>CM041790.1:10060612-10660612 GCA_023375725.1 Nephotettix cincticeps
AACGTGTACGGATTGTGGTGTCTTGTTGCAAAGTATAGTATACCTTCGCTTTTTTGCGTGTTTTGGTGTTAGTTAAACATTATATTGGAAATATATGTTGTATATAGTGTAAATATTTATTTGAATTGGACTAAATGTGTAATAACACTTCCTGCAGTCGTAAAACAAGGAGGTGGCCCCTATGCATGTTTATAACATCACGTTAAATGATATATACGTATTATATGTAGAAAAATCGTGACTGAGCCAATCGTGTAAGCCCCTAAGTCGGCAAAATTTTTTAGAGAAACGCACATAGAGCTCCTGAAGTACTGGCTTCAGGCAACAATTTTGCCACAAACTCTCGTCTGGCAATCTATTGCTTATATTTTAAATGTAAGTGTGCCAAAAGAAGCTCCACAACCAGTCCAACAAGGTAGGAAGGTTTATGCCTTCTTACCTCCAAGATTACGGCGCATGACAAAACATTTTTGTGGACGTTGCGAAAATGTCATGTGTGGCGAACACCAAGGGACAATCTGCTGCCAGTGCCAGAACAATTAAGATTTGGAGATTAAACTCTTATAAAACATTAATTCAATGTTCACTTTAAGTGTTTTTATAATTTAAAAAATTTCCCTGTCATTAAAAGTATTTTTTATTTATTTTCAAAAAAAGTAATCTGAGAGACTACGCCTTTGTAACAACGCTTGGCTCAGGGAGCCTTTGTGTTCTAGGGTTAATGTAAAAGTGCAACAAAAACACTGTCAATTAATTTTGTCACATTGAACATAAACAAACGAAACATTTTACTAAGTCATCTGGACCCAAATCTGGACTTCGATAATACTAACATCCTATTTGAGAATGTGTTTCAGTGTTGTTGCAGTAGTTACTATGTTACCGGAACAAAATTGAAACACCAACCCACTTCCATTGCACACTGAAAATAGATTTTCACAACGAGATGTCAACACTACTCAGGTATAAAAGCCACCTTGCAATTTGACTGATGAACATTTTACTAAAGCAATAATACAAATTGGAATAGGTTGTATACCTTCTTAGCTGCCCTGTGAATACTGGTGTAATCCTTAACAGATGACAAACGTTTCAACACCTATGGTGTCATTATCAATAATATATTTATACTTCAAACGATTGAATTGGAATTTACTAGGCCTATATGAAAATATATAAGATAAATTTAATCAGGTAAGCTGGGACAACCTCCTATCTTTCGGTCATATGTCAAATTGCACAGCAGTTATTGAGTCTATTGTTGAAGAATTAAACTTTACACAATATTATGTTTGTAAGCTGTTTGAGTTTTTTAGTCTTAAGAAAAGTACTAATAACAACTCGTCTGATTGTCAAACTTTTTAGTTTCAATCAGAGCTTGGTCCCAAAAGCCTGAAAAAAATTTTGGGGTTCATGTTGTAATTAAAAATATAACTCACTGAGTACAGCCAAGTTTGTTAAGAAAAGTCAATCCAATGAATTTAATCCAATGTCTTCATTGCAAGTGAACAGTTCATAACACATTATCCTTATACCATATTGCTAATGGTTTTGATAAACCATACGGATTCTTAACACATAAAAAAACTTCCAGTAATACAGTACACATTACAAAGCACAAAGTTAATTATATTCAAAAACTAAAATCAACAAAGCAAAGTATATTGGTTATTAAAAATAAATAAAATACAGAACCTGAAATTTCTATTTGAATGACTCAGTTTATTATAGGATCATAATTAAATTAGTAATGATTTAAAAAAATAAATAGTCAATAATTGGTAACTAAAACTAAATTTATAAATCACTATAGTAACTGGGAACATAAATCTCTTTGGAAAGCACACAGTAACAAAAATTTATTGCTGCACCTTTTGACTAGAAATATCATTAAATATAAATTAAAGACTGTCACCATTAACATTGTAAGCTCATTAATTATTTTTACTCAAGGCAGGAGAGTGTGCACAAAGTTGGCAAAGTTTATCACGGGAAATTCCCACCTTCTTGTACATAAATTTAATATTTTTATTGAAAGTTTTCTATTCAGCATACAATTTATATAAGATTTGCCATAGTTTATCTGTAAATCATGGAAAATATTCAAGGTAAATAATTTACTTTTACTGTAAACTATTTCAAGCTTATTCCAGGAAATGGGTGAAATATTGTATTGAACTTATTAGTAATCTCAAGTATGTGGAGTAGAACATTGATAATTCGAACGATGATTATTGAAATTACGTTAAAATACACACAGAAAATTAATAGAATATTAATTCGAAAAACAGAAAAAAAAATTCGAATTATCCAAAATCTATAAATTAGAAAGTTTGCAAATGGTTAAATAAACAATCAACATTGTTTTAACATTGTATATTAAAAAATATATAAAAATATTAGATTAAAAATAGTAATGTCAAAATGTGTTTATTAAACAGCTAACAAAACTTTTTATTTTGTGATATTATTCAAAAATTTGAATTTACGAAGATATACATTTACATAAAAGACAACAATCAACAGAAAAAGAAATTAAAACCTTGTAAAATTAATTTGTATTATACTTTTATTGAATTTATATAAAAATATTAAAGCCATATTGTTATTATAAGATAAATTTATTAAAAATTATTTCCAAAAAATTATTGAATTAACAATATTTTAAATTTTTTATAAAATCTAAACAAAATCGAAAATGATTTACAAAAATTATATGTATTTGTATTTACTTCTCTGGAGGAAATAGGTTAGATCATGGATATGTCTAAAGGGAATGTTTCAGTTCATCTAAACAGCTGTTCTTATATTAAAAATTCAATACAATGAGCTCTGGTAGTTTCTATAGAAACGACTTCCGCTGCAATTTGATTTGTGTTACACAACAACGCTAACATCCCTCCAGTGCTTAAGACATATCCATGTCAAAAACTATTTAAGATGAATTTTTATTTAATGTATAAAAATTAATTACTAATATTTCTTTGAAATATCATTTAAACAAAAAGCTTAAAACAAGGTATAATACTAACCACAAAAGCAAAACATGTAGAATAATTAAGCCTACAAATCCGTCATTAAATTTTATTTAATTATGTAAAAATTTGCAAGCCAATTATTCTCAGTATTAATAATTAGAATTATTTTGTCATTATTAGCTCATCATCTATGTAAAATAGGTTATAGATCTATGTGTTCTAAGAAGTTTCAGTTCAAAACATTTATAGTGTTAAAATACAAAAATGACGACAACTTCCTCCCTGCAATTTTATTGAATATGTAATCGCGTAATTACGACTATTTTTTAAAATTGTACATTTTCTACCATAGGCAGGTACAGTAAAGGGTCTAAAAGATATAAATTAAAATATTTTTTCTTCAATTACTATATTGTATTTTATTACTTAGAGATAGGATCAGAGTACCTCTCAGGCTAGACTGACTCGAGTGGCGGGTAATGGGACAACTGTCACATCCTTGTATGACCTTAGCAACGCCCCCTCCTTCCCTTCTCTTTGCTATGCACACAATTTTCCCATCACCCACTCAAGTAAAGATCTTAGTGAAGGGCATTCAGTACAAAATTTTATTTCTAGCTAGACACAAATCCAAATAATTGACGCTCCAGATTTTTGATGTCTGAATTATATCGATGCTCCACTGTATTGTATGTTGAAAATGTATAGGCCAATTCAACTATTATTTGAGTAATAGGTTTTGTTTGTTTCAGAATTAATAATTCATCACTTACAATGCTAATAAGAGAAACCATTAGGATTGATGTACAATACCCTCACCTTAGCAATGCTACAATATACATGTGAAATCATTAATGCTCAATCAATTGATAACGATAAAATAAATATTTTGTATAGCAACTAATATAATGCATACTAATTTTCTTCTACAGTACAACCTCGATAATCCGGCCTGAAAGGGCAGCTGTCAGGCTGGGTTTACGTTTACGGAAATGCCGGATTAGCGATAGACCGTTTAAAACGTGATGAATTTGAAATAATATGCTCGTTACACATTGGGCGGCTTCTGCCGAGGCAGCGACGGCAAAAAACCGTCAAATGGCGGCAGAAAAACTGCTGACGGCAATACGGACTGTGCGGCATTTCAGCTGCCCAGTGTAAACTTCCATTTAATCTTTCAGGTCACTGCTCGAACGGCGGCGACAGCGAAATTACTGCCCAATGTGAAACGAGCATTATGGTCGGCTGAATTACTGGATGGTCCGGATTTTTGAGGGCCGGCAAAACTACTCTGTAGTAAAACCTATGTCTGATAGTTGAAAACACAAATATGCTTTAAATTATAAATTAAATTAGAGTAGTAAAAACTATAATCCAAATAACACTCCAAAGTAAACTTCTGGCAGTTCTTTTCAAATGTAAAAATCCAGATATAATGACCATGAAAATAAAATGTCCTTGATTGAACATACAATACACAAAGATGTTACATGTAGTAGCTTGCGGTACTAAAATATCATTGTTATCCATTTCACAGAAAAATAATCTCAATAATTTACATAAGGTGTATAACTTCGATACCCTTATTGTTAATAATAAATATACTACACATATAATGATTATAATATATACAATGGACTTGTGTACCTCATTGCCTTTACATGATAAATGATAGGCTTGACTAGAATTTTTACTTTTCATTCACATATGACGTAAACATTTATTTTATAAGGTTTAAGTCAATGAATAAACTTGCAATATGGTTCAGTTTAGGTAACATAAAAACTAAGAAAAGATAAAATCTGTTAAATTAAGCCAAACACATTGTGGAATCTACATAAACTGAAAAGTTAAAAACGAGACCAACCATCAAACAAAATTTCTAAAGAAAATATACACACATTCGGATTCGCAAGGAGTTTACAATAGGAGCCTATCTCGTTTTACATAGTGCCACCTATTCGACCCTGAAACCTTCAACAGCTGATTCCAGCCTGAATGCAATATCAGAGAAAAACTTACTAGTTTCATTCCACAACCACTTTGCCTTCAGGATTGGTTTTTACCCGAAAACATTCAACGACTGGTTTTTCCTCCACCAAATTAGGCCTAACCCTAAAGCATTCTACAGATGGCACTATTTCTGTCTCAGGATTCATTCTAAAGTAATCTGGAATCATTTGGTCTTGAGTTGGTTTCATTCTAAAAATGTCATGAAGCTTAATTTCTTCTGCAGTAGTTCTCATTCTGCAAGAAAAAAAGTACTACAATCATCATCAATAATTGATTTCTTCATTCACTCATCAAAAAAAATTTTAAAATTTCTCTTCCACCCCAATGCCCACAATTTGTTGTTACAAGTAACAAAGTAAAACATAACAGAAACAAAGTTGTGACATAGTCAGCTGACAATTAATTGTTTTTGTTCACATTCTCATTGTGGTACTGTTCGACTGTCATGTTGACTTTTTATATACTGATATCAAAATTAGCTTGGCTAATTCATCAAGATAAATACAGTTTAGATTTCATCTGTTCTTTTGCAACCGTGTACCTAAAAAAATCACCTAGCAGGAAACAGATGGTGGAGTTTGAATACTATTAATATTGCAATAGTGTACCTACAACATTTAACATTTTTGTGTGCCATTTAAAAGATTACGTTTTGCACATATATCACACACTGATACCTCTTTATTAAAAGTTAGAGGACTAAAATAACCTGAGTATTTAACAAAAATCTTTTATTTTTCAGAAGTGAAATGAATTAAAATTCACTTGTGTAGTACATACCTAACATCAAACCCAGACATGTTGAGGTCAGCTGGTATGGCTACGGGGGTGGAGCCATCGCCACGATGGACTCTGTTGTGGTGGCGAATCAGGTAACTGTCTTTGGCGAAGGTGCGGCCGCACACGTTACACCCAAACATGTGTCTGGCTGCGTGAGTGCGCATGTGCTCCGTGTAGTGTACCTACCAACACAAGATTAAAAAATTTCGAGGGATAGCTAATTTATCAGGGTAGTTGTTCTAATCCTAGGCTTACCTTACCGGACAATCCTTCCACACAATTAAAAATATTGATAATGTGCAACATGTGAATGTTCCTAAAGGTTTTACAGCGGCGTTAGAAAGAGCTAAGATTAAGCACATAAAGCGCCTAGAATGTTCGAGAAGTGTCGCCACTGCGGTGCAAGGATCATTAATGATTGATCATTGTCAAAGATTATTGAAGGAACCAAACGTATCAATATCCAGTGCTCTGTGTGTCACGAGCCAGTTGAATACTATGTATGCGTAATAAGTGATAGATCAGTGCAATGACATTGCCCTACACTATCTCGAGTAACAGTGTAGTGCTACATCCGCATATGTGATGTTTAAGAGACGATGGTACAACTTTTCATTGGCTAACAGGATCTTTTTGTTATGTCAATAGACAATAACTGAATCCTTATGTTCCGAAAAGTAAATTATTATATTTAATTGAAATTGTGTACTTAGTACTCCATGATTGATTATACCAAGCTGAAGATTAAAGTTTTATAATTCAGATTACATTGCTTCGTTTTTAATTCAAACTCAATCTTTTTTCCCCATCAGGTTGATCGGATTAGCCGGATGTTCGGATTACCAGGACTCTGGTGTATTGTGAAATCACCATTGTTTTATTTGTAGAGCCTGTAGGCCCATAACAATATCTAAAAAGGGAATTTGATACTGAAACTTATACAATATTAATATAGTAAAAATATTGGAACCTAAGGTAGAAAAATTATGAATATTGATCCAGAGGATGTGTCAGCTACTATACAGACAGCTTGCTGCGTGTGGTCCCGGGGAACAGGCCGACAGCTCAGGTAAGTGATAAAAGATAGTTGTAGACAATAGTCTCCAGGATCCAAGTGTCGCAGGCCTATGTCACGGTTACGCATGCACATGGAGTGGCGTGGACCGGTGGTCAGCGAGTGGTCGGAGTTGTCTTCGTGATTGTGGCAGGTTAAGATCAAGGATACAGCTGTAAGCACTTAATCTAGGGGAATTTGGGTTTGGGGAATGGGCTAATTACTAAAAAATGGGTGAATAAAATCTTGGCTATCAAAATTAGGGTTCAGATCTTAGGTATGGAATTATTGGGACTTTAAATTAGACACCGAAATTTTTAAAAGGTGATGAGATTCTAGAAGGTGATGAGAAGTATTTTCATTGGCTCAATGGGCTAAGTAAAATCATAGATGAATGGATAGTAAAGTAGAATGTGCACCCCCATGTTAAGGATGAAGACGGTACATCGTACCGCCAATTGACGTAGTAGGTACCGCCATCCTCAGACGGCGCTAGTGTCGAAAATGATTTAATATACACCTGACGGTGTCACAGAGACCTAATTCACCGCTAGATCCGACAGATGGCTAAACTTGTCCTGAGATTTTATCGTCTTCACTTAGTCCCATAAGGTGCCTCCTCTCTGGTAAAATGCTCTTGACCTGTATCAGCTTTGTCATAGGTTAAAACTCCCCACAGTATGCCTACTGAAGTGTTACTATCAACCAGTACAATACTAGGTGAATCCAAGCAGTGCTGGCTCACCCCAACTTTATATGTTTCATGCTCAAATCTGCAGTGTTTTATTTTATGCCAACACCAGCAGATACTGTTTTATGGACTGTTCATTTTTACAAAATATTTCAAAATACAGTTGTTTCAAAGAAGATTTATTATGACATCAACACACCTTGGATGTGAACACGACGCTGCATCGGTCACAGGCCAATGGGCGGTCACCCACATGACTGAGTCTATGAGTGTTGACGTAGCTCTTCACTGCGAATCTGGAAAAGGTGGTGTATAAGAGTTAGAAACGGACAATTCATCAATGTGACAAAATTCAATAACAAAATTGATGGCAGGAAGTTAGCTGATGTACAAGTTGGAATGATGTTTCATTAAAACCTTAATATAGAGTTGACATAGCTTATTTATTTGCACCACAGGACCTCTTCATCATCCTTGGACAGTGCCCTTATGGTAGCTTCTTATACAACATTGGTCGCTGTATCACAAAAACAATTAGCTTATACAAATAAGTTAGGATCTAACGATTTTGACACGTACGAAGAGGTAATAGGTTCTGTGGATGCTAAGGCAATTTACCAAAGATATATAACAGCTTTAGGGAACATATAAATGTTTTATAATCGACTCACTGTATGGTATATTGTTGAGCATATAATACAAAAATAAAAATAAAATCTTGAATGGAAAAATAATGAAGAAGACTAATACCATCCTTGTGAGATTCAACCTGGAGGAAAATATTACAGTTGAAAATTTTTTATACACCAGAGCCCCAGTAATCTCAACGTCAGGGTAATACAGACTGCCTGATGGAGAAAAAGGTTACAGAGTTTAAATTAAGAACAAAGCAATGTAATTCAAATTATAAAACTTTAATCTACAGCACAGTATCACTAATTATACAGTACCACGTACACAATGTTAATTAAAGAATTCAGTTATCGTCTTCCTGAAATCCTGTTAGCCAATGCAAAGTTGTGCCATAGTCTCATAAACGTCAAGTATGCGGATATAGCAGTACACTGTTGATCGAGATAGGGTAGAGCGATGTCTTCCTATAATTACAGTATATCACAATTGACTCGTTTCTCAAAGTCTGACTCTTTATCATCGCTTTCCGGCAAACTATTTTTTAACATTTGAGTTCATATTCAGCAATGACTGCGATAGATTAAAAAGTAGGCCTACAGGTAGCACTGTTTTATAATTGTTTATTTTTATGTGTCAATGTGGGTGTCATGTTTTATATTCCTAATGACGAGTCCATAACGGATAGAATGTATTTGCAGGAACACTTGATGTCGTTCAAGCTAAACATGTAGTGGAGAAACCTATATGTGAACTAGGATAAGACCTAAGTTAATTGGGCTAAATACACAGTTTGGCTCTAAAATAATGGATTTTATTAGTAATTTTAATGCATCGTTACACTGCATTCCTGGATAATCTGAACAACTTGGTAATCTGAACAGAGATCAGTCCCAATTAGTTTGGAATACCAGGACTCTGGTGTATAGGCCTAAATAATTTGAAAAATATCAAATAATAAAATATAATTTAGGCTATTCCGATTTATAATCATCTAATTTAGATCAGAGGAAATACTCTAGATATTTTGGGAAAACTTCTAATTTTAACCAAATTTTTATGTTATTTTATTGAAACGCACAAATGTTAACTAAAAGTACCTTTTATTGCATATATCACAAGAGTAGGGACGTTCCCCCGTGTGCACACGTTTGTGCGTGTTGAGACTACTCTTCTGCGTGAAGCGTTTCTGGCAGATCTCACACTGATACGGTCGTTCTCCCGTGTGCGTACGCATGTGCACTTCTAGGTATGGCTTGCGGCAGAAACTGGCCTCACACATCTGCACATTACACACATTCTGTGACAAGATCAGGTTAGCTATTTTTGATACAGTTTCATGTCTATTTCTCAACTGAAACACTTTAAAATAATCCTGCTACTACCCAGTTTTATTACTATCAAGAGGCAATATCATTTAAGACTTGCGATACTTTGTCCAAGCACAGACGAGAACCCGACAAGCACATAGGAGGAAACCGACACAGTAGCTCATGAGTTACACATTGGCCCAGTACAAGGGGATACCCAAAAATAACCGGAATGACGATGCTGTAGGCTTTTTAGATGCTGCTAGTGGTTTTAAAAATTCGCTGGACAGAGCTTCCAACTAATTCCCGATATCTCTAACTCGTCAATGGTCCGTTGTCGGTCTTCATGCACGAGCTCATGAATCTTCTCAACATTTATGGCAGTTCATGGACGTCCTTTGTGGGGTTTGTCAACATTTACATGACACCATTTTTAAAACCTGAAGTTTCATCTTTGAAAGCAGTTTTCAACATAACAATGGTATCTGTAGCACTCATCCCTAACAAGAAACAAAACAGAGCTGCACATTGTTCATTTACGTCCGCCAAAACGAAAAAATGGCAAAGTGTTCAAGTTGTTAGTGTGACAGTGTTCACTAAAAAACTCAATGCAAACAAACCCGTCCACCAACGGCGATGGTACTAGCGGCACTGAACTCCAGATGAGCTGCGCTACACACACGTAGCGGCAGACATACGTACTACACAGGCCATGCCTAGGGCAGAGTCATTATGGTTATTTTTGGGTATCCCCTCGTATGTTGCTGGATTGAAACCAGTGGCCTAGCACTCTTGTCGGATCATGGGTGGTTAACTCGTGCTAAGTGATTTACACCGCAACAATACCTCGCTGTCTTTAATTAACCACTCATGTCTATAGTGATGATCAATTGAGGTTAAAAAAATCTAAGCAGATCATTAAATAGGAGGAAAAATAGTACTAATTACTTACTGTGCAAGCAAAAGGTTTATTCTCAGAGTGCATTTTCATGTGAACGTAATAAGATGAAGGGGAAGACAGGATCTTGCCACATATGTTGCAGATTTGTGTTTTCTTTGTACTGTTGGTATCACTAGAGGGCGGTCGCTCGTCGATTGTCAAGGCGGTGGGCGAGTTGCGGCCGGACTTATCACTGCTGCTCTCCTCATCGCTTTCATCATTCTGGCAGTTGTAAAAACTCATCTAAAATGTAAATTAACAATAATTTAGGAATGGCATAAGATCGAGAACTATTATCTTTGCTTTTTGAATTCCAAACAACTGTATGTACCAGAAAACTACATGTAGGCCTAAATCAAAATGTTTTAGTTGGATCAAGAACCCCAAACGCACAAAAAAACGCATCTTTACTTATTTAGAATACAGAAAGTTCTAAATAACTGTAGGTCCTAGAAAACTATCTGGAAATTTTATATAATTCTACCTGATATAGCCCATATTTTCACCACAAAAATATATGAGAGAAATTGTTAAATGATGGTTTGGAAGGCATCCATATTATGCGGTATTAGGTTATAGGGTCTTCAACTCCTTTAAGAACATTTGCCTGGACATAAGTTCAAAATATTGATAATATTCTTGATATGGTGAATTTTAGGTTATGAAATAGGTATTAACGTATAGGCCAACCAACTACCAAATCATTTATCATGGGAATTGATGTTACCCACCTCTGGTTCTACTTTAATCTGGTACTGCTTTTGTTGTTGTAGAAACTCCATGGCCCGGTATTGGTTCATGGCTAGGTTGAATGCAGCAGGATGAAAAAACTGGTTTTCCGGCATCATCCGTGGAGGCACACATCTTACCTCTGCTTCTGTAAAATGGGATCATATTGCACTCTGATTGCACTTGAGTATGAGTACCATCAAAGTACTGAGATGATATAAATATTATAGATGCTGGATATGATATACAGAGTGAGTTAATGTCCTGGCACACCTAGATATAATTTAAACAGCCTGAGATATCAACAGACCTTAGCCTAATTTACATAACACTTTTTTACTTTTTCAGCTTATTAAAATTTTGCCCCCCCTTTTACAATGGGAGGGCAAAGAGGGCAACTAAATATTTTCAAACGTAAACCCCTATCTTGTGACCCCTCATTTTCAAGTAAATAAAATAATAAATCAAATTGTGCAAATAAGAGGTCTCTTTGTTTCCCTTAGAAAAAAATTACAGCAATTTCAACAGAAGTAAGCTTTAAAAATCCTCATCTTTGCAAACATAGTGGAAATAATGCTAAGGTTCATGTTATAGAACAAAGATTACAATATTAAAGTTATTTTAAAAAGGTTACCTGTTTTAATGTAGCAGGTTTTCAAACTGTTCACTTTCGGCTTTTTGACAGTGTGCTAACTGTGTGTAAAAAGCTGTGAGACAGCGTTCAAGAAATATTCCTTAGGAATGGTGTGAGACAAATGCAAAATTCTTCCAGTAAAGTTATTGATGTCAGTTGGCTTTGTTTAGTTCACCAGGTATTTCAAGTAGCCCCAAAAGAAGAAGCAAGAGGATAAAGGTCAGGAGACCTTGCTGGCCATTTCACAGGACCCCTTCGGCCTATCCACCTACTTCGGAAGACATTATTTAAATACTGTCGTACTTTAAGGCTTACCTGCCATTTCATAAATGAGAAATTTTCACTTTCTCAGTTTTAAGCCAAGTATGAATGAGAAATGAGTATAAGATGATTATGGCATGATCTATTAGTCTTGTTACTGACTAAGGCTGACATGTTCCTCTGATAGGACTGTTAATTATTACCCTAACAGTCAATGGCATATCTAAAGGATTAATAGTTTAATGGCGATTTCTACGATGTTTGAAAATATGAGAATTTTTAAAGATTACTTCTATTGAAATGGCTGTAATTTTTGTTAGGGGCAACACAGAGACCTCTAGTTTGCACAATTTCATTTATTTTTTTATTTCCTTGAAAATGAAGGGTTGCACCCTCTTTCTCAAAAAGGGAGCAATATTTTAAAACCTTAAAAAATAAAAAAGTTTTATAGGCCTATAGCTTAAAGCCAAGGTCTCACATTGATATCTCAGGCCATTCAAATTGCACTCAGGTGTGCCGGTACATAAAACTCACTCTGTATACGAGGTCTGTCCAATAAGTTCGCGATCTGGTCCGATACGGTGGCTGCTACGCAGAGTGAAGCCCCGCCCACTAGCCTCTCGTACTGCCTAAGGCCCAATGAGCCGCCAGTATTCCCCGTGGAATGATGGGCTGTGTATTGTGCTTGTAGTGTTTGCTCTAGTTTTGTGTTTTTACTGTTTTTCGAAAATGGAAATTGACAAAATCACTGAACAATAAATCAAAATCAAGTGTTTGGTGAAGTTCAATAAAAGCTCTCAAGAAATTACTGCAATGATGATGGCTGTTTATGGTGTTAATGCTCTGAAGAAAACTTCCATTTTCAAGTGGATTAAGCGCTTTAAATATGGCCTAAAAGGCACCAAGGACAATGCAATAATGGAACGAGCTTCATCTTCCCGGACTTGTGGACGAAAACATTGATCGTGTGCAGGCTCGTGTCCTTGCTGATAGCCGAAAAACTGTTTGGATGATGAACTTTGTTGGTTGGATGAACTGAATTTAGGGAACATCAACAGTATATCCAATCTTGACTGAGCATTTGGGTTTAAGAAAGGTTTGTGCGAAAATCGTGCTAAAACTGTTTTTGATGCCGCATCAAAAGTTGATAAGAGTTGAATGTGGTACTGATTGGAAAAATTCAGTTGCAATTAATATTGAATTCCTAAGTAGGGTTATAACTGATGATTGGTCGTGGTTTTATAAGTATGACCCTAAATTAAAATCGCAAAGTAGGGAGTGGAAAGCAAATGGTGATCCTTGAACTAAAAAGTAAAGAAAATGCCGATCAAAAATCAAAACCAAACTTTCGGTTTTCTTTGATATCGAAGGTGTTGTTCATCATGAATTTCTTCCTGAAGGTCAAATATTAAATGCTGTGTTCTACCTTAGAGTTCTCAGTTGTTTAAGTGATTGTGCATACATTGTGTACAACCACATCTGATTGAAAGCAATAAATGGATCCTTTACCAAGACGATGCACCTATACATTCAGCGTTGGTTTTTCACCAGTTTCTGTCCAAATACTCCATTACCGTCCTTGAACATTCTCCTTATTCACCACAGATTGCTCCCTGCGACGTTTTTCTATTCCCATGATGCAAAAATGTGATGAGGGGGCAGCACTAGGAAGATGTTGAGACAGTTAAACAAGAAACTATGGGAAAAATTGAAAGACTAACCACAAATGACTTTCAAGTGCTTCCTCAAATGGAAAAGAAGATGGAACGAGTGTTGCAGTGGGTAGGGAATATTTTGAAGGGTACAAAATCAATGTACCGTAATAAAATTTGATCAAGTAAAATTGTTATGATCTAAGTTCATTTATTTAACCAAACATTGTATACTACCATGAATAATAGATTTTAGCCTAAATTTAATTTGAAACCTAAAAAAGGCTCGATATATTCCTGGACTGGTTTTTAGCTAGACCTAATAATTAAAGAGGCACTGCAAAAACCTTCTGTCATGAATGGACACTCAAACTTGGAATGAATTTAAAATGTAATATTGGTAGATCACCAAAGGACAACACCACCATTCATTGATCCTGAAAAACTATTATCTTTGCTTTTGGAGTTTTAAACATTTAAGGTAGGGACCAGAAAACTATCTGGAAATCACAAAACTTTAGTAAGATTACGAACTATTACCTTTGCTTTGTGAATTCTAAATGACTACAAGCTTTAGTCCTGTAGTAAGAGGCTCAATACGTTGATTTTTCACTATTTTCAATAAAACAATTGCGTAGGCCTACCCCAAAAAGAACTACATAGTGTCTTAGGAAGCATATGAAAGAAAGAAAGGAAACAAACTTTTTAAGAAACATTAGAACTGTAGCCTATTGATTTATGACATTAGAATTTTTAAACATATGCAATAACATATTTAGATGGAATTGAGGATAATTATTAACTTTTAAGTCGGTTGGTGAAAAATACAAGCCCATGTTTAGGTCCTCTCTAATTATCAGGCAGCGGAGTAGGTACATTACTATACATTTCTACGGTATCAGCTTTGAGACCATACAAATATTTTAATTCAAAAGTGTTTTTCAAACTTGTCAAACATGAAAGTGAAAACACCTTAATTAACTCAGAACAAAAAAGTTACTGGCTAGTAAATCTCCACATAATTTTAATTTCATTTCCAAGTTTTAAACTTAAGAGAATCATAACCTATAAAATTTAATACTAAATATAACTCCCCAAACCTGAAATATAATCAGAAATAAATAGTGTTACAACTATATTCATCCAAACATTTTTGGTGAATTTACGACAAAATGGCCAGTGATGGTAATTAGCATCATTAATTGCCGGGTCAATACAAGGTGGCTTGGCCTAATTATAACAAACATAGCATAAAAAATTATGCTTCAAAGTTACCTCTGTCAGAGCAAACTGAATCAGCCATTAAAACAATTAAGATATTCACCAAGATTTCACTTATTTGAGGTAAAAATTACAGTTAAATACAAATTTTTACATTTTCACTGAAAAAATTAGACACAAATGAGAATGATTCTTTTGTTTACTTTTTTCGAAGCAGACAGCTTTTTAAAAACATGACAGCCAGAAATTTCCCGCATAAAAATAAAAGTAAATCCTTATAAAAATGCTAAGTATAGATGATACTTTTATACATATAAAGAAAAATTAAAACTATCCATCATCTGTGTGTGTGTGTGTGTGTGTGAAGGACCACTATTAAAGGGTAGAGAAATTATTACTTAAAATATCTGTTTTGAAAATAATATTATTTAATTTCGAAAGAAAATAAAAAAGAGAGTCACGTCATTATTGTTCAAACAACTTAAACATACAGAAAACTATTATCTTTCCATTATTTAATTAAATACTTAGGTAATTTTGGGTTTCTTGTCTATTAAATATCAACGGAAATAATTATCAACCTAATAAAACTGGTGTATCCTTTATCCAATTTTAACTTATGATATTTCTTATACACCAAATGACTTAATAATGTACAAAAGTAAATAGTTAAACAAATTATAAGATAAATAGATGGGTAAGAAACAGATTCCGCCTTTATTTTGGTGTTATTTGAGCTTTATAATTATTTTACTGAATTGTGCTCTTACTTCCATTAAAGGTCAAATAGAAGTGGCAGGTAAATAATGTAAAAAATTTCAAAAATGTTTACAAAACTTCAATTATGTGCTTGTAATAATAATGAGATGGGTTATAAAAATAATTTATTCCTTTCATACAAAATGGCGACATCAATCATATCCGTCATTAGGCGGTCAAGACGTTTAACAATCAACAATTTTATTATTGTTAGTGGAAAATTAATACATCTCAGTTGGCATAAGAAAATTTTGAAAATTTAACCAGTGTAAAACCTCCAACACTGGACTAATGTGAACAAGTTCTACATTTATTTATTTACTGACGGCAACTACATTTTCAAAAAATACAATACATTTTGAAATATACCAAAATAGAAACTAGTAATCAATTATACTAACTAATGGCTAAAAACATGACAACAAAAAGAAAAACAAACGAATGCATAAACAATGTAGCAGATATCACTAATTAGTATCGTGCATGAATAAATCAAAGTGCATCTCAAAGCTAAGTTTGACGTGCATAAAAAGAGAGAGCTCGTGCAGACTAGAGCTAATTAAATTAAATATCAAAAAGTATATTGATGTAAATGACAGGCATGAATAAAAAGATATAGCATAAATAATAAGCAAGGTCTAGCATTTGAGGTGGGTAACAAATAAATGATAAGAGGTAAAAGCAAATAACGGCAACACCAATAATGAGGCATGCAAAGGGTAACAAAGCGAACTAAACATGGATAGAAAATGAATAATTATTTAGCTACGACTGAGGCATTTGGATTTAGAAAATGTGGGTTTGAGCTGAGAGCACTGAGGGGAAAGATGTAGCCTTAGGAAAAACAGCTCCTTATACCTACGTGTTGCGTAAAGTATTCATTATTTTTTGCAGTAACTAAAATCAAAGTTGTCCTAACGTAGTGAAATATTCTTTAACAATAAAGAAAATGTATAGTTTTAAAATTTGTTTACTTACGATATCAAGTTCCTTTTATTATTTACAATATTAAAACATAAAAAATCAATTTAATTATTATAGCTAAGCTAATAAACCGCAATTGTTCGTGACAAAAAATCCTAGATTAAATTACCCTCTTGAAACTTCTATTGAAGGTGTTTAGAAGGAAGAAAGTGTTCAACAATTTATATTTACGTTGACTCTCTAGATTTGTTCGTAAACTACCATATCCCCATAATTTGGTATTGCTTTATTACGTGTAAAATGAGGACTCACACGTTGAAAACCTTTATTCAAATAGTTTGGAGATAAACGGAATTGATAGATTAGGTCCCTTGGATGAAACTTGTAAGGACGGTAGCGTATTCCGTAATCCAGATACTTGGAAGTCACGTATTGTGGATAGTATAGTGAGCGGTGATCGATGAATGTGGTATTCTCTGGTGTGGATTATCATCCGCACTATTGAATGCCGCATTCGTCCGCAAAGATCGTCTTCTTAATTAGACCAGTTTGTAATTCTCATAGTTGCCATCGGCTGATGGGCCATTAATTAATAGTCCGGTCTAAGGAACATGTCAGCCTTAGTCGGTAAAAACACTAAAAAATCGTCACTACAATCATCTTACACTCATTTCTCATTCATACTTGGCTTAACCCTGGAGTAGTAACGCCAGCTTCAGTTCCATCATTAGTGACCATGGTCTGTGAGACCATATTTTAAATACACTTCTTTGTTTGTTGTGGTTTCTGAGGACGGGATCAGATTATAGATCTCGAAACGTCGTGAAACTTCGTTTTACTTAAAATCGTGATTGAAAATATCCGGAATAAAAATCTAAATAACACTGGATTAATGAAACTCACATTAAGGCCAACCCACGAAGGACGGTTAGCAACGGACGTTAACTGACATCTAGCGGATATCCCCCACACTACAACAATGGTTTGTGTGACTTTGGGCGTCTTCATTAACGCCATAGTTGTGGGCCAGGCCTGCTCGGTTATCAAAAGCGAATGGTGCTCAGCAGGGGTCTTGTTGCGTTAATTGAGTATCGGTAAACAATCACGCGTCTCGTAGCACGTGGAGAATTGGGGACGCGCGCCCTCGTGTGGGCTGGTCTAGAGGAAGAGGATGTGAGATGGCGACAAGGTCACAGTGAGTAGGCCTACAAGTGTTTACTAGATGTAGTCTAAATATACAAAACAAAAAGGTGTTAGTTACGTCACTTATAACTCGAGAACGGCTGGACTGATTTTAATGATCTTTGATTTTTTGGATTCATCCCTGCTACGAGCAGGTTTTAAGCATACCCCTATTCTGTGCTGTATTTAACCTTAGGGCTGTGCCCCACTGGTCTGTAAAATTTGTACATGTTAAGCTTATGAGGAAAACGTGATGCATTTTGATCATACGCATACGTCAACAATGTGAATATTTTATTAACAGCTGATTTTGTGTTGCTTTATTTTCACCAGTTAACGTAATTGTGCGTTATTTTCAGTGAATGTTTGTGATTGTTTAAAAAAAAGTATAAGTTATAGATTACTGGTTGGTTTGTTTGTCCCAGTGTAATTATTAGTTGTTTTTTGTACAAGTGAAATAATTAATGAGTTTTAGATTATGCAAGTATTATTATAAACCATGCCGCAATTTAGAAAATTTAATTTTTCTAATAAAAGCCGTATTGCAATTAAGTTTGGTTTGGGTTTAAGTTGGATTGGATAATTGTGAATCAATCCACTTAGATTTATTTGTATTGTTTTGGGAATTTTATTAATATGTCTTATCGTTTCAATATTTATTACCAATATTAGTTTGCAGTGACCCAAAATATCTAATCTTTCACAACGAAGCCGTAATGAAATTCTATTTCAAAACATGGCCAATCTTAAAGTTAACACGTATTTAATGCTAGGCGTTACGAAGTTCACTGGATCAGCTAGTACTTTCATAAAATGTAGTATACTTTTTTGTAGTAATACTTTCAGCATGTGTTGTCATATATGTGTATGTAGTTATATTTATGGGAGTGTAGTTGGAATTGCGTGTCTCTACACTCTCTTTCGTCAACTCAAATCAAGTATAACCGGTGGATTTTAAACCCCATGTAACCTGAGTATAGATAATATTATATTAGATTAGATTATTGAATGGCAACCATACCAAATGTAGGTATTTTAAGCCAAGTATGAATGAGGGTTGAGTGAAAGATGATTGTGGCGCGGTCTTGTAGTCTTGTTACTGACTAAGGCTGACATGTTCCTTAGACAGAAATGTTAATTAAAAGCCCAACAGCCGATGGCAACTAATGGACCTACAGTTGGCCTACAACCCTTGAGAAAACACTCGTTTGTCATAGAATGATGCGTGGTTTCGATGTAGAGAGTAATAGACTATAAGCTATAAAAACGTCGTTGTATTTTATTCAAATGCTCAGTGAAGAAGTTATCACACAACGTTTCTGTACTATTAGGTAATCACTTGAAAACGGGAGGAGTTTCTCCAACTCCAGAAACGTTGTTTTGTTAAAAACACAAACGCGTTGGAAAAGTCCAATAAAAGATGGGGGAAAGGGGAAAATAACAGGAGGAAAGTAAATACAATTTTTTTATCCGAAACCGGTGCAAAGGTGACGTAGAACTCCTGGGAAAACAATTCAAAAACCAAAAGCAACTTTCTTATCCAACGAGAAATCAGCTGTTAAAGACGCGTGATCAGGATCAGTGGGGCAGTCAGCTGATTTAATCACAGGCTGTGAGGAGGAAAGTGAGAATGAAAGTGTAGGAGGTTAGGAAGGTGAGGTTATACACGCGCTGGAGTCAGTGTGTCATCTGCCGCCATGTGAGTACAGACCGGCATTGCTGGCCATGATAACATTTAACTTACTATATACACTATAGACAAGAACAAATTTTTGATATAAATATGTCTTAGCTCTGGAGGGGGGTTTATTCCGATAATCTTACAATCATTTCTCATTCATACATGGTTTAACTAGCTTGTAAATTAATTTAATCTAACTTTTTAGCACGTTAAAATCTATTGGAGTAGAATAAACTTGAAATAACGAACTTTATGTAAATACATCCGTATTTTCATTTGATGATAATTCGTGAGGACGGGATGAGGGGTATCATAGTGTTATCGTTACTTGAATGAACAACGAAAATTGTATTGTAAATTCTATAATTTCGATTAGTGATAGCTTTAACAATCCTAATGTAAATAAGTTAAAATTTTTCTTCTGATTCATAAAAGTTGTAATGTTTTTATGTTTAAGTGATTTTTTATTAATTAATTAAAACGTACGAGAACACTCCTCCAAAATTTCCCAAATGTATTTTAGAAAGAAGAAGTTCTTTCTTTATCTAACTTTAAAAAAATTGTATAATCTGAGATAAACTGTTACAATGATTAACACGGGGTTTTTCAAAGATTTAGTTGTCAAGTATACCATTTTTATCTTATTTTTTTTACAAATTACAACCTTTACCCGCCATACATGACGATAAGGTGTTTTTGTAATATTATACCAGAATAAGAAAAATTAATCAATATTATTGAATGTCAATAAAACTTACTACACAGTAAACATTTTGAATTTATTAGGTCTACACATAGTAAAATAAAAAAATCAAATCATCCATGTAAATATCCTGCAATACTTATTCAAAACATCGTAGAGAAATCCTGTCATTTTTATTTTAATAAAATGTCAGCTAAAAAACTATCCACACAAAAAAGTTTGTCCCAAACAATAAAAATATATTTCACAACATTTATCTAAGTTAGAGTAGGCTATAAATAATTAACCCAAACTAGCAGTTTTGTCTTAACGATTATATCGTTAATATGACCTATCCTACCTGGTAGAGGCCTACATATTTAATCTAAAAAATTCAACTCGGTAGGAGAGAATAACAGTATTAATTTTGTAACTATTTTAAACTAGTCATTTACTTATAAAGAACTCACGTAATACAAATAAACTTACAAAATCTTCATGTTATCGTCAAAAAAGGCATCCTAAAAGGTTTAATATTACACTTCGAATTTTATATTAGATATCTCTCGATGTAAAATATATAATAATTAGACAATACGCGTAGACATTTCTTAAAGATACAACTTAGATGCTATATTGTAAATGGTTATACTCCTAGCTAATTGATAAATTGTCAATTATTAAAGTAACAATCATAGTAGTCCAGTGATAACTGCTTGCAACTTAGGCTATAAATATTTTATAAAGAATTAAAATCGGCTGCTAATTTAACTAAACAAAAATACTTGGCGATTGAAGGAATTAAAGAAGTTTGTCATATTCTTTTTGACAAAGAAATTATTTTTACATATCTGGGTTTTAATAATTTGGTATTAAGATATGAAACATATGGTATTGCGGATGAACACATATCATCCTTAACTGGGACGGTGGCGACGTCCTGTAATCCAGCTATTTGTAGGTCACGAATTGTGGATAGTTGTGAGCGATGTTCGGTGGGTGTAGTATTCTCTTGTGTGGATTAACGTCCGCACTATTGAATACTACGTTAATCCGCGAGGACCATCCTCATAATTAGACCAATACGTAATTCAGAGGTCGTGGTTCGGATTCCAAAATAAACTGTAGGTCCCTTAGTTGCCATCGGCTGTTGGGCTATTAATTAACAGTCCTGTCTAAGGAACATGTTAACCTTAGTCAGTAACAAGACTACGAGATCGCACCACAATCATCTAACACTCAGTGCTCATTCATACTTGCCTTAAAATACCTAGATTGTAGTAGTATGTTCACCATTTCAATAATCTAATCTAATATACCACGGCGCCATTCTTCAATCAGTCCCGGATTCTCACTCCCGCAACCGCATTTCCGGTTCATGACCGTGACCTTGAAATGTTACACAACTACAACAATCATGGTTAACTTCCGCCTGAGACGCACCGCTGTATTACCTGACTGGATAATATACTTCTTTACTAATTTCTTAGTAATTTCCGTCTTATTGTATCGTTTTATCCAAAGAAAAAAATAGTAAAACTATTTATAATTAATTATAAATGCATTGGAGACGAACCACCTTTTTTAATAAGTAAGAAAAAACAATTAATTACCCATGATGTAGTTTAATTAAAAACATTGCTCAGAATTATTAATTTTTTAGTTATTTTTACTTTTCGTGCGTTAGAGAAGCCGAAACCGGTCTTATCTCAATTTTTGTCTGTTTGTCTGTGACGCTCCAGGAGGCATTTAACGCCGTCTTCTCCGAAAAAACGGGTTACCTGATTACAATGTAACTTATCATGTATTCTCTACATTCCAGAGAAGGTTTATAAATGCTTGAAATCGCCCGCCGCCCCTTGAAAAGTAAATAACGAGCATTTAAAAACCCACTTTTACGCGATATTACTCGCATTTTGATAAAGTTTCATTGAATAACCTACTGGTAATAATCAGCTGTCTTTGTAGTTTAAAGATTTAATAGAACTAAAAACAAAGAGCTGTGAAATCAATATTAGTTAGTTTATATTGGTCATTCATTTTAAACCCATTTCGAAATTATACTATGTTAAAAAGCCATTTTAACGTATAACTAATTATAATAGTGGTATAAATGTTCTAATCTATTTAATTGTAAAGAAATGCTAAACAATAAAACTGGGTATTGATTTATTTTCTTTTATTGATTTGTTTAGGATTTCAGGTTTACATTTTGGTATGATGAGCTTTCTTCTTTAAACTACAATTCGTACAAAGGACGGGCTTACTGCTAGTTAATATCTAACTTTATATTCCTTACGAAACCTTGGATATACGGGTAACGATGACACTGATTTAACTACCGATGTCAGCAATGACGAGCCGATTTCACAAATAAAGCTAACGTTACTGTAATGACCGAATCATATCTGTTGCAGGAGGTAATAAAAAACTCATTTGGAATTACAGATAAAAATATAATTAAAAAGGAAAGTGTAGATTAAGTGGCGGTCGCTTTCGCCATGCAATGGGGGCCTGACCTAGGGTCACTGGGAGCTACGTGTCCCCCATCCCGACGATCAGGGTATCATTATGTTGTCCAAGGACGGGACCACTCGACCAGTGAAAGTTGGTTGAGGGTGTGCGGAAATTTCGGAGTCAAACAGGAAAACAATTTCTATTGGTCCAAAACCAAGAATATCCTAAAGTCCCTCTTTGGTATTCTGTATTATCTCTAAGACACTCAGTCTGTTGGAACCTTTGAAGGAACTGCAATTTTGGTTAACCTAAGAAAGATTAGCTTCTTAGAAAAGCAAAGAGCAAATGGAGGACCATGCGATCTGTCCAAAATGATTAGATTAGATCATTGAAATGGCAACTATACTATACAATAGTCTTGTTACTGACTAAGGCTGACATGTTCCTTAGACAGGACTGTTAATTAATAGCCCAACAGCCGATGACAACTAAGGGACCTACAGTTTAACATGGAATCCGAACCATGGCCTCTGAATCATGAACTGGTCTAATTGTGAGGATGGTCTTTACGGATTAATGTAGTTTTCAATAGTGCGGACGTTAATCCTCACAAGAGAACACCAATCGCAAAGACCATCCTCATAATTAGACCAATTCGTAATTCAGAGGCCGTGGTTCGGATTCCACGTTAAACTGAACGTTCCTTAGTTGCCATCGGCTGTTGGGCTATTAATAAACAGTCCTGTCTAAGGAACATGTCAGCCTTAGTCAGTAACAAGACAACAAGATCGCGCCACAATCATCTTACACTCTATCCTCATTCATACTTGGCTTAAAATACCTACATTGGTCGCCATTTCAATAATCTAATCTAATCTACTATTGCTTCCTTGACTTGCTCAATGGCTCAAAAATAAAAACAGCTGCTGTTTATACCTAAAGAGGTAAGATATTTTATGGGAACTTTGAATGCGTAAGGGGGGTGAGAGGTTTATGGGAAAATCGTCAAGAAACAGTGCGGTCTGGGGCCGTCTCCCCCCTTCCAGTGGCGAGGTGGTGGACCGAATGCCTGTGGACTGAATGAAAATCACATCGAGCTATTAAAGAAAATGGGTGTTAGCCTTTCTTATCAGTTATATTTATTGTTTATTACCTATAAAAATACTAATAAAGTATTCATACTCGTAAATACTCGTATAATACTCGTACAGTAATACTCGTGTGTATTTGGTATCATTGATTAGATTGGTAAATAATCGCTTAAAATATGACGATTAGGGTGATCAGACTAGAAACTATTGTTAAGAAACTGATTAAATCTACGTTTAATCTACACATTTTCGTCGTCATAAACCTGCTACTGCAACGCCTCCTGGTGTCGCTATGATCAATCACATGCCATAGAGATAACAATGAGACTCAACACGACACAGAGTAATGCTGAGGCGGAAGTACGCGGCGACCTCGCCCGCGGGAGAAGATGGACCGTTCATTAAACCATTTAACAATAACGGGGGAACCTTCCCGTCCGGGAACAATGGGCTTATCATACTTATCACCAGCAGCGCAAGATATACGGGATAGGTCATCGCAAGGTCCGCGGACAAGAAACTAATGCGTACAGTGTTTAGGCTGTCACGTTTGTCCTGAGAAAAGAAAACACATGTAGCAATTATTCCGGGTTTCATCAAATGAAACCTATATTAGGCTCAAAGTCGCATAATATGTCAATGTGTATTACACTTATTTGAAATAGAATACTTAAGTTAAATGATTGTGTTTTTTAATATTATGGTATTATTATAGACGTTTATAACAAAGATTTTAGTATTTACTTCCCGGTAGGTAATAGGTAAGATTATGAATGTCTAAAAGGAATGTTTTCAGGTCATCTCAACAGCTGTTCTTATTCTTTTATATTAAAAATTCAATACAAATAGCTCTGGTAGTTTCTATGGAAACGTGTTACATATTTTCCATCTTAAAAATCACCAACACCCCCCAGATCTAAGACATATCCATGTCAAAACAAAACACCCCCTATAACAAAAATATTTGCTATTAAAATAAAATTTTATGTTCTTATTTAATTATTACCTAACAGGTAAGAATACATTTAATGCCCTTTTTGACCCTACCCTCGACAACCCCTAAATAGGGGTAGGTTTACCGAAAATATCATTGGGAAACATTATATCTTAGTTTCTAATAGTGATATCAACATAATTCCTATTTTATTTCGAATCTGTTATTTGTACCTACACACTGAAGTATTATTTTAGTCTTAGGGCTTCAGGATTTTTGATAAAAATATTAAGTAAAATTCAAGTTTTCTATTTTATAATTTTAGATTTAGATTTGTATGAATAGGTTAGATTAGATTAGATTAGATTATTGAAGTGGCAACCATACTACAAGGTAGGTATTTTAAGCCCAGTATGAATGAGAATTGAGTGTAAGATGATTGTGGCGCGATCTTGTAGTCTTGTTACAGACTAACGCTGACATGTTCTTTAGACAGAACTCTTAATTAATAGCTTAAAATCCAATGGAATCTAAGGGACCTACAGTTTAAAGTGGAATCCGAACCACATTTGCCTCTGAATTACGTACTGGTCTAATTATGAGGATGGTCTTCGTCAAAGTGAATGACACACTTGGGAATATCACACCCACCGACCATTGCTCATAACTATCCACAATTCGTGACCTCCAAGTAGCTGGACTACAGGACACGCCACCGTCCCAGTCTTACATTGTTGTTATCGTAGACTATAGATGTTGCCGGTGTGTCGCAGGTGGAGTGCAGGTATAGGCGTAGCCTGGTGTCTGATGGTCTGCTGGGGCCAAGCGGCCAGCCAGGTCTCAGAGTGTGCCGTCACGCTAGAACCCGTCAGCCGCATAGAGTAAGTACTGCATCTCACTCCATAGAGTAACTACAATTTACCGTAGTTGTAATTACGTAACTATTAAAACCCTTTTCATAAAGTTTCAATTCAACTTACACCTCTGCGTGAATGAATTTATTATTTTCATATAAACGCACGATAGCAAGCACATTTCGCACTGTTGGCATAACGTATAAGTAGTAATTATACGTTATCGGCAAATCACATGCGCGGAACGCTCTAAATCTATATGAAACTAACCAATAGCATGCGCTAAGCGCTCAGTCAGCTGATAGACGGTCGCCTTTCCTAAACACTAACTTCCGGTTTTCCGCAATGGAACTGAGGTTACCGGAAACCTACAAGTTCTGTTTACATTAATCCCAGCGTGAAAATCAAACATAAGGACAATGACTTTATTATTGTAGGAAAAATCTTGTGTCAAATATAAGCGCAAACTGTCATAGCTGCTCTCGAAATGCTAAACCCCTCGTGCGAGATGACATAGTTTTTAGATTAGATTATTGAAATGACGACCAAACAACAAGGTATGTATTTTAAGCCAAGTATGAATGAGGATTGAGTGTAAGATGATTGTGGCGCGATCTTGTAGTCTTGTTACTGACTAAGGCTGACATGTTCCTTAGACAGAACTGTTAATTAATAGCCCAACAGCCGATGGCAACTAAGGAACCTACAGTTTAACGTGGAATCCGAACCACGGCCTCTGAATTACGAATTGGTCTAATTATGAGGATGGTCTTTGCGGATTTACGTAGTATTCAATAGTGCGGACGTTAATCCACACAAGAGAACACTACATCCACCGACCATCGCTCACAACTATCCACAATTCGTGACCTCCAAGTAGCTGGATTACAGGATGACGCCACCATTAGTTACACAAATAGCTGTTTCGAACTCATTAAAGTGTTAGCATAGTGTTGCTAACATTATACTCATGCTGGTATACCGTTTTTAAACACAGAAAATTAGCCTACAAGTGACCTATTTCTATATTAAAACAGAGTATTTAAAATTAAAATTTTCGTCTTAAATCAGAACGATACAAATCATGGGCACAATTTTCTATCCCAAATAAAATCCTGTTTCCCGCACACTATAATACAATTAATGTATTCTTAAACAGTTCAAGAATTTGAAACCAAGCTGGTGATAGCTTAACTAGTTTTAAGCTAACACAATTAATTGAAGTGGACCCTTAAAAGTCTGCAGTATCTTTTCCATCTTGAATTTTTTTATCCCTTAATAGAGGTGTTGAAAACTCAGAAATATGTTTGTTTTTAAAAACGAATTTTAAAATTAAGACACTTAAACGTTAGTAATCTAGTTTATTATCCATAGAATAAATAAAAATATAAAAAATTCTAATCTCATAGATTGCTAAACATTATAATCTCTTTTCAAATAACACCAAGACCAAGGTTTTCTTGTACAAAACAACATTGAACCGAATGTTTGAAGTGAATTCTCACGGAGGTGGGTATTATAGGAGAATGCGTAAGCACCGCATACTCTAAGAGTCGTACAATTCAAAATGTAACATGTAAAGATCCGATCACAGAGCATGGCAACGCTCTTGTAATTAGCAAACAAACATGAGGCGACAGTACGCGGGGCCCGGGGCGCTGCTAAACTATGCAAGACGGCCAAGTTGGCAAGTCGGAGCCGAAATCAAGTTTCGACGGAACAATTCCGCGAGAATGAATTAATGATCTGAAAGTTTGAACCATTGGGAGGTCGGCGCTCGGTGCTTTGTCAACAATGTTCGCGGGCCGGAAGCCGTTAGCGCCGCGCCGCGACGTGGAGACACATTCAGGGAATCAGGGAAATTTGTTTGGTTTATCTTTGGATCACCAGGAATAATGAAAAATAATTAATATATAACATACTAGTTGACCCGGCGAACTTCGCAACGCCTGACAGTAAATACTCGTTAACTTTAAGATTGGCCATGTTCTGAAGTCGAATACCATTACGGGCTTCATTGTGAAAGGTTATATATCCTGGGTCGTGGCATAGTGAATAACAATACTGAAATGATAAGACATATTAATAAAATTCCCATAAAACAAATAAATCTGAGTGGATTAATTCACAATTTTTAAATCCAATCCAAACCCAAACCAAACCTAACTGTAATACGGCTTTTATAGGAAAGATATACAACAGCTGATTATTATAATAAACGTAATATATATAAACATTGTAATTATTTTTTTATTTGGCCAACATATAAACACGTGACTTTTAATCAGACAGAAAATAAAAATATAAATACATAATCCCCAAAACCGTAAACTATTAACGTGGCGAATAAAGCTGTTCATTTTGTACAGCACATATTTACTTCATAGTTTTACATTAATGAATGATTCAGATGGCATTGGATAGTAAAGCATATTGCTAATGGAAAGTAAACCAATCAGCTGTAGCTAAGAAATCAAATGTTTTCATTGTAGAAAATTTGTAAACAAACTTACTCTCCATAAGGTTAACATTAGAAATTTAAAACGCCATAAAATGGAAACTTATGAGGTTTTCGAAAATATTTTTTCACCAAAACCTTCCCAGACACATATAAAGCAACTTCGTAAAATTTCATGGCGATCAGATGAGTAGTTTGGCAACGCATAAAGGACATACAGACAGACATACATACATTCAATTTTATATATAGAGATGATGCCTGTTAGATTCATCTCACCAAGTATTACTTTATTTTATTGCATTGATTTAAAACGAAAATACATCTACCTTCAACTCAGAAGTTGTTAAATACCTTACCTATACGCCACTCAACCCTCAGTACGTTTTTAGCCTCACCAACAACGCCCGCCATGCCTCCACTTTTCATCTAGTCGACTTCTGACTCCAATTTTTGTCGTCTTTGTCCTTCCAGTAAGTCGTGGTCGTCCTAACGGTCGCTTCCCTCACAGAATCCCTTTTGAGACCTGATTATTAGGTTATGTCCTCTTCTCAGCTGCCAAATCTCAGTAAAAATTACCCGTTAAACATTTATAAAATACTGCGCAGATAATTTTCGGTAACCCACCGGTAACAAATCGAAGCGGTTAATTGTTGTAGATAAATAAATCTTCCTTTAACCTCGTGCTATTGACCTGACGCACCGGTTAGTGCGGTTAAATAAAACCATTTAGTTTCTTCTTGAAAAGTCTTCTTAAAACACGTGACATAATCGTCACGTTGCGCATGCGATTTGTCAACTCCATTGTTGCCAGACCGGATGTGCAACGTGTGATGTTTGCCGGAAGTACAGAACTTTCCCTACTCGCAACTAGAGCTCGTCCAAAGCACGCGACCTTGGCCATCCGTCCCTGGACCCTGGCAGCCAAGGTAGCCTCAGGGCATCCTCGGATCTTATCGGAGTCTGACAGGAACGCCGGCGGAACTGTGCGATTTGCTCAGTTTTGGCGAGTTCCAAGTGAATAACAATGGTATACAATGTGGTCATCGTAGGTGTGCAGTTTGAAGAAGATTTCATATCAGAGTTACTGTAATTAATGCGAGTAAATGGTTGTGAGAGTTTTAATTTAACACCTGCATGAGCTTTCTATTGTTTCTGTTAACTGTATGTTTATAAAGGTGAACTTCACAAATGGTTAGTTAATTGTACTTGTGTTATTGGCTTTCTAATCTAAATATATAAAACAAAGACGTGTTAGTTACACGCATTATAACTCGAGAACGGCTAGACCGATTTTAATGATCTTTGATTTTTTGGATTCGTCTCTGCTCCGGTCATGCTTTACGCATATTCCGTTTCCATAAATTCAATTAGTTTACATTTTATAGCGTTTTAAATTTCTAATGTAGACCTTATGGGGACTAAGTTTGTTTACAAATGTTCTACAATAAAAACATTTTATTTCTTAAGCTACAGCTGTTGTTTTACTTTCCATTTTAGCAATATGCTTTACTATCAATGCTATCTGAATCATTCATTAATGTAAAACTTTGAAGTAGATGTGTACTGTAAAAAATGAACAGATTTATTCACCACGTTAATAGTTTACGGTGTTTTTTGTCTGTTTAAAAGTCATATGCTTATAATTATGTCGGCCAAATAAAAAATAATTACGGTGTTTATACATATTACGTTTATTATAATAATCAGCTGTTGTATATCTTTCCTATAAAAGCCGTATTACAGTTATGTTTTTGTTTGGTTTAGAAATATTTTGAACCAATCCACTCAGATTTATTTGTTTTGTGGGAATTTTATTAATATGTCTTATCGTTTCAGTATTCTTATTAACTATGCCGTGACCCAGAATATCTAATTTTTCACAACGAAGTCGTAATGCTATTCGACTTCAGAACATGGCCAATCTGAAAGTTAACACGTATTTACTGTTAGGCGTTACGAAGTTCGCCGGGTCAGCTAGTAGTAAATAAAATTTCACATCCCTAAATTTCATTTAATAAGACATTGTAATTGTATTCAATAGCATAAGTAACTATAAAGGTTTTTAATAAACACTTACTTCGACTATATTACTTTAAGTTTCATGTTAGTATCTACTTTTTTGCTGTTAATGTTGTTTACAAACTAAAAACATTTATTTTATGATGGTTAACAGTATGAATATAAAAACTTATTTTAATCCACTTTGAAAATCCTAAGATGGTTTAGAGAGCAAACCAGTCTAGTTTCGAAGTTGACACATAATTAAAGATAAATCTCGTTTGCTTCTCATAATTGAAGAATGCGTCCTCCCCTCTCCCGATCCCGAAAAATTACTTTCACTCATAAAACAGTAACGGCTTTAATTAGCGAAATGAATTCCGACTGTCCGATGGTGATTAATAAAACAAAGGTGCTGATAAATCAAAGTAAAATTAATACTGGGGAAAAGTGTTCGTCGGGAACATGGCTTCCTTTGAGATTTTTAAATTTCCTAAACGTGTTTTCCATTTATAAAATAGATAAAATTAGAGTTTTGTCTGTGCATTGCTCAGAGTTATTCATTTTTTAGTTAATTTTACGTTTTGTGCGTTAGAGAAGCTGAAACAAGTCTTATCTCAATTTGTGTTTGTTCGTCTGTGACGCTTCAGGAGGCATTTTACGACGTCTTCTCCGAAAAAATGGGAAAACTGATAACAATGAAACTTATTTCATACGTTATCTACATTACAGAAAAGGGTTTTAAATTTAAATTATCCACCGACTCTTAAAAAGTAAATCACCAGAATTTAAAACCCAACTTTTCACGTGCTATTAATCGCATTTTGCTTTCAACTATTAATAAACCACCTACTGGTAATAATCAGCTGTCTTTGTAGTTTAAATATTTAATACAAAGAAAAATAAACATCTGTCAAATCAAAACTAGCTAGATTATATTTGTCATTGATTTTAAACCCATTTCGAAATCATACTATATTAAAAAGTGATTTTAACGTATAACTTATTATAATAAATTCATGTTATAATCTATTTGAACTATATAATAATCTTTTAATTTTTTAACTATGTGATAATCTTTCTGGTTTAAGCTAAATCCTGCAAACCATACGATGCTTTGGCTTACTGCTAGTTCTGTTATAAACTTTAAGACTTCTCAAAGTGGAAACCAACATCGTTGCATGTGCATAGTATTCATGTACGGAGTACACTACACAGTATTTATAGTACAGTAAATCTGTACAGACATCTAGGCATAAGAATAAGTGCAGAGCGCCTATAAACGTACCATTTCAAGTGGGTTGACCTTTATCAACCCCTCCGAGCATGTTCGTCGGGAGGAAGTTCAGGAGATGTTTCCTGATTTGGGGAGATTTTGATACTTTTAACGACTTTGTGAGCCACTATTGAGTTTGCAACGCGGTTCAAAATGTTCAAAGTTCAAAATTGGATAAGGTGAATGAAAAAGTATTCATCGGATGTCTAAGTTAGGCAGGGAATTATATAAGGATCAGCACTCGGACCTATATTGTTTTCAGTGTTATTGTATTGTTTGTACGTGTTGCAGGGGCCGAGCACTGTGTCTGCGCTACGCAGACATCAACACGGCCTTCGCCAAGGCACGGGCCCGGGTGGGGTTGGCAGCGCCGGCCAGAGAACCCGTGTCAGACCCGGCCCTGGGGCAGCTCGGCACAGCCCTGCAGGAGACGACCAGGATACTGGTCCAGAGGTAGGTCCTGGTAAACGCAAGATGGAGATGATCAAAAAAACATATGCTAAGTTAAATATAAAACTTAGCATTTCTCACTTGACCTGAATAATTTTAAAATAGCTGTTTACCAATCAAATCTAAATCAACGGAAAAAGAACTCCTGTTGTTATTATTAACTGAAAAAATACTTTTGTCGTGAGTAGAGGTTTTTAGTAAACATTTAGCTATTATGAAAATATGATATTTCTATATGACAATACAATAGTTCTTTGAACCTCTTAATCAGCAAAGGAACGAGCCAGTGTAGCCAACTGTCAGGCATCGTAAGAACGAAATACTCACTCCCATCAACTTTTAACAACGTTTAAACATGTCGATAAAACAGTTCAGAAAATAAATACAATTAATTTATGATAAAGAATCAAATTTAACTTTAACAGAGTAAACAAGATGCTAATTAAAAAAAATAACCACAATATTTAAAAACATTATAAAGTAATCCAACTTTCACCCCCTCTGGATCTGCCACCGAGTATAAATTTAGGTCCACACTATTGATTATTACTATTATCCACAAAACTATCCTCACAATTAGTCCAGTAACTGAGAGAAAAAATTGTGGTTCGGACTCCACGTTCAACTGTAGATGCTATTAGCTGTTGGGCTATCAATAAAGTCATGCCAGCCTTAGTCAGTAATCAAATCAAAATTATCTTTGTTCATTATGTACATAAAGAGTATAGAGTGGCGTCAAATATTGTAGAAAACTCAATCCCTGAATATTTCGGTTTTCATTCATAAAATTTGTGCTTATGGCTGTCGTTCCTATGTCTTGTATTATAGCTATGGCTGAAACCCAATACGGATAAATTATCTAGATTTTTCTTTATCCAAAATATTCTCTTCTAAGTATTGAGTATACGCAGTCATTATCTGCGAATTTGGACAATATTCTCTGGTTGACTCAAACCATTCCAGTTTCATTATTATCCTAAATTATTTTTATAATAAAAGTATCCTATTTAAATTATAATTTAGGTGTTGCCATAGACCATCAGAGTGCACAAAAGCGAAATAAATAGATTTAAAGGTTTTAATATCGCACAAAGGTGATAATTTTCTCAACAAAAAAATACCTGTTGACATTTTTTTATAAACTCTTGCTACGTGGATTCCACATGTTTTACACCACATTTACTTTTTCTGAAACGGAAAAATAATATATTTTCATTTTAAAAGTACTACAGTATAAATAATACATTACAATAATACACATTTCCTAATCAAACTTGGTTTAATATTCCCTGGGTAGATAGCCATTTTAGAGAAGTGTAAAATTAAAAGATAATTCTGTAATTACTGTTTCCAGTGAGTTCAAATGACAAATTTTATAAAATAATTTCAATATTTCAATTGAATATAAAAAACTTTAGTTTTTATTAAAACCCACAGGTCCTATATACAATTTGCATCGCTAACTAGAGAAATTGTCAGATAAAAAGATTTTTAAAGTTACAAAATTCATTATCAGGCGAGTTGGTTTAAATAAAATTTTGTCTCAAAGTAATAGAAGATTAACATTCATAGCGACCCGAAAATAATTTGATTTTAAAACAAGTGTTGAGTTGCGTCTCACGAACGCGCGTCCGGTCGCGGATTTGCATTTCTTGGTTTTAATGAGATTTGAGTTCGAGTATCGACTGGAGTAATCAGCATTGCCACCTGCACTCTGACGTCATCGTGGAAACTAACTACTGCCTAGGGGAACAATGGTCTAAACTTTGAGAAAATTGAAAAAGAGTCCTAATAAAGGTTATGAAAGTCACTTTCACAAAGTAACAAAAGTGTGAGTTCAGACTTAAAATTATTTAATATTAAAATAGTAATTGTGGATAGTTGTGAGCGAAGGTCGGTGGGTGTAGTGTTCCCTTGTGTGGATTAACGTCCGCACTATTGAATACTACGTTAATCCACAAAGACCATCCTCATGATTAGACCAATTCGTAATTCAGGCTGTGGTTCGGATTCCACGTTAAACTGTAGGTCCCTTAGTTGCTATTGGCTGTTGGGCTATTAATTAACAGTTCTGTCTAAGGAACATGTCATCCTTAGTCAGTAACAAGACTACAAGATTGCGCCACAATCATCCTTCACTCAATCCTCATTCATACTTGGCCTAATATGGTCGCCATTTCAATAATGTAATCTAATCTAGTAGCAGTAGACCTCCATACTAAGCGAACATTCCTTGATTTAAGAATTAATTGTGAATATTAAAAAATATTCACAAAAAACCTAATCATCGGTTAAATAATTAAGTTATATCAATTTACTCATTCTTCTTAAAAATAACATGGGAAACAGTAAATAGGTTTGCCACAATAAGTAAAAAAATACTTAACTAGATGAAGCTCTATACTATTCGCAAGGTTTTTTAGCATACATTGTTAGAACTATTAAGAAGCTGTAAAGGAAGTTTTATCACAATACCACCAAAAATATTCCTATTAATTTAGGCCTATTAATTTTATCTTTTCCGGTAAGACTAATACTGGTTCTAAAACACAACACACTGTATTTACTAGTTTTTTAAATACAGCGTAAATGAGCAAAGATTCAATGTTTGTTTTGAGCTGATTTAAATGGTGGTAGTAAAAATTAAATCGTTTAATAATTTATATGTAAAACCCCCATTTTAGGAATAACACTAACCGTACGTCCGTACGTTGTTCGGATTGTAGGATTCTGTGTTAGGGGAAAAATACTTATTAACATAACAAAATAAAATTAGATTAAATCAGAAAGTATTTATAATTATTAAAATTCGTTTTACGTCAAGATAAAATTGCAATATAGTATGATTTCAACGTGAATTTAAAATCAATGATCAATGTAAACAAACTATATTAATTTTAATTTGACTAACCAATATAAACTAATGGACATTGATTTTAATTTGACAGCTGTATTTTTTATTTTATTTAATGACTAAACTACAAAGAAAGGTGATTATTACCTGTAGGTAATATTCATTGAAAAATGAAATAAAATGCGACTAATATCGCGTAAAAAGTGGGTTTTTAAATGCTCGTCATTTACTTTTCAAGGGGTGGTGGACTATTTGACGTATTGAAAAACCTTCTCTGGAGTCTAGAGAATGCATGAAATAAATTTCATTGTTTTCAGTTCTCCCGGGTTTTCGGAGAAGACGGCGTAAAATGCTTCTTGGGCACAGAACATAGACTTTTTTTGGAAATGCGTATTCGACACTTTAAATAATTTAATCGTAGTATATAATTCTAAAATATAAATTAAAAATAGATAACTCTGTAAAATTGTATAAAAAAAACATCATACAAAATGAAATAAATAAAACAAATCAAATAAAAGATACATCTTGAAATGTTTGCTATTAAAATAAATAAACAATATAATATTATTTAAATATTTATATTAAAATAACATATTAATTATATGAAAATAATAACCAAAAAAACTAACTATATAATTTAAGTTATTTTTTATTTTTTAAATCTATAAACAAAGAACTGATTTTACATTAGGTTTCAAGAAATTTAATAAAAATCAAATATGAAGTGGGTTTTTAAAACTCGTTATACTTTTAAGGGGGGCCGATTCAACATTTAAACCCTCTGGATGTAAGAAACATGAAATTCATAAACAGTAAGTTTTTTCGGAGAAGACACGTAAAAAACTTCTTAACAGACAAACAGACAACATTGAGAAAACTCGTTCGGCTTTATAACGCACCGTAAAAAATAATTAAAAAATGAATAACTCTGAGCAATGTACAGACAACACTATAATTTTATTTATATAGGTCGGTAACACTGTAGGAGTTCTCCAGATGAAGGGAGGATAAGCCTGCAGCAGGGCCGGCGCCCCAGTAGCTAGGACCGGCCACCGCTGACGTGGCCCATTACCGATATAAACCTCTCATTTTTCATTCGTTTTTCAAGGGGACAATCTGCTGACGCGTGAACGACCGGACGCCTTCTCCTGAAGGGGAAACTGTTTTATTAAAAGCGATTTGCCGATTCAATATGTGACGGACAAATGGACCATCGGTTGCATACGGCACGGCAGGGAGAGAAGGACTCGTAACTCGCTGCATGATGTGGCGGGCAGAGCGTACAACATCTTACTGTGGTCACAGGTTTAGTAAAGAACAAATAAACGGTATCAGAGGACTGATAATACTTCCTTCCTTAAGTAAATTTAAAACGACACTCTGTAATAAAACTATAATATTCTTTAAAGTTGATCTAGATATCATTTAAAAATTATTTATTGTTCAAAAATAATCATTCAATTTCTGAAAATAACAAGTTCATATATTTCAATAACAAAGTTAAAACAAATAAAAATTTTATGGCTGGGAACCCTCCCCTCCCCCGGTAATATCAATCTTTTTTGAGCGATTATGTTGGATGATGTGACCTTAAGTTTTATAGAAAACGGTTGAAAAATAAGAAAGAAATTATATTTTTAATATTCTCCATAAGAATAACATTGTGCGCTTTTAGACAACGAACTGCGTTTATCATGGACTGCAAATTTAACTTTTCTCTGGAACCGTTAGTCGTAGACAAATAGTGCAAAATACTAATTTGTTTAGTTTTTTACGCTGGTTTCAATAGTGATAGTCAAACTATACCTTATCTTTGTTTTTTGTTGAAAATTAAAAAAATGATTTTTTGATATTTGAAAGCCCATAACTTTAGAACCGTAATTTTTACAGACATGCGGGTGGTGTCATATTATTTTGTACTCTGTTCACTATAAACTGTCAAGTTAATCAAAATCGTTTGAGCCATTTTTGAGAAATTTTGGTTTTTTACGTTTTTAGGGGTATATTGGTGAACTAACCTAATCAAAAATAAAAAAACGAAAAAATCGCCTGGAGATACGGTGAATATATACATACATACCAAAGTTCTTCTAAATCGGACCAACGTTGTATACTGTGGTTCTGTACACATCCAGACACACACACACACGCACACACACACAAACACACCCCTTTTTTGGATTTAGGGGAACCCAAAACGGATATATCCACTAATTTAAATTTGAAAATTTTAACGAAAACAATACTTTTTACAAGGGACTATAAGGGAGAAAGTAAAAATGGTGATAGATGGTTTATTTCTTAGAATTATAGTAGAGATTTCAACATTTTTTTCTGTATTTGGCTAACGGCTTATTAAGCAAGGTTTTAATAGTAAAGGACCTTAAAAAATGCTTATTTCATTTAAAATTATAATTAGAAGAATCTTCTTTATTTATAGGAATAAATACAGAAGGTTCTTCATAGATAAACTTTTATTTAGAGTTTCTCAAAAAATACAAGATACACACATACACACACCCTAATAAGACCGATGTTAGCGTTGTAATCAAAAGTCAAATTAAACAATCCTTATCGCGATGTTATGACAAGAATATTGTTTCACTCGAGTAGAGCTAGCTTAGTCCCGCCCCTGACGCCGCCCACGCCGCCCCCAGTCCGCCGCCCACAGCCGCAGCCCCGTCGTTACCACGTGAGTCACATCTAACGGTAGGCCTATTGAGGCGAAGTGGGCTTTCTCCAAGAGTAATACCGGTGGATAAGACATTTAACCTCCTCACTACAGTACCGCCCCCGCTCATACCACGTGTGCGTGTGTCACAGGTTCAACCTCAACGGTATTGAAGTGGAGGCTGCTCTGCCTAGGATAGACACAAGCTACACCGACATCTGGGACTACTGCCCACGGTTCCTCCGCCACCCCCAAGCTTGCCGCCCCCAGAGGTACCGCCGGCACGACGGAATCTGCAACAACCTCGACAACCCCACCTGGGGTGCCGCCCGCACACCCTTCCGTCGTCTCGTCCCTCCGGAGTATGGCGACGGTGAGTTACCTACCCAACAATACTCTAGTTGAGGACGTGAACAGTGTAAGACACATTACATGCTTTTAGCGAATTTCTCATAGGGAAGAAGCTATTACCGTACTCATGGTAAGACTTAAGCCCGGGACCATGTTATTTCTTCGTCTTTAGGCGCCCAGAGACCAACAATAATAGTCGGGTCGTTTAGGGGGTTTTGTACACAAAAAGTGGGGTTTTTCATTTTTCATAGATAATTTAAATGGTGTTAGAATCAGCTAAAAAACAACACAATTTAGTTCCTTAAAGCTTTTCTCCATCTCCAACGGTTACTGAGATATTAAAAAAAATCTAAACACAGTACATGGTATTTTGGGGCTCCAGCGTTAATCTTACGAAGGATAAAGAAAAATTAATATTTCATTTACCAATCAATATTTTTGGATTAAACTTGGTATTTACCTTCATGTGGTTAAGATCTTATACTTCTAATGCTTAAAAATCCTAGTTCATGTTTATCATGGCAGCTAACCTGCATACTCTTTTCCCATGTTAATCATATAGACAATAGGCAAACTCCTTTATTTATGGACAAATGTTAGTGGGACTTGGTATAAATGGTCAAAATAAAATTTTTTATGCAAGTAATGCCTACTTTCAATGTTCATCACAGCAGCAATCCTGCTTACTCTTTACCATGTTAATCTTAAGGAAATAAGCAAATAACTCTTATATTTATAGACAGATATTGATAAAAACTTGTCATATATCATTATCATTATTATTAGCTGAGTTGAAAATTCGCTGAGTACACAGGTCTGGTGCGACGGGGGTATTTTTTTATTTCTGGTGGAGTTTAAGTAAATAATGAGGCTAAAAGAGAAGTAAAAAAATCGTAAACATAAATTATTTTTCATTTCTTATTTAAAATCAAACATTTTAAATTATATCGTATCAGTTACCACAACGCAAAGTTTATTTCGAATTAAACAAAAAACTTACCATATTTGAAATATTTTATATACAATAATAAATAAAACCCATATTTAATCTCTTTTTTGGAGGGATAAAATAATGAAATATACGTTATAAAATAGTTATTATTTTCTAAAACAATTTATATCTTAGTAGCAGGACAGAAAAATACGTCAGAATTAAGAACGGAAAGTATTTCTCCTTCTTATGATTATAAAGACATTATAACCATTCTAAAATCATTGTTCATTTATATGACAACATGATATATTGGAGACTTATGATTCTAAGAATGAAATTATGTAATTCTCAAACCAATTATGATTTTGACATGGATATGTCCTAGCTCTGGGGGGGATATGTAACAGGTTTCCATAGAAACTAAGAGAGCTATTTTATCAAATTTTGAATATAAAAGGATAAGAACAGCTGTTTAGATTAACTGTAAACATTTCCTTTAGACATATCCATGATTTAACTTATTTCCCAGAGGGAAGTAAATACAAACATTTTCTATTAATTATGAACAATTTTAAACTACGTTGCTTTTTTAACTAAACTCCTTTGAAAATGAATAAAATACTCACCATTTTTTAATTCGACCAAATTCAATATTTCGGTTTGTGTCTCCATGATATAAACGCTTCATCTTACGGAGAAGATTGAATACTAGGTTTTAAACTAATTTTCCTACTTAGGGGGTTTTTTAAGAATCTCTCCAATATATACAGGGTGTTCATTAAAGTTGGGGACAAACTTTGAGGGGTGATAGTACTCATCAAAATAAACAAAAAATTTCCTATAAACATATGTCGAAAAATCCTTCGTTTAGCCGCTAGCCGCCATTTTGTATTTTATACAAAAAACTTTATATATAAAGAACTATTTAAGATACAGAAACCAAACTTTGCACACATATTTATTGGCCAAAGAGAAAAATATTCTCGAAGTATCATTAAGTTTGCTTTAATATTTTCAAAATGGCGGCGGTTCTTAAAGTTAATGGTTTTTTGTTATTTAAATTAAAAATACTTTTAACCGCCGTAATTTTGAAAATATAAAAGTAAACTTAATGATAATTTGAGAATATTTTTTTCCTTAGCCATTAAATATCTGTGCGAATTTTGGTTTCTGTATCTTAAATAATTATTTATATATAACGTTTTTTGTATAAAATACAAAATGGCGGCTAGCGGCTAAACGAAGGATTTTTCGACATATGTTTATTAGAAATATTTTGTTTATTTTGGTGAGTACTATCACCCCTCGAAGTTTGTCCCCAACTTTAATGAACACCCTGTATAATTTTATTTATTGTAAAACAGAAAATGAGAGCTAATATTTACTATATTATTTCATGCTTAAAAAAACTTGAACAAGGGAAATTCTATCATTTTCAGGATCAGTTTGAATTATTTAAAGCGAATTCATTTAGAAAGGTGAAGTACAGATGCAAAGAAGGGATCGGTCAAAGCAAGGAGCGGAGGTTTAACCGTTTCTATTTGAAGAGGTGAAGTAAATTTCGTAGTCTTTAAAAGTTCAAAAATAAAAGTGACATCACTTAAATACACGCCAACGGAGATTTCGCCCTAAAGATGCACGATCTGCTCCCACGTACGGCTTCATAAATATTGTCTAACTTTTAGCCTCCAGGTTTGAATCAGCCATTGTGCGGTGTTATTAAAAACGCTTTTTCTCCCGTGAATTCTTTCTTTTAAAAGTTGAACGGCGTCAGTCGGCGCGCCTGAATGCGTTATGAGCTGGCGCGATTGTGTTACAGGAACAACGGGGTTCCTATTAAACATTTATACAATTTTCGAGTTTTCAAACTTGCTCGTAATGAGAAGTAGAATGACAATATATTAATATCATTATGTCAAATTGTAAAGAGTAAGGTGATTATCATTTTGTTTATTCGTAAACATGTGGACTGATGGTATTGGTTTAAATCACTATAGTTATTGTAGCCGCCACGCGCCGTCTCTTGTACATCAGGCAATTTCAATACAGCGTTCACATTGCGTTTGCTGTTTCGCAGGCGCTTGAATAGACAATATTGCCAAGTTTTGTAAAGTTATCGAACATAGCTGAAGATTAATCTTGGCATAACCCAGCAATTAAAAGAGAAGTCTTATTACAAATTAGGTTAAATTTTACTCCATATTAAAATTTACGATATCCGTGACACAACTGACACAATAAAATATTAATTACAATAGGCCTACAACTAAAAAAATAATTTCAATACCCCCGTCGCAGCAGACCTGCGTACTCAGCAATTTTCCAAATCAATAATATAATCATAACAATAATAATATATGACAAGTTTTATCAATATCTGTCGATAAATATGATAATTATTTGCCTATTCTCCATAAGATTAACATGGGAAAGAGTGTGCAGGTTAGCTGCGATGATAAAAACATAAACTATGATTTTTAAGCATAAATGGATGGATCTTAACCACATGAAGGTAAATATAAAGTTTTATCCAAAAATATAGATTTATAAGAGAAATCATAATTTTTCCTTATCCACATTTGGATATAACATATTTTAAATTGGAGCCCCAAAATATAACGTATTGTGTTTTTAATAATATGTATATAATGCATATGCGTATCTATATAATATGTAATGTATTATTTTTATAAAATTTAATACAACATATAAATAATGTTTTAAACCGAAAAACATTTTATTTTTATGATGTGAATTCTCCAGTGAATAGATCTTTCTTAGCTAACCACCCCTCTGGGGAAATTAGGCTCAGTTCTGACAATAATATTATACGGGCTATGGGAATATGTTTCTGACCAAACATTATTTTTACGAAAACTTGTTATCCTCAAAAGGATTGGGATAGTAAATAACGTTATATAGCTATTTTAACACAGCACCTATGTACTCGGATTTCCAGATGTAAATGGTAATTTATTAATAATACGAAACAATAGTAGGTTTAAAACTATTACAAAAATGTAGTAGTTTTTACTGATATTACAAAACAATTTCAGGATAAACCATATGTATTAAGTCCAAGTATAATCACCAAAATCACGTACTGTAAAAATATATCGTGTTTATGTGCAACAAATTAAAATTATAATAATGAGGTTAAAAAAGCTGTAGTTAATTTGTATGCGAAAAATATTTTGGGATATTAGTTTTAACCAACAGTAGATTCTGATAAAGTCTATTTTTCACATTATTAGAAATATTCACAAGAAAAAATTCAAATTCTTATTATTATTTTCGTCACTTCTTAGAGTAAAAATGTTTGTATTAAAATTTTCATCTTACAAACTGCCAACACCCCCGCTCCCCCAGAGCTAAGACATATCCATGTCAAAAATAAAAAATAAAAAGCCACGATTAGATATTTGTTTGTCTTACAATAACTGCATTTGAAAGTATCTCAGCAGTTTAAGTTGAAAAATTATAGAAAGAGAAAAATTTATGGAAAATCTAACACACTATCTCAATGGTAACTAGCAGGACTACATATTTCTTACATTTGTCCCAGCTTTGAGTAATTTGATGCGAAATAAAAAACATTGATAGATCAGGAAAAACATTAAAACTTCCGATCAATTGAAAAGAATCGTCAAATTCTGCCAAAATGGCAAAAGCAATATTTTTCAGATTAAATTTGTGTTTGTTGGTGTGTGTTTCATGTGTGTTAGTTGTTGTGATATAGGGGTTTCCTTTTTCATGAGGCTAATTATATGTTACTAAAAATCTTAAAATATCTCTAATTTGCAATTTAAAAATTACTCAGACTAATTTAAAAAACAAAATATAAAATGCCTGAGACTAACTCATTGATGAGATATTCTAAATTGAATTTATCCTTTATGGGAAGTCACTGTGTTAGTATGTCTATATTTATGGAAAAGTATTTTCTAATTAAAAATGTTAATTTACGTACCTCAAGCCCTAACCCATCATTGTAAATAGTGAGGGGTGACTAATCTGCTTACAGAATAAGATTAACATAATTAGAAATTAATTGATCCAACAATTAATTTAATTTCGCTTCTTTTGTTGTTATTTTCAGAAATTGGATGATTATGTTTGAAACAATAAATGATATTTAGAAAAACGTTACAGGATATGATGGTTTTATTAAAGATTGTAGTTTAAGTTGACTTAAGGGAGAAAATATGTGACAGTCCACTGATACCGTTTATTGGTATTGATTTTGTTTTAGGAAAAGTGTTCACTGAAGTTATTATATTTATTATTTACATAAGTAACAGCTAATCCTTAATTTTATTAATTATGCTTGAATGCCTACATACACTTTTATGAGAGCCAAATTATAAAATATTTATAATTTTCCTCCCCCAAGACATTTCTCCCCTAACCGAAGGCAGTCACTGCTGTAACGTAGCTTGTAATGTGTCAAGACAAGCCTCAAATTAGGGGTGTTATGTCTTGGTTTAATCAAGCAGTCGTGTGTTCTCAACCCTGCCAGGTCTATTCGGATTAAGTGGAGTCTTGAGTCAAACAGTATTGACAATATTAACTTTTGCTTACTTATTTTGAAAGATTATTTATTATGAAAACGGGTTAGCTCATTAATATCTTTAGGTAAATACAAGATTGTTTAAAATACAACAAAATTTTCTATGTAATACATAAATACTCAACCCCTCTATAAAATGTAAATTCAGCATTACAATAAAGTTAATAATTAGCCTGCCTTTATAAAAACAATATTGAACAAAAGTATAAACTAAACTAACTAATAATAGTGCCATAATACATTTAATTACAATATTTTTAAGAATCTCTTCAAGCATAACTAAAATAACTAATTTTAGCGATGTGTAATTTAAAGTAAGTTTGAGCTAAATTAATTAAATTTTCCCTTTTCTATGAAACTTAACATTCCAGTTTGCATCTTTCTATTTCAATTTATCTGTATAGTGCCTTAATTAAAAGATAATTCACAACTTATAGCCTCCATTTATAGAAAACAATTAATTATAAGATGAATCAATTATATGAATCTTACGAAAGAATAATTCTTTATTACTTTATTTGCTTTAAGGTAGTAAAATAATAAAATATTTTAGTTTATCCGTGTGTAGAAGTTTATCCGAACGGTAGTTAATAAATAGACTCTGGATATAGTCGGCTTTTCATATTCATGCCATGAATTCCTTATGATAAGATAATATAAGATAAGATTATTGAAATGGCGACCATACCACAATGTAGGTATTTTAAGCCAAGTATGAATGAGGATTGAGTATAAGATGATTGTGGCGCGATCTTGTAGTCTTATTACTGACTAAGGCTGACATGTTCCTTCGACAGGACTTTTAATTAACAGCCCAACAGCCGATGGCAACTAATGGACCTTCAGTTTAACGTGGAATCCGAAACACGGCCACTGAATTAATTACGAATTGGTCTAATTATGAGGATGGTCTTTGCGGGTTAACGTAGTATACAACTGTGCGGACGTTAATCCACACAAGAGAACACTACATCCACCGACTATCCAAATTCGTGACCTCCAAGTAGCTGGATTTCAGATCTTCGCCACCGTCCCAGTCAAATGTCCCAGCCATTTGTGTAACAATAATTGATAAAACACTTTATTTATCACAGGTCAACCTAAAGTATAATAATCTCAAATAGAAACGATAACCTTTCGTAAGTAAATTATTAGGTGAAATTGAATGGGAAACATATTGTTTTATATTGTGTGAGTTTATTACTTCAAAATTGCTAATAATATTTTGTTGCTTTTTAAAAATGGGTTAAAACATCCAATATCCTCTACCCTGACGGTAATGGTTATTGATGGTGTTATTCCCATCTACCATCTTTCGAGGGAGAGACAGGAAGAGAGGCTATCGCCAGGGAAGAGCGAGTTCACAGCATTTACCATTGACAGCGCGAAAGGGAGGCAGAGTCGAGGAGACGTTGGACCCACAGACTGATCCCGGACATCCGTCCTTGGGTGAAGAGGCAACACGTTGAGGTCGATTTTTTCGTGCACACTTCTTACCAGGGCAAGGGTACTTTCGCTCCTATATCCACAAGATAGACAGAGTCGACAGATGCACACGTCTGTACTGTCCTGGCATTGCAGACACGATAAAGCACACTTTTTCGGGTGTGACAGATGGATTGCATAGCATTGTCACTCTCTGTGGAGATCGACATAGCAATCCATCCTGACAACATTGTCGGAGCTATGCTCTAGGGAGAGGATATCTGGAACTGTGTTGAGCACTATGTCCAATCCATACGTCATCGTCTTTAGCATTGTTATCACCCAAATGTGGAAACCCCTAGTGGTGTAACAATGAAAAGGACTAGCCCGAAGTAATGTGCAAAACAGTTCTAGTCTAGTCCTAGGAGATGAGTGGGAAGGTTTAGTGGGTGCGAGTACCACACTACTGGGTCTCTGTGGTGTGCATTAGTATTACCTCCTCCTCTCCACAAAAAAACTACCCTGACAGTTTTAAGTATACTTTAGGATATAATTATTAAAATTTGTAATAACTGAGATTTGGATTTATAATATATGTGGCCCGATTGTCTATGATTCTATTCTCTAGAAGCAATTAGTGCCTTGAGGGTGTCTCCGTAGGCGCTAAGATTTAACGACGAAGACAGCTGACGGAGCTTCTCTCCCTCTCTCTCTGACAAGACGTATCCGTGCGGACGTCTGGCATTGATCATTAATTAATATGCAGCTGTTATAGATTCGATTCAACTTCTTTATTTTCTTCTCAGAAGTTAAGTAATTTTAGTTATTTTTTGTAAGGGACTACATGCAACAATGATAAATAAAACAATTAATCCCTTTAACAAATTTACTAGAAAGGGAAATATAAACTACAATATTTTATCCCTATCATATATCAATATAAACAAAATTAGAGTTTTGTCTATACATTGCTTAGAATTAAATATTTTTTAGTTAGTTTTACGTTCATGCGTTAGAAAAGCCGAAACAAGTCTTGTCTCAATTTGTGTCTGTGACGCTCCAGGATGCATTTTACGCCGTCTTCCCCGAAAAAAACGGGAAAACTGATAACAATAAAACTTATTTCATACATTCTCTACATTCCAGAGAATGTTTTTAAAGGCTTAAAATCGTCCGCCGACCCTTGAAAAGTGAATAACGAGCATTTAAAACCCCACTCTTTACGTGATATCGGTCGCATTTTGCTTCAGTTTTCAATGAATAACCTACTGGCAATAATCAGCCGTCTTTGTAGTTTAAAGATTCAATAGGAAGAAAAACCAACAGCTGTTGAATCAATATTAGGTAGTTTATATTAGTAATTGATTTTCGATCTTAAAACATTGACCTTAGTGTTTTTCCATTTATTTATTTTATTTATAAGTTTGTACAATGCTGTAATACTGACAAAAAATTTTGTATCCTATCATTGTGTCATCAAACTCACATAAAAGTCGGGCTTACTGCTAGTTATTCATAAAAAAATATATTAATGGTATAAAAAGACATAATTTATAACTACTGAACGCTGTAATGAAAGAGCCTGAAATATGTTTAGATTTTTAAGCTTATTTTTTTGCATGAGATTATTGAAAGGACAACCTACCCAAGTAGGTATTTTCAGCCAAGTATAAATGAGGATTGAGTGTAAGATGATTGTGGTGCGATCTTGTAGTCTTGTTACTGACTAAGGCTGACATGTTCCTTATACAGGACTGTTAATTAACAGCCGGTGGCAACTAAGGGACCTAAAGTTTAACGTTTTGATATTATTCGTTATTTGATTTGTTTAAAACTTAAATAACTATAACTATTCAGTAAGTTTGAACATAAATCTGAGCTAAATCAGTTCCAGGACACATTCACTCTAAATTGACTTATCTACAGACGACGCGTACAATCAGCAGGAGCCGTTGCCAACCTAACGGCGCTAAAACGTGACACGGCGGTGCGATCGGACCCAGGGGTGTTGTTAACCCCTTGACAATATTGCCGCCAAATCTGCCACACCCTCTTCCTCCTTGTCTAATTATACGATTGTCTTGAGAGGGTTTGGCCAAGTAGTAGTACTTGAAGTGCTGTTGGAACAAGGATCTGACTATAACGTAGTCAATGATTATTTACAAAACTAAATTTGGTGTTTTTCACGGTTGCTATGATCAAAATTTGAAAAGCAATATAACTGAGTTCTATAAAAGTATAAAAAATAGTTCTAAAAAGGTAAATACCACTACATAAAAAATAAAAGGTACTAAAAATAATAAATTGAACCTAGCTTCGCTTATTTTTCAGAAATACTCCTACTGGGAAAAACTAAAAACTAAGAACTAAACATTAAAAAAGTTACAGGAACTTATTACGGTCTTAAGCTTTTTTAAACTAATTGACTAGTGACAGAGTTTAAACCCCCATTTTAAAATCCTCAAAGAAGTCAATATTCATTTTGATAACACTATAACATATATTTTACACAAATAAAGTTATTGAAAGAACTTATTAATGTCGTAGCTGGCAGCAGTTATATCCCAAAAGTAATGACAAATAATTCAATCGACGATGGAAACGAGTTTTACTACAGGAGGCTGATCAATAATAGATTATTTACTATGGGCATACGATCATCTATAAAAAGTTACATTAATAACTCTTAAGGTCATGAATAGGAGTGGACCGAAATAAAATAATTATTTTACTAATTTTCATTATTAATTTAAATATTACTCATTCTCTGGTACTTTGTAAGTAATATGACTTAATTTTCTTCTATATTATTTATCCGATAAATTGCATTTTTATCAGCGTATAGCTCGTTGTAATGATGTCTTTATCTCATTATTTATTTAATTATATAGTCTTTTCTTTCCGCGTCATGTGTTTAACTACACTACGTTTCGGGAGGTAAGGAAACTCCTCCGTTATCAAGTGACCTTTATTAGAATCTACATTACTCTACTTAACCTGCATTTTGGGAAAGGGGTTTATTTTTTCATTATTTTTCATCATCCATCCATATATTCACACATGGAACACTCGTACAAAAATTCAATTCACACAGTTACATATACTTATTACGAATCTAAAAAACATGGTAATAAATCACTCAAGATGAGAAACAAAACAATACTAGTTACAAAACATATACCTGTACATTTGCACTGGCAACGTCGCCTCCATGCCGGTGAGGGCCGGCCAGCAACCTTATGAGTCCTCTTCCATTATCAGTTTTAAAAATACAGTCTTTATCTCAATATATAAACCAAAGTCGTGTTAGTTACAACACTTATGACTCAAGAACGGCTGGACTGATTTTAATGATCTTTAATTCTTTGGATTCGTCTCTGCTCCGAGTAAGCTATAGGCATATTCAGTTTTGTATTTAACCTTTGGGCTAAGTCGCACTGGCCTGTAAAATTTGTATATGCTAAGCGTATGAGGAAAAGACTTTGATCATATGCATACATCAATAATGTGAATATTTTATTAACAGCTGATTTTTTGTTGCTTTATTTTCACCAGTAACAGCTAACGTCATTGTGCGTCATTTACAGCGAATGTTTGTGATTGTTTGAAAAATGTATAAGTTATAGATTACTGGTTGGTTTATTTGTTCCAGTGTAATTATTAGGTGTTTTTGTTTTGTGCGAGTGGTATGCAATTAGGTTTGGTTTGAGTTTAAGTTGGTTGTTATTCACTATGCCTAAACCCAGAATATAATCTTTGACAACGAGGCCGTAATGCTATTCGACTTCAGAACATGGCCAATCTTAAAACTAACACGCATTTACTGTTAGGTGTTACGAAGTTCATCGGGTCAGCTAGTTAATAATACATTACTTTTACTTTAGCCGTAACTGTACTGCTATTATAATAATCCTCATTGTACATAAGTATTTAAAAGTAACATAATTATTGATATAAACTGAACTGAGGCGTTCATAACATATTATACAATTCTCAACATGTATTTTAAATTAGTTACGACATACTATAAGTTAATACACTTCTTAATGAGATAAATCAGTTCTGCAGCGGCGGTACATTTTACATTTTGACGCAGCCTCCGCCCTTCTGTTGACCGATGAGGGGAAGGCAAGGCGGGGAACATTTTTAAAGTTGCTGAAGGCATTAATCAAGCGTAATTCATTAAGAGAGAAAAATCAGGGGAACATTTTGTTCCTGGACAGTAATGAATAAAGGGGATTTTTTCATTAGCACATTTGTTTGCTGGTAAACGTTTGCAGAATGAATGCTAACTGGTCGGGAGTCAAATATCTTAGGATACTGTATCTTCCGTGTTCTACAGACTTCTTCAGGTGTAAAATCTCTGAGTTAAACCTTAACCTTAACGTTTGTATTAAAAACTAGCTGACCCGGCGAACTTCGTAACGCCTATCAGTAAATACATGTTAACTTTAAGATTTGTCATGTTCTAAAGTCGAATAGCATTACGGATTCTATGTGTAGATATTCTGGGTTGCGGCATAGTGAATAACAATACTGAAACGACATATCAATAAAATTTCTACATAACAAATAAATCTGAGTGGATAGATTCACAATTAATTTTCTAATCCAACTTAAACCCAAACCAAACCAAACTGTAACACGGCTTTTATAGGAAAGATATACAACAGCTGATTATTATAATAAAAGTAATATGTATAAATATTGTAATTATTTTTTATTTGGCCAATATATAAACACGTGACGTTTAATCAGACAGAAAATAAAATATGTAAATACTTACATAATTCCCAAAAACCGTAAACTATTCACAATGTCCGCAAAAATTTATGAGTGATTTAGATGGCATTGGATAGTAAAGCATATTGCTCATTGGAAGTAAACCAACAGCTGTAGCTTAAGAAATCAAATGTTTTTATTATAGAAAATTTTTAAACAAACTATGGTTATCATTAGAAAAACATTCGAAGTTTAGAGTTTTCGAAAAAGATTTTTCACCTAAACCTTCCCGGACACATATAGAGCAACTTCCTAAAATTTCATGGCAATCGGATGAGTAGTTTGGCAGCGCATAAAGGACATACATACATACATTTTTAAATATAGAGATAAACGTGGTTTAAACTACTAAATATAACTCAGCTGATCTTTTCCTTGTCAAAAGGTGTCAACAATTCTAAAAAAAAGTCTAAGTTAAACGAGTTTTGACTAAATTAAAAGCCATTACGGGCATATCTAATATCGAGCCCTTGTAAGTCATTTATTTACACTCATTGTAATGAGGGAATCTGTACTTATCTAAGTATATGAATCTAACAAAAGGCTAACATTTTACTGATGATAACGAACAGACACATCCCCGCAAAGTCTGAACAGAAGAATGGTGCTTCGTATAGCAAACCGATATTGGCACATTGTCCGTAAAACGAGTATCTACATTTAAAAACAATTAAACTGAATTGCATTATTAATGTATATCAAAACTTAACATGAACGGTAAATTTAAAATAATTACAAGTTGTAGTCCAATTTCAAATTATGTTTAACTTTCATAAAACCAAATCTAATATGTGGTGTTTAGTTGTAGGGAACTCATGTAAATTAAAACTAGACACTATCCCAAGAAATCAAACTAAAAATATAAGAACTGTTTAAGTTTTCTATTCAGGAAGCATGTTGAAACTTGACGAAATATTTACAAAAAGAATGGTTCAAATTATCTTACAAAGGACACAGTTCAAACTCAGTATATCGATTTAAAATATTGTCAACAGAGATACGTCAACAAACTATTATAATGTTGCTAATTCCTTGTATAACATTAAATAATTATTTTCTGTGTCATTAAGTACAATAAATAAAAAAATAGGTATGGATAGCTTAGATAGAAAACAATTTATTACATATTTTTACAATATGTTTTCTAATTTCTACAATTTACATGAATCCTTGCATCTATCTTAATTCACTAAAGGCATAACTAATTTCATGTTTCTTCTTTATCATGTTGTTCAGTTATTGTTAAAAAAATATATTTGTTTCAATTTCTAAAAAAAAGTTGATTCACAGAGTTTATATAACGAAAATGTAACCTTAATGTCATAATTTTATGTAAAGTAGATAGATATAAGCATATATTGTTGGTTTAATTTTCACAAACTTAGAAATTAATGTTTTAAAATGCCCAGTATACGAAACGCAATACCTAAAATTGAATACTAGTAAGTTTACCAATAAACTATAAATTAACCATAAAATACATACCTGACGTAAAGAAAGATGAAACAAATGCTACCTTAGATGTGCTAAATTATGCTGCTTTCTTAAAATATTGGTGTTAAATGCCCTTTACTGTGGCCAATTTAAAAGCAATCTTATTATGTAGAATGGGGTTGTTATAATATGATGTACAGCCCCAAAGGCCCCATTTAAGACCCGAGACACCTCAGGCATCTGATGATTGCCTGTTACTTTTTACGACTTCTTAAATGCTTAGTTACCAGGTTTGTTAAGTTAACAAATTACTAGTGTTACTAACATTTAATATTTTAACTTACAATTATAACAATGATTTATTGTATACTAGCCAAAGTAGCCGTTCTTCGCACGGGTTAAAAAGGCTGAAAGGTGTAGGCTCTGCTGATACATTTAAGTTATTGTTAATTAATTCTTCATTGTTTACAAAATGACAAAACACGAGTGTCTACAACATTTCAAAGTAACATCTGTCAAATATTGGGAGAGGATAAGGATTAATGTAATAGAGACAGTCGTCGGAAATAAACTTAAAATCTACCATTCCACTATTTCAAATAATTCACTAATTTCGTTCCAGAAGTTTATCTGAAAAATCAACTTTATTTCTTCTTCTTCCCGAACTGTCAAAATATAGTGCAAACGGATGTTGTCTTTAGAAAATGTAAACATTGAAACCTAGGACGGTCACGGCAGCTCTTTCTTCTTCTTCTTCCCGAACTGTCAAATTTTAGTGTTCACAGCTGTTGACATTCAAGTAATTTTATGTTTTCATTCTTTGAAAATGTAAACATTGAAATTTAGGACGTTCATGGGGCGTAGCCCGAGGGGATTTTAAGGGAAACTAATATGCCTATGTGTTGCATGAGTTTAAGATCTACCTTTCTGTAAAATTTCAAACCGGTCGGTTCAGTATTTTTCGCATTTACTTGCCACAACAAACCCACAAACCCACAAACAAACATACTGAAACTACCTCTTCTTTATAATATTATAGATTTTATTACGAGTAACTACTCGTGTCACCGCGTTGCAGTTATGTAAAAACAGATTTATTAGGTTTAGGTTCGCTAGCAAATATAAAACATAGTATAATTATTATTACTTTTACAATGAATTAACTCACATATGAACATTTGATTTACAATCAAAAAAATGATCCCCAAATTCTGTACTGAGAAAAATTCTATCTATACAGTAATACGATGGTATTGAGTAAAATTTTATGATTGCTTCTTTGGCTTGCTCAATGGTTCAAATAAAAACAGCTGCTGTTTATACCTTAAGAGTTAAGACAACATATGTCTGGATCCAAAACAAAATTATTTCCCTATTAGATTAACATGGCAAAATTGACGGTGGCTTATGGTAAAATCGTCACAAAAGTATTAGACTTTCCTCTTTTAGGCCTAAAGAACCAGTATACCAAATTTCAGCCTCCTAGGTAATTGGGAAGTTGGAGATTTAGTGATGAGTGAGGGCTTTGAATTTTATATATACAGATATAATAGAACGAGAAGTTAATACTGGTGAAACTTTGAAAATATTGAAAGTAAAATAGTAAGTAACTAAATATTGGACCGAACAAAATTGCCGACCGGTGCGAATTCATTTTTCCGCATCTCTTTGGTTATTGGATATTTGCAATCATAGTTATCTTTCACAAGTAATATTTAATTACTCGGTTAGTAAGTTTTGTTACTTATTCTAGTAATAAATCTTTGTTTACAGCAAATTTTGTACCAATAAATGATTGAGAGGTACAATATTATTACTATCGGGTGGGAAGGGAGTTGTATTTTTGAAATGAATGTTTTCTAACAGTACTAAAATCTTATAGAATATATACTGGATTTATTTAATTAGTGGGACCAATGATAAGCTCCACCAGTTAAGTGAGACAGTAAATGTTTGTAAAGTTGTAAAATTGTAAAATTTTTGTAGTAAATTTGTTCTAAACCAATTTCATTCTCTTCAATATGTGTATAATATTTTTCTGAATAAATAAATTTTTAGTGACATGGGGGAGTCTTAGCTCTAGGGGAGGTGTTGGCATTTTTCAGACTAAAATTTGAAACAGTGACGTCATTAGGTTAGTGACGTCATAGTTTGGTTATAAGAAAAGCTGTCTGGATGAACTGAAAACATTCCCTTTAGAGATATCCACGATCTTACCTATTTCCCACAAGGATGTAAATAAAAACATTTTTTAATTATCCTTCATGTAAACATTACTTGGACGTATTAAAGAATATTTTGACAATTGGAGACAGTTATACAGTATAGCTGTACTCCAAGTGAACATTCAGGTTCTGCCAGGTTATGATAGGTTAGGGCAGGAGTCCAGAGTTTGGTAGTTTGATCTCGAGACCTAGATGGAGATTCTAGCCTTTCAGAAGTCAAGATAGGTCTGGCAGGTGACCCATCTCTCGACTAGGTCATTGGTAAACCAACTAAGCCTTTCCTCGCCCACCTAACAAATTTTATTTTCTTTCTTCCTGACTCCTACTATCGTATGTGAACTGGAGGCATGGAGACGATAGGAGTGTTATACTTTATAATCTTAACTGAAATGACAGCTTACCTAGGTAGGTATTTAATCCAAATATGAACTGAGGCTGGCATGTTCCTTGGACAGAACTGTTAATTAGTCAACAGTCCCAACAGTGAATGACCACCAAAAGTCGGAACCACTGCCTCTGAATTACAAATTACTAAACTACAAACTACTAATAATGATGACGGTCTTTGCAGATTAACGTAGTATTCAATAGTGCGGACGTTAGTCCACACAAGTGAATACCACACTCACCAACCATTGCTCACAACTATCCACAATTCGTGATCTACAAGTAGCTGAATTACAGGACACGTTCATTCACATTCCTTCCAGTGGCTAGTACAATAAGCTCGGTTGACGTGCATAGCAAATCGTCTCCTTGTTTAGACTTCAGTCTCACTTTGCCTTTTTCGTACGTGTGACTACATCCTCATATGACTTCTCTGTTCCTCAGGTATCAGCTCTCCCCGCGTCGGGTCAGACGACTTCCCTCTGCCCACCCCTCGCCACGTGTCCGCCCGAGTCCACAAGGACGCTTCCCAGCGCCACGAGCAAGGAGTGTCCTTCATGTTTGTCGCTTGGGGTCAGCTGGTCGACCACGACCTCACGCTCACCGCCGAGACCAAGGGTGAGTTCACAACCAACTGTCGATAGAAGATATGGAGTATGCTTATTTTCCAGATAAAAATTATACCTAAAAATATTTTGGAAATTAAGGCCCTTTGAATGATAACTAAAGTTAGCATCTAAAAAAAAGAAAAAAACTGAAATTTTACCCACATGGGCTACTTCCTGTGTGTGGGGAAAGAGTCTAACAGTCTATTGCTGCACCACTTGGTGGTACAATACAGAAAAACAAAGAAACTTAACATAACGTACACAAAATAAAATATATATTACACTGAAAGCATTCTGCAGGCGCATACTAAGGGAGCAAAACGTCCGAGACCTGACTTCCAGCTCACACACACTCACACACGCACACATACGCACAAACTCGCGTACACACATCCGCAAACTCACGCACTCACACACTACTCAACCACACAAACACACACACGATACTAATTCACATACACACAATTACGCAAATTACAAAAAGGCTGAAGAGATAAATGTTATTATGCATGTTACAACAAATACGTTGAAAAGTGAGAAAAATGCTGCGTGTTTATTAAAAAGTGTTGTCTAAAATTGGGGAAATTTAAATTACTGTTTTTTAAGTTATCGGTTAAGATTGTACTCTCGTATGACAAAAGCATTTTGAATACATGTTTGAACTTATTAAGAGAAACAATGAGTGGCCTTCAAGGGTTTAGCACTTTTTGTATAATGTTTAGTTAACATGGTTGAGAACAATTTATCTAATAAGTGGATCTGTGAAATATAATAATTGTGGAAATGATTCTTATATAACACATGATTTTGCTATAGACCAAAAATCATTAAAACAAAATTATTTATGTACGAAGTTTTAGCACTTTTTCTTGAATATTTAGAAATATTTATATATTTAGAAACAAATTATGAGGTTGACGAAACGTTTATAAAAGAGATACAACGTACAGATATTGCAGAACGAAGATTACAGTACATGTTAGGATTCACGCAATTGGAGTATAAAAGGACTATTTTTACACAATCACTAAAAAAGTCACGCAACGCTGTAAAAATCTGTCTCCTTATCACCTTAACGATCTCGGGATTTACATGATCAGGATTCAAATGTAAATAAGAGCGGCTCTGAATTGAAACGACTGTTCTGGGGATTCAAGTCTACCTTCTGCTCGCGAACTTTAAAATTTATGTCACCTTGGCATTCGGTTAGACGTTCTCGAGTCAAGAGGGGAACAACTTTAACTTTCTGATTTATGCATCTTAAAGTGCGCTTATCGAATGAGCACGTTTAAAATATTTACGTGCAGCGCGTGATACGACAATAGCGCTGCGAAACTAACTCCAATAAGGCGTGTACCATCTATTTTACTATCACGTTGGGATTATATGTAGCAACCAGTCACATGTCTTGGATTGTGTACCCAAAAAATCCGTAATTTATTTATGGGATAAACCGTTTTAATCAGGATTTTGAACGAGTTAAAAATGTTTGCAGATACAAAACATTTTGGAATAATGGGCTTCCCCCAGTCGTATCCCTTGGAAAACCTGCAAATCTGGTGACAAAATGCGCTGCAGGGCAAATTAGACATTCCAATAAGAACCAGGCTATTCCCGGATATGAAACCGAATCCGGAAATCCATTGGATCAGCTTGGTTCGCATCCATTTCGCTTAATCGAATCCTGTCACCTTCTATCTGCCAGGTTGGCACTATCGATTCAACATGGCTTTGTTCAATATTAGGGTGGCAGCCCTGCGAATAAATCAGCTGGGCCGAGAAGACGTTTCAAATTATTACCTTCGGCCCGTTTGTCGGGGCGGGCTAAGCCGGCGGCCGCGCACATTTATTGTCTCTTAAACCAGCCAAATGACGTCATCTTTCATGTTCTCACCCCCGTGATCCTATCAGTTATCGGTGGCTTTTTCAGACGTCAACCATCAAATTATTGGGAAGTTATTTGTTCACTATCGATTTAAAAATAAGTTTACGTTCCGTTTGCAAATTGATAAAAGACTTTTATATCCAATGTGTGAAAATAAAATATCCGTTTGTCAGAGATAATAATCGCTTTAGTGAATATATTACAATTGTATAATGTAAAAAAACGCAGCTTATATCAGCGGAAAATTATGAAGTTTAAAGCACGGGTGAGTCCAACTCACAGTAAGGGTATATTTTATAGGTTTATTTTACATTACCTTTATGCATTTTATTTGGGTACAAGTCAAACGTAAATGCACCTCTAAAAATAAGTAAGTTGATATTGAATCTAATTTATATCTTGAATAATTTTTTCGTTTCGATGCAATAACAAATACATTTACAACTCTGTAATCTCAGCGAATCCACATGATGTCCATCAAGACAGCTGACTACAACAATGTATCCACAGTTAATGGCCCCGTTTGAGGGAGTAAAAGAACTCAATTAAGCGAAGTGGCGATCCGCTGACTGGGCAGTGGGCAGTGTTACCCCTCTCCTACCCCCCCATCTACCTCCAACCCCCGGCCAATCTGCCAACCCTAACCTAATCTTGATACACACTTACAAATCGACCGCCATATATTCTTGCCTGCAAAAGACAAGCTTGGCTTCGGCGCTTCCTTTGAGGTTTAGCTTTGATCAAAGTTAAAATGTTTTAGAAAATATTACCTGGTAATCATGAGTTAAATGGGAAGTTACATTTTAAAACACGTTTTATAACTTAACGAATACTTTATTTATATTATTCCTGAGTTTTTAAAAACGTACTAATTAATGATTTTCCATGTTATTTAATGAGTAACAAACTACATTGAACGAACCGGTATATCCTGGTACACTAAACCTGTGCATACATTCTACAAAGGTATTTACCAATACTCTATGGTATTTATCGATACGCTCAATACAGGTACAAACACTTATTTACCAGTAAACTCTATAAATTGAACTACACTTGATTCATTTGACACACTTAATACATTTATACTCAGATCGTTTTGGTGATGATCTATTATGTATTGAAATTTTAAACTTAAAGAATCATAACGATTTTCATCGTAATAAATGACTTATTGAAGAAATATGACAAATTTCAAGACTATACTAAACTATATACGCTGACATAGCTTATACGTCCTTTTACTTTCTTCCATTATTTCCTATTATTTTCAATTTAGATAAAATTTGCATTGTAAGTATATATTTACCGTAACTCCTGGTATTTGAATTTTTTATTTTTAAGGGCAGTTTACTCCTAAAACCCTAAAAAACATGAAAAATCAAAATTTTTAAATAATGGTTCTAACGAGTTTTATTAAATATTTATAGTTTATAGTGCACATAGTACTAAATAATATGACACCACCCGCATTCCTTTAAAAATTACGGTTCAAAAGTTATGGGCTTTTAAATGTCGAAAAAATCATTTTTTTATTTTCAGCGAAAACAATTAAGGTAAAATTTGACTATCACCATTGAAACCACCTTAAAAAACCAAACTAGTTAGTATTTTGAATTATTTTTCTAAGACTAACAGTTCCAGAAAAAATTTAATTTTACTGTACACGATAAACACAGTACGTTGTCTGAGAGTGTCCAATGTTATTCTTATGGAAAACATTAAAAAATCAATTTCTTCCTTAATTTCCAACCGTTTTCCATGAAGCTTGGTATGAAGCGTAAGGTCACATCACCCAACAAACCCCACTCAAAAAAGCGCGATTACCGAGGGGGGGTTCCCCATAAAATCCAATGATTATATTTGAAACATTAAATTGTTTAAGATGTTTAGATAAACATTAAACAATATGATAGTTCTATTACAGATTGTCGTTTTTAACTTTACTTAAGGGAGAATGTTTGTGTCAGTCCATTGATACCGTTTATTTTTATTTAAAAACCTCACCTGTCCCTAGTCTTGGGCGTAAGACCTGTGTGGGAAATTAAAGACAGTGGGTGGGGTACCGTAGTGACGTCACTCATAAAATCATCAGAGGTGACCCACTCACTCATGATCAGACTTGAGTCACCGGCCATTGGTCTCGCTGCCTTTGACTTATCGGTCTACCGTGTTCAGCCATATCATACATTGAAGATATTTTAAAATCTTTTGTTCCCGAAATATTTAGACTTCATAATATAATTTAAAGTTTAATATATCTAAATTTGTTTCAACAGCACAGTAAATTACAACGGAGTCAAGAATGCCATCTTAGGTCAGATGGAACAGATGGAGACAAATTAATTCAATTAAACATTCGCCGGTAGGACGAAATGTGAAGGGAGGTTACGGTCCATTAAAGCTGAGAAATGTGTAGCTTATCCGACAATATATGTGTGGTTGGAGCGCGTCCCCCGCAATATCTCAACAAACGGCCAGATGATAATCGTTTGAAACGTCTTGCGGAATCAGCTGATTTAAAACAGTCGCCACCTATATGTCACCCACACGCACAGCTGTGTCGCTGTACATAATCTCCGGAATCGAAACCATTCATACCTCAGCTTCAGGTGTTCTGTAATAATTGAGATGTGGTTCACGAGCCATGGAATGATCTACAATTGAAACGAGAGAGAAAATTAACATGTTACTGAAAGGAATATAATCTTTAAACTCAAAACTATTTATTGTCAGAAAACATTCAAGTTCATAAAAATCGTCATATTTGTTTAAGCAAATTGTTTTGTTATAAAATTGAGAAGAATACAATTCAATAATTTACATATAATTGACAGTTTGAAATATAATAAGGAATTTATTTCTATACCTTGCTTAAATAATATTCGTTAATACTGTAAAATTCCTTCCCTAACTAGTAGGCCTTCTCTAAAATTTTCTCTAAAGTACAATAAGTTCTGTTTCATTTTTGAGGGCGATTGGGATGTGATAAAAGAGCTTGGTCGAGGAAAACAATGTTTGATGCTGGAAAACCGTGGTTTTGTGTTGAGGAACGGATAGGATATTAAGATTTCTTATGTTGAATCTTGAAGGAGGCTGTATTAAAAAGAGATCTAGGTCATTCTTAAAAATATCAAGAAGTTAAATATGTATATTATAATATACAGGAACGTTAGGATGTTGTTGTATCTGAAAATGCCTCTACATGATGCTGTTGGGTGGAGGACAAAAATGATTCGATCAACCTTCTTTTGGGATTTGAAAATGGCTTGTGTTTTTGAACTGTTATGGCCCTCAAATCACAGCTCCATATGCAAATATAGGAAAAACATCTTTAAGGCAGTGAGGACGATTTAACGATTCGAAAAATAAGCAAGCCTGCGGAGAAGGAAGAGAGTCCGACAGTCTCCTGGATATTCCCTCAATGGGTTCATGAAAATTGAGGCCAGAATCAATTACTACCCCAAAAAAGATTAACTAACTGGATGTATAGGTGAAACTAATACGTGACTGTATCCTTGGGGAAGACAAAAGTGTAGGAGATAACATTTTAACATATAGTTTCAATATTCTTGGTAGCATGGAAGTCATTGGAACTTGAAGAAACATTTAAATATTTGTTTTATAAATCCAAACTAGGTACCCATGATTTTGACCAACAAAACACACCCTTGAAGGCGATAAAATTTTAAAGATTTACACATCCGAGCATGTTTACGCTTTGAAATATTACGTAAAATATTTATTGCTGGCCTTAGTACTGCCACTTCCCACTTCATTACGTAGAAGTTAGTATCAATTTGTAGCTCCCCAGGGTCGTAGGTGCAGTAGGGAGTGCTTCTCCCAATGCACTTGTTTCTCTTGTGATTCCTATACCATTACCGCTTTTCATTAGGACTATTATTGTTCAGAAACTTTAGTTTATCTTTCATAAATGGGGCCACTTTCAGAGAAATTTTCATAGTGAATTACGTGCGTAGGAATCTTAATTAAAGTCATACTTAAGAAAATGGAGAAAAACGTAAGGCAATTTATGGAGATCGGTTTCTTAAAAACTATATAGTGAAATGAACGTATAAAACAAATCGAAGTGGAGTTATTGACCCTTACCGGGCAGCTGACGACATTTCTCGCAGCATAGTAGGGTCGCACGGCGCGGTAAACGAGTTTATTCGCGATCAATCATGTTGTTACATTTACTGCGCTGTAGTTCGCAAAACAAACATGGTTATGTTGCTTTAGCCTCTATGCACTCACAAAACCAATATGGCGACTTTTTTTTAATATTTAGTAACCGAAATTAGTTGCTAGGCAACTTTCGCCCGTATTTGTGCGCTGTCTCCTTACTCCTTTTATCGAGAAAACTCGCGAATCACTACGACCAGCTGTTTTCACCTTATTTATTGACACTTTAATCGATATGTGCTTATTTGCATTGTGTTTTAGCAGTAAATAGTGTATATTGTGTGAATGTTTTTACTGAATAGGATTTATTAACTGAAATGGCTCATCCAGACGAAAAAAATACTTTTTTAACACCTAAAAGAGGTCTTAAAAGCTTCAATAATTAAAAATGAAGTAAATTTCTATTTCATATTTTATACAAGCTACGTAAATCCAAAAAGACACTAAATGTGCAAGTACAGTGATTTTCAGTAGCGCTTTAGGGGTTAACTTTTGACTAGTTGTAAAAGATTATATAGGAATAAACGACAATTTTCTAAAAAAAAAATAGGTCCACTCGCCATATCAAGCCCCAAAGTGGCCGACTATGAGAGGAATGTTTCATCTTTTGTTCACTCTAGTTCTTACCTCTGCCCGCAGACCCGGTGACGAGGAGGGACCCTGACTGCTGCCTGGGAGCCGACGTGGATCCCAACTGCATGCCCCTGGAAGTGCCGCCCCACGACCCCTTCTACAGTCACTACCGCCAGAGATGCATCAACATGCTGAGGTCCGTGGCCGGAGTCAGGCCGGGCTGTCGACTTGGTGAGTCCTTTGTTGAGTTTACATCTTAATCTTTCACTTAAAAAAATACTACTTCCAGTTATTATCAACATTAGACTAAGGGAAAATAATTACTGAAGTTGAGGAAAATTTCCTGTTTGCTAAACGTATGTACACAAATTCCATATGACAACATACAAAATGTATATATAAGAAGGGTTAACTCTTTAACCCTTCACTTTCTTCAGGTGCTAATGGAAATTACCTCTGATATAGATTTGTATTTTGTGTATTTTATACCAAAGTGTTTATTAGTGAAAATCCTAATTTGTTTCCACGTTGCGTTGATCACCTGTAGGATAGTTTGTTGCATGCTACGCTGTATAGTTTCGGATTAAGGTATTATCACAGTAAGCAACACATCAAGTGGAAAGTGATAAAATATATAGAAAACTAATTAGTTTTTTCAGTACATAATATAAATATAATACTTGTATTATTATATTTTGGCAAAGTTTTAACCCAAAAAATTTGAGTTTTTTCAAATTAAACTTTTTTAAATTTTTTATATTTACGAAAAATTTCTAAAAAGGCCGTGTTTTGTACTTATTGTGTTTGCAATTTTCAAAATCTGCCGGGTCAATTTTTTTATAATTTTCTACAAGGAAAAACTAAAATTATTAAGATATCTCTAGTAGTTCCTAAGATATGGGTACCGAATGGCAAAAAACAAACTTACGAAAATTCACATTTTAAGTTAGCCATGAAGCAATGCCCGCTTATCAGAGTAGCCCTGAACTTTTGGGTGCATTGCTTTAGACAAAAATTATAAAATGAGTTATATTCAAACGATTTGCATGATATTTTTTGTAAACTAATTCTAAAGAAATCCAAAAAAATTCCCTAAGAAAATATCGAATGTTTTGACTCAGGACCGACTTCCCTTATGTTACGTGGTTCAATTTAAACAGTTATTTAAAAGAAAAAAGCTTGGAAATTGTGGCGATTGGTTGAAGAGCTTATAGTAAAAAGCTACAAAGCTGGAGGGGTGGCATCCAAGGGGTTCTTTATTTCCAAAACACACAATACTACAAAGAGTACAAATTAATTTCACCACCCTCTGTTTCCCATCTCTGCCATGTTGTCTTAGCGGAAACCGCTTGCAATTGTATCCGTTGTGCTAAAACAATAGCAATTATTGCGTTGTTAGAGCCTTCTCATTTGGAACAAAACGATATCACGAGTTTAACAGTCACTACAAAGTTCACTCGTATTTTTTAGGTTTAGAATGCATGTTAGGTTTAAATTTACACAAATATTAGTTTGTTAAAGCAATATTAATTTTTTCATAACTTTTGAGTAAGAAAATGCTAGATTTATCATTATTTTAATATTCCTATATTAATTGATGGGTTGACAGTACACTTATTAGCGCAGGAATTTATGGATATACATCTATAGCCTAGTAAGAATTCTATTCTCATGTTAAAACGTCACTAATTCAATTAGATCAATTGTAGATTGAAGGAAGGAATACATTTTTTCGTCACAATAGCAATTAATCGTTTTGAGAAAAACTCAAATACCCAAACAGAACAAATGAAATTAAAGTGATGGTCGTCTTCGAATAACGAGTTTTATGAATAAACGGAGAGTTTTAAAACTCGATATTCTCTTACTAATTGTAGTATCATGTCGTACTGTGGTATGAAAAGAAAATACCCCCGTAGCAGCAGACCTGCGTACTCGAATTTTTAAATCAATAATATGACAATAATAGTACAAGTTTGTGACAAGATTGATCAATCAATACATGTTGATAAATTAGAGTATTTGCCTATTCTCCGTAACATTAACATGGGAAAGGGTAAGCAGGTTTGCTGCTTTTGGGGACACTGAAAGTAGGCATTTTTACCATAAACTATTTTTATTCTGACCATATACCAAGTTCTATCATTATCTGGACATAAATAAAGGAGCTTGTCTATTCTCGATAAGATTAACATGGGAAAGAGTATGCAGGTTTGCTGCTGTGAGAAACACATGAACTATGATTTGTTAGCATAAACGTATTGATCCCAACCACATGAAGCTAAATACAAAGTTTCATCTAAAACTGTTGATTAGTAAGGGAAATATTAATTTTTCCTTTTCCTGAATAAGATTAGCATTGGAGGCCTTAAATACAATGTACTGTATGATTAGATTTTTTTTAATTTTAAAATTTAAAAAATTACATAGAAAAAACGCAAAACCCCCATTTTTGGGGTACAAACCCCCCCAAACTATCCGTTTCATTTGACCACTAAGTTTGGATTACGAACTCGTCCGAGCAAATGTAGGAATACACGTTTCTACCAAATTAGGTCTTGATTGGACTATTTTCTCGGGAGTTATCGTGTTCACAGACACACAAACACACACACGCACACACACACACACACACACACACACAAACACACACACGCACACACACACACACACACACACAAATATATATATATATATACGTATCTATAAATGTTAACGACTATTGTTTTTGGTATCTGGACACCTAAATACAAAAAATAACATATAACATGATTGCGGGCTTAAGTTGCCATGAGACCTACGGTAATAGCTTATTCCCTATGGGAAATTCGCTAAAACAGAAAAAATTTCCCACTTCCACGCAAACACCACGCGCGCACTTCGCCTTCACCCGTAATGACTTATTTATAACCTTCCTCTCCTTAGCGTGGAATCCCCTCGATTCTCGAAGTTGAAGTTTATCGACTGGAATATTAAGATTCTTTTTCCACACTCGACTGATTTTTTTCATTTCCTCGCCGTCGCAAAGGTTTTATTCCGTAATTAAGAATGGTAATAAGCCGGATTGAACCTGGCCAGAATCTTATCTTGCCGCTGGTCTCAGCACCCTCGTCCCCTATATACTCGTATAAAACATTTCAAGCTCCGACCACCTCTAGTTCGGATCAATCTATATGTTGTGACACTCTTTAGATCAAATCCTTTTCAGAACATTCCTTTAGTAAGATTTTAGTATGTTTTTTCAGTTTCTCTTGCAATTTATAAGTAAATTTTCACAAAAACATTATTTTGGTGGAAATAATACAATTATTCCATTTCCCAGGGATTTCTAATTGGGATACCATACAATAGATACATTTACTTAAAATAATCTTTTAATATAATTGCATTTTGAAATAACAAAAATTAAAATTTTTATCTTTGCTTAGCGATTTTTGAGCGTGTTTCCATAGAAACACTATTATAACTAAACATTTTTCTAGTTTTTTTTTTCAATTTATAGATTACAACAATTATAATATTTGATGTTGGCTAGTAATTCACACATGAGTTACGACAGAAATATTATTGAAGTTAAAGTAACTAAACAAAATTAATTATATTTCTAAATAAAAATAATGACTTTTACCGTTGCTTAGCAATTTAAAAGCGAGTTTCCATAGAAACATTATTTAAGTAATTTTTTAAAGATTACACTAACTGTATTTTAAATTACAAAAATTCTAATTTGTTGCCATTGCTTAGCAATTGTGGAATTCGATCAGACAACCTTCAGTTTTAGAAGGCGAGTGTTATAACCACTAAGCCACCTGGTGTTTTGGTTACACCATAACAATATGATAAAATACACAATTTACTCACTTCTGACTATAACGATGTTCAGAGTTATAATCGCTGTGACATTGTTTCATGGATTTAAAACGGTGAAGTTAGCGACACGTATAGTAGCAGTATAAAACAAATTGTTGACAAATTTTTAAATGACTTACTAATATATTAATCACTTAGACGTTTAAGATAACTGAAATGGTTTCCGAAATCCATTTTATATAAAAAAATATTTTTACTCATTAAATATTTCCATAGTTAATCTTTAAAGTACTGCGTGCTTATACTATTTTACCTACAAGTGGTCTCTTATATAAGTCATGATGTTTCAAGTTAGTTATTGTTTTGATTAATATTAAAACTTTGTAATCCAGCTACTTGAATGTCACGAATTGTGGATAGTTGTGAGCGATGGTCAGTGTGTATATAGTTCTCTTTTGGATTAACGTCCGCACTATTAAATACTACGTTAATCCGCAAAGATCATCCTCATAAGTAGACAAATTCATAATTTAGAAGCCGTGGTTCGGATTCCACGTTAAACTGTAGGTCCCTTAGTTGTTGACATCGACTGTTGGGCTATTAATTAACAGTCCTGTCTAAGGAACATGTCAGCCTTAGTCAGTAACAAGACTACAAGATCGCGCCACAATCATCTTACACTCAATCCTCATTCATACTTGGCTTAAAATACCTACCTTGTGGTATGGTTGCCATTTCAATAATCTAATCTAGAGTAAAGTATTGTCGAGTTATCTAAGGTTGAACGGTTGATTTGACGCACATTCGTCAGGGTAAAGACTTCAACCCTTCTCTCCCGTGGTAATGAATACTTAAGCTGTTAATTGGACTTCTCTACGAGGATACTCTTGTTAGGAAACCTCTTTGCGAAACATTGCCAGTGAATGTTTCAACCACCCATTAACCCTCCTATAGTATTTTAATTCATAACAAACTACTATTGAAAACTCTGTCCTACCAACATTTTAATATTTAGACACTAATAATTGGTAAATACTACTTTCAAGCTATGTTTTATGTATTCAAGTTATTTAAAGCTATATAAATTTGTTTTACAAAAGTTTTAGCCTACGATGGTAATGGTAAGGAGTTTTTAGCTCTAAAAATCATAAAATAAGTATCAAAAATTTACATATCTAAAACATCAGAAGTTTAAGTGGTCCTAGTGGCATTTAAAAGTCATTTAAAGATTTATAACTTTTTTCAAATGATGTATGTAATCCCGTTTACGAAATTAATAGGAATTACAATGATTTCTATTGTTTGTAAGGATAACTTTACGTTACACGAAGATATATACTTCAGTACAACACAAACTGGTAAATTGATTCACTTGGAGCAGAGTGTTTGTTTCATTAATGAAGATGCCCCAGCTCGTCAATGGAGCTGTGTTGGTATTGTTGCCTCTGCGATGCTCTTGCCAGCAGGGGAAAGCCTCATCATGTAAAATGTGTTACACATTTTATAACTGTGTTAATAGGATAGCATAACATATTTGAAAATAGTTAGTATGAAACACCTTAGAATAGTTTTGTATTATAACATTACATGAGTTTGGAACTACAGTATTAATGTTATGACTGGGACGGTGGCGACGTCCTGTAATCCAGCTACTTGGAGGTTACGAATTGTGGATAGTTGGGAGCAAAGAGAACACCACACCCACCGGTAGTGTTCTCTTGTGTGGATTAACCATCCTCATAATTAGACCAAATCGTAATATAGAGGCCGTGGTTCGGATTCCACGTTAAACTGTAGGTCCATTAGTTGCCATCGGCTGTTGGGCTATTAATTAACAGTCCTGTCTAAGGAACACGTCAGCCTTAGTCCGTAACAAGACTACAAGATCGGGCCACAATCATCTTACACTCAATCCCTCATTCATACTTGGCTTAAAATACCTACCTTGTAGTATGGTTGCCATAGCAATGATCTAATCTAATCGAATCTAATCTATGCTCACTTAATACTTGAAAGTGTTCAAACGAATTATAAATACCCTCGTCGCAGCAGACCTGCGTACTCAGTGGGTTTCCAAATCAATAATACAATAATATGACAAGTTTTATTAATATCTGTCGATAAATAAGTGAGCTATTTGCATATTCTCCATAAGACTAACTTGGAAGAGAGTATGCAGGTTTGCTGCTATGAGGAACACTGAAAGTAGGCGTTTCTAGCGTAAACAATTTGCATTTACCATTCATACCAAGTTTTATCAACATCTGTCCATAAATAAAGGAGTTTGCTTATTCCCTATATGACTACCAAGGAAAAGCGTATGCAGGTTAGCTACAATGATAAACACATAAACTATGATTTATAAATATTTGTAACCTTTAATTTTAGTAAAATCAGTGATCTGGAGGCTACAATAGTCAAATTTGGAACACAAACGTGAAGCTTTTCTTCGCTATAGTGTTTTTCAAAACACACATGTACGATTATAAATTTCTCAGATACACGGTTAATAAATTTACAAATTATATAAATCTGTGAATCGTACAGGCCTAGAATAAATTGTTCGTCGTGTTATTGCACCGAACAACGTATTGTAAAGTATCAACATGCACTCTCTTGACTTGGAAATATACTGAAATGTTCACCCTTCATAACATAATGTAGAGATAAAACGTACGAACCTGCCAAGCAATTTGCAGGTACAAGTGGACCATTATTATTCAAGACGGCTGTAGACAGTAGATGGCAGTTTTGTGCCGAGGGAATAAAAATCCCCGTTTAACACGGAGGGAGGCTGGTCAGACCTGTTCCCCCTCGGTTGGCACTGTCAAAGAACTTAGAATACGTAGCAGTTAAAATTTGTACGTAGAGTCCTTTGTTTTAGAAATACTAATCATTTTTTGTGAATTTCTCATAGGGAAGAAGCTACTACTGTAGTTCTCATGGCAAGACTTAAGCCCGGGACCATGTTATTTTTTCGTTTTTAGGTGCCCACAGGCAAAAAATAATAGTCGTGTGTTTGTGAACACGATAAGTTTCGTAAAAATGGTCCGATCTAGACCAAATTTGGTAGAAACGTGTATTCCTACGTTTGCTCAAACGAGTTCGTAATCCACACATATCGGTCGATCGGAACGGGTAGTTTGGGGGGGATTTTTACCCAAAATATGGGTTTTTTTGCGTTTTTCCAATGTAATTAAAAAAATTCATACTTTCAAATCTTTCACTATTAGAATTAGTTAAAAAAAATACACAAAGTTCTGCTCTATCACCAACGGTTACCGAGATACTTAAAAATCTAAACGCAGTACCTTGTTTTTTGGGGCTTCAACGTTAAATCTTATGGAGGATAAGGAAAATTATTATATCACTTATCAATCTGTATTTTTAGTGAAACTTGATATTTAGCTTCATGTGGTTGATATTCATCCATTTATACTTAAAAATCATAGTTTACGTGTTTATCATGGTAGCTAACCTGCATACTCGTTTTCCATGTTAATCACATAGAGAAGAAGCAAAATCTTTTATTTATGGACAGATGTTGATGAAACGTTTAGGCAAATAACTGTCATATTTATCGACAGATAATTCGCTGAGAACTGCGTGTTCTGCTGCGACGGGGGTATAGTTATTTTTATGAAAAATATATGAAAGTTTATCTTAAATTTGACCCATGAGTTAAGTTGGTAAAAGATTTTTTCAGGAATTCTTCAGTACACAGTCAAAGAATTTATTTTCCTCTAAATGGTAGTGAAGTGTTTTACAGTTCGTTCCTTTACCTTCTCAGTGTTACTTTATAATCAGACTTATATTATTTGACAACTGATCTGAGTGGTTGAGGGGTCCGATGTTGTGTATTGACTAACAGATTATGGCAGTTAGTGAACCTAAACAAAAATTAAGATTTAAAAACATGCCAAGACTCAAGAGAAAGGCGGTGTTTGAGAGTTCTCAGTCGACTGCTCACTGCGCCAATAAGCACGGCTTAGGCTGGGATATCTGTGATCTCCCAGGACCTGACGGCTCTGAACAGTATATAAAGCTGAATAAGCCTTACACCCTCTCAAAGAACATGCAGACACGCCATAGTGTTTGTTTAGTACAGGCTCAATTAAAATTGTTGCAATAGTAGTCGTGCATTTTACTTACGTCTTTTTATATAAATCATATTCATATAATTGAAACACCGATCCACCAGGGCTATGACGTAATATACTTCTAATAATTAATTATAGTTATTAATCTAAATACATAACACAAAGTCGTGTTTGTTTCAAAATGTATAGGTTGAGAACGGCTTGACGGATTTTAATGCTCTTTCATTTTTTGGATTCGTCTCTGCTCCTAGCGTGCTTTAGGCATATTCAGTTTTGTATTTAACCTTTAGGCTAAACCATTGTGAGTAATTTCCAGCAAATTTTGGTGATCGATTTGAAAATAAACATTTATAGATTACTGGTTGATTAATTTTTTCCAGTGTAATTATGATTTTTTTTGTTTTGTGCGTGTCTTATTATTATTATTATTCTTAATTATAAAACATGTTAATGACTGTAGGATCAAACTTTTCTTTTTTTAGTTAATATTTATTTATATGATCAAAAATGTATGTTCATTAAGACTTTCCTTAGGTCCTTAAAATAATTTTATTTGATTCTTTAGGAGCTGCGATATATGATTTTTGTAGAACGGAAGGAAATGTTAGTAATACTTTTACAGTGACATTGGAAGAAACATTCTACCGAGGAAATAAAAACATAATTCGAACTTTGCAAGATACTCCAAGTTCACAGCTCTGCAGATGATTGCAGACACAGATAAAGAGTCCCGATTTCCATACTGAGTGGCGATACTGGTAATCGAATATTTATAGCCGTTAAGTTTTACCCGGAGCTTTCCATATCCTTTAGCGATTTGATCGTCTTGAATTTTAAACTGGCTGTTCTTTAGTCTTGATCCCCTTTTCCTTGTTCTTTTCTCGTGTTTCTGATGTTTTATTCCCTTGGATTTAAGAGGGCTTCTTAACTTCACTTATTGTTACTGTTAAACACCATTTAATTCCGTTCATTAAATTATAATCAAAAAGTTTATGTTTGTTTAGACTTTCCTATGTCAAAAAATATAAAAAACGTTACTCTTCAGTTGAGAGTTAGTGTGATTTAATTAAAATATGTTTAGACTAATGTAATAATGAAAGCTAAAAGATAATTAGAATCGTCACATTAAAAATTTAGTATTTACATCTATGAAAAGATGAGTTTTCAAAATTCAAAGGATGAAGAAGAAGAAGAAGATTTATTATTTGATTGAGATCACAGATTTATATATTCTAGGTACAGCTTATGAACATGATAAAAGATAACAAATTCATGTCCTAACAATATGACGAAATAAAAGTATATAAAAAACATGACTCAGATACAAGAAATTAAAGACAAAATGAAAAAACACTTGTCTAAGTATATATCTAAACATGACAAAGTAACATGTAAATATTAATACATTAACGTAATAGAGCACATCGGGAGAAAATTTAAAATCTCTTTCCAAAAAATAATTTTTAATGAATAAAAGCAGTTTATGTGTAAAAATAACTTTATATTTTTTAAACTGTCAAAATGTAAAGTAAACGCATGTTGACATTAAAAAGTAAACATTTTGGTTTTACTAACCATGTCTTCTGCTTCTCGTGTCAAATTTTAGTGTTCACAGCTGTTGACATTCAAGTAAAGGTATTTTCAAAATGTAAACATAATAACGTTCACTAGTATTTTATAAATGAGACTTTATTTGCATATTTAAATTGTCTTTGTGTAAAATTTCAAACTGTTTGGTTCAGTATTTTTTTCGTTCACTTGCCACAACAAACCCACAAACACACAAACCCACAAACAAACATACAGAAACCACCTCTTCTTTATAATATTATAGATGGATTAACAATAGGATTATCCCTGATTTTAAATAACTTTGACGAAACGATTCTTGAAAAAATTAAACCCAAATATCATATACGCAAAATTACGAGAATTAGCCATATCATAAGTAGCATTAACCAATGAAAAATTTTTAAACTAGGTCTATATAACTATAAATTAACATTAATAAACTCTCGAATAAAAATTTTAGGAAGATCTTTTACACGTAACGGTGTGTTAAATCTTTTTGGACAACGAGTAAAATAAAGTTCACTATGGTCTCGAAAATGGTCCTCGGCAGACAAATACAATTAGCAATGATAAAAGCATAATGGAATCGACGAATATGGTGGGTAAAAGGACTATGAATATAAAGTGTTCAATAACAATCGGCCATTAAGATATTCAATCCACGTGTGTCGACGTGAGGGTGTCTTGCACACATAGGGAGGTGGGGTTGGCGACAGTCCCAACCGGCTCCATTAACATTTACTGTCTGACCCCGAGGTAACTTATCCCGTGTCACACTACCACTTAGGTCATAGATTAGAAATTATAATATTAGATTATTAGATTATTGAAATGGAAACCGTATCTAGGTATTTTAAGTATCAATGAGGATTGAGTGTAAGATGATTGTGGCGCGATCTTGTAGTCTTGTTACTGACTGAGGCTGACACGTTCCTTACACAAAACTGTTAATTAATAGCCCAACAGTCTAAGGGACCTACAGTTTAACGTGGAATCCGAACCAATGCCTCTGAATCGCGAACTTGTCTTATTATCGTGAGATGTTCTTTGCGGATTAACGTAGTATTCAATTGTGCAGACGTTAATCCACACAAGAGAACACCACACCCACCGAAAATCTCTCACAACAATCCAAAACTCTTGACCTCCAAGTAGCTGGATTACAGGTCGTCTCTATCGTCCACGAGATCGCAAAAGCACGCTGGCGTGAGTAGAATGAATTTCATAGAACTTACTATTATTCCCATCATAGTAATCTAATAGTACTGAGTATGCAGATTTGCTACAATAAGGGTTGTCTTACATGGTAATGTGCTTACATCAAGGCTGTTTACTTAGTAAAAACACAAACAACATTTTATAAAATTATGTCAATAACTAAGCGAGTTATACAAATTTATATCTTCCACTGCCGTGGACACCGAAGAACGATTTTACTAATTTATCAAACGCAAAACAAAAGATTTGCTTGTGACAAATCAATAGGTGGATTGTCCTCATTACTCCCTCATCAGGGCGGCTTGACAGTCGCCCCCCTCCCCCCCACCACTACACCCCTCACCTCGCCAATCTACTCTTCTTTGTCTCTCTGATTAAATTTCATATTTATCACCAATTTGTCAACTTATGTTCGAAATCTTTTCATAATTCAAGGGTTTTCTCTCGGCGTCAAAATCACCCGACACGATTCAAAACCGTGGCTAGATAGGTGAAGTAATTTGTAAGAATATGGATAGGAGACGATTTTGAATATCCTGTTACTTAATTAGTCATTTTTGTGTGGATGATTGGTAGCCTAGTAACGAGTTTTGATAGGAAGATTGCTGTATCTAAACGCAGTACTGTTTAAAACATGTTATGTACGGTGTATAGCAGAATTAAGAAACACATATACATCTTTATACTATCAATTTTATTAAATTTTGCATTTTTATTAAATGGATTTTTAAGTGTTAGCTTTAGTGAGCTATTACGATAATTAGATTGTATTTATAAGTGGTTAATGTATAATTATTATATGTAGCTATCTGTAGCTACGTATTTTCCAAACAATTGACTTGGACGGTGGCAACGTCCTGTAATCCAGCTACTTGGAAGTCACGAATTGTGGATAGTTGTGAGCGATGGTCGGTGGGTGTAGTGTTCTCTTGATTGGATTAACGTCCGCACTATTGAATAACACGTTAATCCGCAAAAATCATCCTCATAATTAGACCAATTAGTAATTCAGAGGCCGTGGTTCGTATTCCACATTAAACTGTAGGTCCATTAGTTGCCATCGGCTGTTGGACTACAAGATCGCACCACAATCATCCTAAACTCAATCCTCATTCATACTTGGCTTAAAATACCTACCTTGTGATATGGATTCTTTTTCAATAATCTAATCTAATCTATTATATTTAGAAAATGTTATGCAACGCTGTCATGTGTTTGTAAGTAACCATCTACAGGAGTTTCTTTTAGAAATACAGTATATTTAAAACATTGAAGTTAACGGATCAAAAAGTAAAAAGTGAAACGTTGAAGTTAGCTATCATACTTTTTAATAAAAAATACTAATATAAATCAGTGAGTTAAGTCAGGTTTTGAAGTAAACGTATTATTGGAGTTACACTGATCCACTCCAGTAACAACTGGCGAGCAGTGTTCAACTTAATTGAACTGGAGACAATAGGGGCGACTACGGAATCTGGACCCGAGATCTTTTGAATATACAGTACTACCACTACCAGGGAACTGATTAATTCAGACACACGCTTGGAGATTAGACGGAGCCATTGGGTCATAATGGCCGCCGCAAGATCAAGGGACGGGACACCAGGCTTATCACGCCTTATCAGTGAAATCCTTCTTGAAATCCCTGTTATTGCTATGTTAAATGTTAGTTACTCCAACAAGTGTCTGGAAACGTTGAGAAATTATTTAAATTAATTTTTTATTTTACATACTTTACATCCATATAAATAAAATTAGAGTTTTGACTGTAGATTGCTCAGAGTTATTAAATTTTCAGTTATATTTACGTTTCGTACGTTAGAGAAGCCGAAACAAGTCTTATCTCAATTTATGTCTGTCTGTGTATTATCCGAAAAAAAACGGGAGAACTGATAACAATGAAACTAATTCCATGCATTCTCTACATTCTAGAAAAGGTTTTTCATTTTTAAATTTTTCGCCGGTACTTTAAAAATGTATACGAGCATTTAAAACCCACTTTTTAAGCAATATTAGTTATACTTTGCTTTCAGTTTTCAATGAATCACCGACCGGTAATAATTAGCTGTCTTTGTAGTTTAACACTAAATATTTTAAGCATTATTCATTAATTTTGAGAATATAAGTGATTTAACAGAATGAAAAACAAACAGTTGTTAATTTAAATTCAATGTTAGTTTGTTTACATTGATCATTGATTTTCAACCCACGTCAAAATCATACTGTATTAAAATGTTTTCTTTCGTATGACGAATTTTAATAATTATACAAATTTTCTGATCCAACCTAATTAATTTTGTCATGTTAATAAGTATCTCTTTTACTAACACAATCCTACAACCCGTACAAAGTACGGGCGTACTGCTAGTGTAAAATAAAAGATTAATTTTTACAAGATGGTTCGACTATACTATTTTCCAAGCTATTATTTAATGCATACTATTAAGGTTATATAAACAAAATTATAAGTATATGAAGTAAATCAAAACCCAAAAATCCTCTTGGTAAAATGAAAGCGATTAAGTCCCTTGAAATCTACATTGCCTTTTGGTGTTCTGAGTATAGCTACAGATTCAAAGTTATCTACTTTTGTTAAACGCCTTGAGATGTCAATAATTTGTACTTTTACGCCGTACGCGTTTCGGACCTATGACGGCCCATCCTCAGCAGCATAGCCCATCATTCAATGGTTGTCATGAAGACCTTCTCACAGGCACATTTACAACCCGAATTAAGAGGCGGCAGGAGTTAGTCCAGGCGCTCACTGTAACTGTGGGCGCTTGACATGGGATGGGTTTTTATTATCTTTTATATGCTCGTAAAGGAAATTTATTACAAACAAAATACCAAATACAAAGTGTTTTATAGGTCCTCATCAACATATTGATGTGTTAAACTAACAAAACTATGGTTTAGAAGTATTTTATTTTTTTGAAATTAGAAAATTAAAATCCCAAAAGGATTTAACAAAACTAGTTCTGTTGTATTATTTTTGTTTATCAGTAGAAAATTTCAATCTTTTACTTAAGTAAACTTCGCATATTCATAAATAAAATGTATTGAATAACTTTTTGTATTTGATTTGCTCTTAGCGATGATAATTTTTTCACTTTCAAAAAAATTTATGTCGTAGGCTGTTTTAATGTCGTAGGCCTAACTACTCTTTTAATTAATCCAAGAGTCTGAAACGAAAAAACTTAGATAAATTGACACAAACATAAAAATTTAAAATGATTAATACAATATAACTTTTTACTAGTTTCGGTTTACCCTTAAAACGCCAAAAAGATATATTTTTACTTGGGGCCATTGAATTAAAATTGATACGAAATAACCTTTATATTCTCTCACCGTAGGTAGTGAACTTCTGTAAATCAACAATATTCCTTTTTACAGCCCTGGAAATGCAGTTAAGGGCGTGTATCCCGCTCTCCCCTGAATATTAACGGCCTACTTTACATCACGCTCTCAATACTTCATAAAGAATACTCGGTTCATTCTCCTACCAAAACTATCGTCACGCGCGACACATCGTCGAATTGTCGCATTGAGAACAAATTTGCGACACGCTCCTCGCTGTTTCTGTTCAGACCTATCAAAATACCCCCGTCGCAGCAGACCTGCGTACTCAGCGAAGTTCAATAATATAATTATAATATATATATGACAAATTTTATTGCTATATATGTCGATAAATATGAGTGTTATTTGTCTATTCTCCATAAGATTAACGTGGGAAAGAGTATGAAGGTTTGCTGCTGTGAGGAACACTGAAAGCAGGCTATATTAAAATATAGTTATAAGGCCATTGAATTAAAATTGATACGAAATAACCTTTATATTCTCTCACCGTAGGTAGTGAACTTCTGTAAATCAACAATATTCCTTTTTACAGCCCTGGAAATGCAGTTAAGGGCGTGTATCCCGCTCTCCCCTGAATATTAACGGCCTACTTTACATCACGCTCTCAATACTTCATAAAGAATACTCGGTTCATTCTCCTACCGAAACTATCGTCACGCGCGACACATTGTCGAATTGTCGCATTGAGAACAAATTTGCGACACGCTCCTCGCTGTTTCCGTTCAGACCTATCAAAATACCCCCGTCGCAGCAGACCTGCGTACTCAGCGAAGTTCCAAATCAATAAAATAATAATAATATATATATATATATCACAAGTTTTATCAATATATGTAGATAAATATGTGAGTTATTTGTCTATTCTTCATAAGATTAACGTGGGAAAGAGTATGCAGGTTTGCTGCTGTGAGGAACACTGAAATTAGGCATTTTTAGTATGAAATATTTTTACTTTGACCATTAATACAAAATTTCATAAACATCTGTTCATAAATAAAGGAGTTGGCCTATTATTATTATTAACATGGGATAAGAGTATGCAGGTTGGCTGCCATGATAAACACATAAACTATGATTTTTTAGCATAAATGGTTCAATATAACCACATTAAGGAAATACTGTTAATTAAAAAAATTGATTGATAAGTGAAATAAAAACCTCCATAAGATTAACATTTTTCAAAAACAATGATAGATTTTTTAATTTCTCGGTAACCGTTGGAGATAGATAAAACTTAGAATATACGGAAATAGCTTCTTTCCTATGGGAAATTCGCTAAAATCAGTGTATTATGTGAAAAGGATGTCAATTTAGTCGTGATTTCCCTTAAAAATTTATCCATATTAAAAAAATTAGAGTTTTGTCTGTACATTGTTCACAGTTATTCATTTTTAGTTATTTTTATGTTTTGTGCGTAAGGAAAGCCGAAACAAGTCTTATCTCAATCTGTTCTGTCTGTATGTTTGTCTTTCTATGACGTTCCAGGAGGAATTTTACGCCTACTCCGAAAAAAAGGGAAAACTGATAACAATGAAACTTATTTCATGCATTCCTACATTCCAGATAAGAAAATAAATAACGAGCATTTAAAACCCCACCTTTTACGTTATATTATTCTCACTTTACTTCCAATTATCAATGAACCACCTACTGGTAATAATCAGCTGTCTTTGTAGTTTAATGATTTAACAGAAAGAAAAAACAAACAGCTATTAAATAAAATCAATATTAGTTAGTTTATATTGGTCATTACTTTTAAACCCATTTCGAAATCAAACTATATAAAACAGTAATAACAGTATAAATGTTCTTATCTATTTTATTATTGTAAAGTAATGCTGATTAATAAAGATGGGTATTGGTTTAGTTTTTTACTGATTTGTTCAGGATTTTAGGTTTACATTTTGGTATGATAATCTTTCTTCTTTAAATTGAATCCTACAACCCGTACAAAGGATGGGCTTACTGCTAGTTAAAAATAATTCTTTTACAAACATGTTGCTAAATAGGTGGTAAGAACCGTTGTGAAACTCCAGAAACCTTTGGATTGAAAAACGATCAAATAGCTAATTACTATATTACGGGATATTATTGAAAATAAAATCGGAAAATAAATTTGAGTAGCCCTCTGTTGTAATATTTTTAAATTCCAGGTTCAAAATTAACCTTGATTAATACTCAGTTATTAAAAAATAACTAGTTATTTGAAGAAGAATGATTTTTTGCATCTGGTAAAATATGGTTAAGATTTTTTCCATCTTAAAACTTTTCTTAGGCTATTTTCATACAAATTTCTCATTAAAACTTATTAAAAAAATTCCAAGTTAAAATTACCAATTTATACAAATTAAAAAAAAATTATCTTATGTTTAAATGCAAGAACTAACCTATGAGTTAAAAATTATTAACAGTTCTAAGAAGAATTTTTTAGATCTCGAAAAAGATTGATTTTCCAGTTTTGAAATATATATTAATGGAATATCTTTAAGTACTTCAATATTTATGAGACTGTTATCCTACGATTGGTGGAAGGGAAAAAGAAACTGTATGCAGTATAGAAACAAAAATAAATCTTATATTAATTTCTGAAAATATGAACCACTTTCTTTGAAAGTCGTGTACTTTGTGAATAAAGAGATTTTGAATTTAATCCAACTAAGGTAAAACCTGTGACTAATCCAGTGATTTTCCAACAATCAGCAGACTGATGTGGTGAGGCAATCAGCCACCACAGTCAGCACCTCTGGCTTCAAGGGGCTTACAACACTTTAATGGATAACACTGTTATAATTTTACTCGTATCGTGTCCCATTAAAGTTAAACATTGCTCTGAATTGTGTAAAATACACTATGCAAAAATTGAGAAAATGTAAAGCAAAAACATATGGATAGTTTTAGTTTACAGGGTGATCAACTCAAGGAGGCCACCATTGGGATATCGGAAACCGTAAGATTTAGAGAAAACATTAAAAGGGGAACATTCCTTAATTTTTTAATGCGATAAAAAATATTAATTTCGTTTTTCAAAATATGGCTGCCATTTTCCAAAATGGTGGTCAACTTTGAAATTTCTAATGGGAAACCCAATTGGAAAATTGCAACAATAAAACAGCTGATTATTGTCTAGCAGCAGAATCATGTGTTACGCACTAACACAAGACATAGAGGTTACGTAATTTAGTTTTGAAATAGTTTAAGATATTGTTGGTGTGATAAGGTATTTTAGAAATCGAAAAGTTTGTATTTATCTTTTTAATAGTACCTTTATTTCATTGCCTGTAAATGTTGAAACACACATCTTTAATAATAATTTGTTATTATAGTGTTAGAAATATGAATTTCCTAAATTATTAGCGCTACAAGTGGCCAAATTGTGATGTTTATTAAAAAATTAGCAAGAATAAAAATCCTTTAAACTTTATAAAAATCAAAATCCATATAAAAATATCGGAGAAACCCCTATATTTTTATATGGATTAAGAAATTTCTATGTTTAAATTTTAAAAGTGATATTTTGAAAAACCAAATTAATATTTTAATCGTCTCAATAGTTTTCTCTACATCTTACAGTTTCCAATATCCCAATGGTGGCAACTGCAAGTGAAGGTGAGATAAATAAATTGCTAAATCCAATGTGTTGGCTTAAATTTCGAAAAAACATAATGCGATACACAGAAGGAGTTAGTTAATGATATAGAGCGAAAAAGTTGCAGGACAGAAATTTTCAGGAGTTTTCTTGATAAGATATACGACCGCAAAGAAATAACGTTAAAATGATCCTCAAGTTATGGGAACCTCAACTGAATAAGAATGGTCTATTTTGCATCTTCTGCGCTAACGTGGCGAAGAATCACCTTAGGAGATTTATTAGACTATTATTTTTGCGCGGTGGAACTGTAGGAATAAGTACGTAGTGTATCACCCCGTATATGGATGGGTTAGAATGAATGTGTATATTTATAGTAATAAGAACATAAGGCTTAGTAATATTTTATTTTTTTACTTTTATTAGATTGGTTTAAGTACTATAGGCCTCATATGGTAAACCAGAATTACGTTTGAAGATAATTTGGATGTAAAAGGAAATAGTTTTGAAAACTTCTTAAATACATTTATCTTGAACACCTTTTCATCATTGTATTTTTAAAACTGTACAATAAAACCCAAGGTTCGATACTAATATGTTAGGAGAAATTCACATCCCTACCTGACAATAGCTGTACTAAATGTTAAATTTTCATAATAATATCCTTCCATTACTCATTTACTGTATTTGTCACGGATATGACATAGCTTTGGAGGGTGGGGGGGTGATAGAAATTTGTAAGACGAATATTTGAAGCATAAGAACAGCTGTTTGGATGAACGGAAAACATTTCCTTTAGACGTATCCATGATCTAACCTATTTCCCACAGGGAAGTAAAAATACAAACATTTTTCTTTATGTTTTAGAGTAAGGTTTTGACACAGAGTAATATATTGTGAAAGACGGAGTATTCAATTAAATTAGAATGTAATTATGAAAACATCGGAAAATATATTTCTTATGCAACATTATGTAACATTTTTATCAGCAATAGTGCATTATCCGTTTACCTTTTGATGTTATAATATTTATTTTTAAACACTAAATTCATTTTGGCTTTCAGTAAGCAGAAACACATAAGGTAAGATTAAAGTTCAATATGAATAAATCTGTCCAATTAAGAAGAAAAAAGTAATGAACGAAAATAAAAAAAGAACAAAAATATGGATAATCTGGGATTTATTTCATATATTGTAAGCAATACATTCCTATTCAAATTTTTACCTGTATTTTGCTAGAGAGTAATTATTCCTATTTATTACAAATATATAAGTCTTTTAGATCTCATCCTATCTTATAATAAAATCCCGGCCGAAAATTTGAAAATTTAAATCCCATAATTAAATATTTTAATATATCTACTGTTCTCTTCATTCTCTCATGGATAAAATAGTCGATTTTACTACGATGTTTAGCAATTTGTTAGATTTTAATAGTGATTTTTTAGTAGTCGTTTAAAAATTTTTATTTGTAGGTTAAGCTGGTACCTTTAGAACTTCTAACTTATTGATGATTTAATTAAGAAAATATCTACATTAAATAAAATTATAAAAGATAATTCTGATTTCAAAGCAAAAAACAAAATTAAAACCCCACAAAAATTTAAAAGCATAAATATTTTCTGGATTTCACTCTGGAACAATACAACATTGTTCAATGCAAAGACCAACTGTTCAAATAGGGATCCAAGTAATTGGACCCGGTGCCGCTAAGAAAACATTAGAGGAACAGAAAACTGGAGAAATTAATTTGCTATTTGTTTGCTTTAGAAAATTAACTGTTTCGCTTCCCTTTTGTACTGCCTCTTGTAGTTGTCGTGAGTCCTTGTAAAGCCTGTCTTTGTAGTCATAATACGGAGTTAGTTCGGTATTTACATATGAATAACTGCAAATTCCTTAATATTGATTGTGTAAAATAATGGGAATGCACGTAAATGAAATTATAGTTAAAAGTAATAACTAAATATAAAGAAAACCAAATTTAATAAGTCTTAAGAGTGATCACATTTTTTACTAGGCCAGGACATGTTTGTTTATAGTATTTTTTTACTATTTCGATCAATATTACTTGACCTTATGGTATTTTAAGAGACCTCAATCCATTTCACCGGTTGAATTACATCTTTGTATTTGAAAAAATGTTTGTATTTACTTCCCTTGTGGAAATAGGTTAGATCATGGATATGTCTAAAGGCAATGGTTTCAATTCATCTAAACAGCTGTTCTTATACGTTTAAATTAAACATGCAATACAATAGCTCTGGTAGTTTCTATGGAAACCTGTTACATGTTTTCGTCTTACAAATCACCAACATCCCCTCCCTAAATCAGTATTATAATATAACGAAACAAGTTATAATTAATTATTTTGTTAATAGTAGCTTAAATACAAATATTTTTGTATTTAACAGTAGTAGAAGGATTTAATGTTTAATGTCTTAGTTAATATAATGATTTTTGAACCACTAAAACGTAGCATATTTCTTACTATATTGATAAGATCTTTAATGATTTTTTTCTAATAATTCGTCCGAATAAGTACCCGATCACGCCATTATGATTATGACCATGACCCGATCACACAAACTTATAACAAGTGATTTGTGCGAATTTGACATCCAAGTTTTTTTGCTAAACAGTCATTAGAAAGTCTTATTCTTCAGTTGCGACCGAAGACAAAGACGAAGGAATAAATCAAAAGTTGAAAGGCGTGACTATTGAAGCTGAATGTTTGTACTGCGAACCGCGCCCCAAAACTCGGCGTCTGCTGTTTTCATAAGACTGTGTATTTTCTTCTTGAGTAAACGTATGAGAAGGAATCTGAAATATACGCCGGTCTCACTTACTTTTGCAAGATTTCCACATTTGCAAGAGGATATTGAAATGTGTTTATGCTAATATAAAGAGAATTAGTGAGTGAAGTTAACAGAAGGCTGGTCATCTGAAAATGAGTTTGTGGTTTGAATTCTGAAGTTTTATTTATTTTTATTTAATATTGCTATATTTGCTATATGCTATAATCAAACGAATTTTTGCCTGATTACGAATTATGAACACTTAATCATTTAGGATTTTCTACCATTGAGATAATTTACACTGTGCTCTACTGGATAGAATGACAATAAACATCAAATGAGAAACAATAAATTGTTTTTGGAGAACAAAAAGGATCAATATAATAAATCAAACATTATTCAGTAAAATGATATCCAGATTTCAGATTTTAGCGAATTTCCCATAATGAAGAAGCTATTACCGTAGCGTAGGTCTCTTGGTAAGACTTAAGCCCGTGACCATGTTATTTTTTCGTTTTTAGGTGCCCACGGGGCAAAAAAATAGTCGTTTAACAATTAACCAATATTTTTAAATGAAACATTATAATTAGCTTCATGTGGTTAAGGTCAATCAATTTATGCTTAAAAATCATAGTTAATGTATTTATCATGGCAGCCAACCTGCATACTCTTTTCCTATGTTAATCATATAGAGAATAGGTAAACACCTTTATTTTTTGGACATATGTTGATGGAACTTGGTATGAATGGTCAAAATAAAAGTTTTTAATACTAGAAATACCTACCTTCAGTGTTCCTCACAGCAGCAAACCTGTATACTCTTTCCTATGTTAAACTTACGGAGAATAGGTAAATAGCTAATTCTCATTTTTATAGACAGATATTTATAAAACTTGTCATATATTATTATATTATTGATTTAGAATTTTGCTGAGTACGCAGGTCTGCTGCGATGGGGGTGTTTTGTTTAACGGATAAAATTTTCTAAAAATAATAATAAACTTCTAATTGCTTATAAAATATCACACTCTTGGTTATTTGAAGGAATACCATTATACCTCAAAGAGTCCACTTATAAACTCGGTGAACGATGTCAATACAAGGTCATTCACGTAATTCAATTCACTCTGTTTTATAATTACGAGGGCAGGCTCGGATCTTCGTTATGTAGCTGTGATTGGGTTGGCCACCGGGAGGGTGACCTGAGGACTATTCAGGACTGGCGTCTCGATAAGTTGTTAAGGACTCATTTAGAATACGTTCGGTCGAGTTGTGAGTTCGAAAAGAGAAAAAGGAAGAAAGGACACGGGATCGTTAAGGTAGATTATGCATTTTTAAACTACACAATATCTGCAATTGAACTTAAAATGATAAAATCGTGATGAAAGCGAGTCTGAAAACATATGTAAGATAGTACACTTAAAGGTAAAGTAAAATATTTCATTATAGAAATATACAGTGGTGAGCTTTGGTAATTTAAAAAGCGTTTAGGTCTTGATCTTATTTAGTTAAACCAATTAGACTGACCACAATGTAAACGTTTGATTGTACTTCAGAACAAAGTGTGTTTTTAAGGGAATAATGTTTGCTTTTTTAATTTGACAATCACAGAAAAATTTATCCGTGCATAAATGGATTAAAGTGACACTTTTTGTTCCTGGAGGAAGGTGTTGTCAATCAAAGTAAAAAAGGGCTTTAATCCCATGATGCACATGAAATATTTCCTGCACCAACACAAATAACAATTAATAGCTATAAGTTGATACATAATTTAAGTATTTATTTTCCTGTGATCCCTAATTTCAAGAAAATTTAATGACGTAATAAATGAAAGGCTACGAACAGGGAAGGCTAATTTTGCAAAACTCAATTATGGCTTGTGTACTATTTTCAAATAACTTACGCTTTTTAGAACACAAAACAAACTTTGTTTCGCTTCCCATTTTTTTATTTATGAAATTAAAAGTACAAAACAGCTGAAAAATCAAACCTTAAGGGTTTTTAGTTAACTTAATAGCTATAACTGTAATCGTGCACCCATCAAACGATATTCAGTGCTACAGAAATTTGGTTCGCTATTGCCACATCGTCACAGCCACTACCTATTTTACTAGTATCTAGATAAACATGACATTTACATAGATAGATTTAGCGTCGACCATTTTGTATGTTGATACAAAATGGCTGACAAAACAGAACGACAAATAGAACTTAAGTAGTCTGCAAAGACACAAGGATCAATAGCAATTTCAGTTTTGTTATCTTACTTGTTGCATGGTCTCATTTTGTTTATGCTTATTGCATTTATTTAAATAATATTAGCTGTTTCAATTGTATTTTTATTCCTCCTTTTTATTTTGGAATAATAATTTTTTTTCTTGATCTATGTTTAACATTTTTGAAACAGGATTACGTAGATTCTCTAATTAAGGAGAGAACCAAGCTTTATTTATACTTTTACACACATTTAGGCTAGAAGTTTTAATTCTTTATAGGGTACCGTACAAAATAGTACATCAAAACATTAAAAAATTGTTAAAAAGTTGATTCGGCACTACTGCTAAAAATAAAGTGTGAGCTCTTGTCCAAAGTAAGGCCTAATTCAACATCTCATCTAATGTTAGAAATACTATGTTTATATAAAAATGATTGTATATATGTCCTTTATGCATTGCCAAACTACTCATCCGACCGCCATGAAATTTTAGGTACTTGCTCTATATGTGTCCGGGAAGGTTTTAGTGAAAAAACATTCGAAAAATTCCATTTTTTTTTAATTTCTAATGTTAATCTTATAAGGACTAAGTTTGTTTACAAATTTTCTACAAACAAAACTTTTGATTTCTTAAGCTACAGCTGTTGATTTACTTTCCATCAGCAATATGCTTTACTATCTAATGCCATCTGAATCATTCATTAATGCAAAACTATGATGTAAATATGTGCTGTACAAAATGAGCAGCTTTATTCGCCACGTTAATAGTTTAGGTTTGGGGGTCATGTAGTTTTTTATTTTTCTGTTGATAACATCAATCTGTTTATATGTAATTAACAATGTTTAAATATTTCGTTTATTTTAATAATCATTTGATATCTTTCCATTATAAAAGCATTACATATTTCTTTGTCTTGATTGATTTGAAAATTGTGAAATTTCACTCAGATTTATTGTTTTAGAATGTTTATTCAATATGTTTTATCACAGTATTGTTAATTACTTTGAGATCAAATTAATATTTCACATAAGTTGCATTGGTATAAAAAGGAACTTAAAGTAACTTTAGTTTTACGTGAATACGGCTTAAGATAGTAGGTTGAGGAAAAGGTTTATATTTTAATACAAAATAATCTGTGAATAAGCTTGATGGCTTAAACCATTGGTTATAAAATATACTCAATAGTTTACGCTTTTAATCTATCCCATAACAAGGCCAGCTATGAAACGCCTCGTGAGACAGCTTGCTAACATAAAGACTTGGATGACAAAGGCCTAATTCTTGAGAGGGAAGCAGTTAATTTTCTAAAGCAAACAAGTAGCGAATTAATTTCTCCAGTTTTCCATCTCTCTTTTGTTTCCTTAGTGGTAGAGGAGACCAATTACTCCGGCTGCAGTGTAAATAAACGGTTTCATTATTATATCAATAATTGTGAACAACGTTGTGCTGCAATAACTGTTCCAAATCACTATTGTTAACGATATTTTTTGTTAAAAATGTTTAACATCCTTTAGGATTACTTTTAAGCAAGTGGCATAAAAACTCTTAATAGGAGTAAATTAGTGATAATGACCGTTCGGGCCGGGTGATGAGGGTTCTAGCACGGCGCCGGCCCTCAGTAAACAACCCTCTATGTTTGTTATCAACCCTTACACTCGGTCCATCCCTTGATTACCTGGCAAGGATACGGGCTTCTTTATTCAAATCCCTTTCAAGTATTGATTTTCGTCTTTTAATTCTCAAAGGTTTTTTTTAGTTTATACTCATCTGTCCTCTTTTTTTCTTTTAATTGATATAATTGGCTTGTTTTGCAATAATTTAATTTTTTTAGGGTTCCACTCTTAATTAACTACTATTAAATACAGGTATCGTCTCTATTTTTATGTATCATCTATAATATTTTAAAGAAGAGGTGGTTTCTGTATGTTTGTGGGTTTGTTTGTGGGTTTGTTGTGGCAAGTAATTGCGAAAATACTGAACCGACAGGTTTTAAATTTTTCAGAAAGGTAGATCTTAAACTCATGCAACACATAGGCATATTAGTTCCCTTAAAATTCCCTCGGGCTAAGCCCCATGAACGTCCTAAGTTTCAATGATTACATTTTTAGAGAATAAAAACATAAAATTACTTGAATGTCAACAGCTGTGAACACTAAAATTTGACAGTTCGGGAAGAAGAAGAAAGAGCTGCCGTGACCGTCCTAGGTTTCAATGTTTACATTTTCTAATGACAACATCCGTTTGCACTATACTTTGACGGTTAGGGAAGAAGAAGAAATAAAGTTGATTTTTCAGATAAACTGCTGGATCGAAATTAGTGAATTATTTGAAATAGTGGAATGATAGATTTTAAGTTTCTTCCGACGACTGTCTCAATTACGTTAATCCTTATCCTCTCCCAATATTAGACAGATGTTACTTTGTCATGTTGTGGACACTCGTGTTTTGTCATTTTTTAAACAATGAAGAATTAATTAATTAACAATAACTTAAACGTATCAGAAGAGCCAACACCCCTCAGCCTTTTTAACCCGTGCGAAGAACGGGTGCTTTGGCTAGTTGATAATAAACATGTCCTCGATTCGGTTCATTATTATATAATAAAGTTCAAAACTGATAGATTGAAACTAATGAGAAGATTGAAATAATATTGATTTATGAGGGTATACCTTGTACGTGTATTATTAATGATTTGTAAACATTAGAAAGGTTAAACAAATAAAATAATTTTGTATTAGTACAAACGATTTAACATTTTTTTAACTAGAAGTATAAAATTTAATTTTAGTAGCTAGGCATTCCAAAGTAAACCCCTTTAAAAAGTTTTTATATTTACACCACAAAATATATATTATATTGCCGATTTTAAGAGGTTAATTTATAAGAATATTTCCAACATTTCATACATTGCTTGCAACTTTTAACAAACCCAATAAATACTTACAAAAAATAAATAAAAACCCTAACACATACCGACATTACCCCACTCCGAGCAGTACTGGTGATAGGGAGATTTCCCATGCATTTCTAAAGGCAAAAGTTTGAAAAATTCATAAAATTGTACAAACAGAATTTTAAAAATAGGTTGTATTGTGGTAGCAACTAATATAGGATGCATTATCGTAAAAACAACACTTTATTATGGTTTTGGACTTAACGGACTGCTAAACTCCGCCATCAAAGGTAAAGACATCTGTCGCAGAGAAAAATGACTTTAGACATACACATTTGACGTTGAAATTTCTAGGTGTGCCGGTACCTTACCGCTATTACCCCATTTAGACCTACCGGGGCTCCAAAAATGCTTGACTTGCTAAAACGCCGTCTACGTTAAGACAGAACCACTGTAAATACTACTAGTATGCATCAATTTAAAGCCAAATATTTACACTACTAAATTATGATATTGAACTTATAATAGAGCTATAATTTTGAGTATTTACGTTATCATCAATAATCTCCAAAATTAGATCACCAACCGTTCCCCAGCAAAAAGTTAAAAAGTGCCAAGAAAAGAAAGACACCAAACAAAAACAAAAAAAACTTGAATCACATGGGCAGAACGAAGTTTAATACCGGACAGACATGAATCAAGTAATTAGTTCCTTTATCTACTGCCTACCTTTATCTAGGGAAAAAATCAGAGCACATATAAACAGGTTAAACGACAAGTACCTTTATACTTTTAACTGAAATGCGACCTACCCAGGTAGGTATTTTAAGCCAAATATGAATGAGGAATGATTGAAGGATGATTGTGGCGCGATCTTGTAGTCTTGTTACTGACTAAGGCTGACATGTTCCTTAGACAGGACTGTTAATTAATAGCCCAACAGCCGATGGCAACTAATGGACCTACAGTTTAACGTCAAAACCGAACCACGGCCTCTGAATTACGATTTGGTCTAATTATGAGGATGGTATTTGTGGATTAACGTAGTATTCAATATTTTGGACGTTAATCCACACAAGAGAACACCACATCCACCGACCATCTCTCACAACTATCCACAATTCGTGACCTCCAAGTAGCTGGATAACAGGACGTCGCCACCGTCCCAGTCTAAATTAAATAGTAGCCTACATATCGGTAATTCCTCCCAATGTGAGGCTCCTGAGTCCCGCCCCTCTATTGAAAGAACACCCCGTCGCAGCAGACCTACGTACTCAGCGAATTTCCAAATCAATAATAATATATAACAGGTTAAATAAGAGAGTATGCTTACTCTCCATAGGATTAACATGCGAAAGAGTATGCAGGTTTGCTGCTGTGAGAAACACTGAAATTAGGCATTTATAGCATAAAAAAATTTTTATTTTGACGATTATACACCAAAGTAGACTAAGTTTCATCAACATCTGTTCATAAATCAAGGAGTTGGCCTATTCTATTTATGATTAACATGGGAAAAGAGTTTGCAGATTTACTGCTGTGAAGAACAGATAAAATATAATTTTTAAGCATGAATGTATATATCTCAACCACATGAAGCTAAATATAAAGTTTCGTCCAAAAATATAGATTGATAAGTGAAATAATAATTTTTCCTTACCCTTTATAAGATTAAAATTGGAGCCCCAAAACACAAGGTACTGTGTTTAGATTTTTCAAAATCTCGGTAACCGTTGGAGATAGAGAAAAACTTTAAAGATCTAAATTGTGTAGTTTTTAAGCAGATTGTAATAATGAAAGATAAAATTTTGAGTACAAACCCCCGCAAAAAACACACAAACACGCCGCCAACGACGATGTAAACACAGGCTTAAAGGTTATTGGGTTGTTACTAAAACTTTTTAGTAATTTACCTAAAAACGAAAAAATAACATGGTCCCAGGCTTAAGTCTGGCCATGAGATATACGGCAATAGCTTCTTCCCTATGGGAAATACGCTATAATGACCTAATTCGTATTTGTAAACATCTCCAAAAACAAGGTAATTTTCTTTATTTGATGTTTACAATATATGTAACCTACATCGTTTAATGTTAATGTGTGTGTTTGACGTTATGTATGAAACATTTGCAACGTACTTGTAGTAATATTTTATAAACAAACAGCTTAGTTTTTATAACTTCACGTTTACAATCAATTATGTAGTCACCTACTTTTTACGTAAAGCCTACGAAAGCTAAAGAAATCGCAATTTAATCATAATTTAAAACTATTTTACGGGAACTAATAATCAAACAATACCAAAACTTGTGAAGTTACAATCAGTCGGCGGGGAATATTAAAAAGAGCAACTCCGAGTCGAAATTAAAGAGCAGCCCTCTTTTAAAAGTCCCAAATGTAAACACCTCTGGCAAACTTAATTTATCCCTCGCAAATCATCGATTGTATTCGCCCAAGAATCAACACCCGCTTTTATTTCACCCTCCTTCGTCTGTGTTTTGTTGGTTTCAAAACTCAAAACGTACCACAGCTTGGGAGAAGTTTGTGGCCTCCAAAAATTAAAGCGAGCAATTAGTTGAAATAATCTGTTAGTTGAATTTGAATGGATTGAATTGGATTGGAAGTAGCTGGATTACAGGACGTCGCCACCGTCCCAGTCTTACAATCTCTGTCTTGTTCCTAAGTAAAAAATAATGAAAAAGGGTTTTATTTCTCATATTTACAAAAAATACAAGCAATAACGTAAACACATAATCCATTATGGTATATGGCATAAACTACATAGTATAGCAACATTGAGCACTGTGCGGCAATTATCTGCGAACTAAAAAAAGAAAGTTATTGTTTTATTTTTTTAGTTATTTTCACTTTAGCAAGTGATAAGGAAGATGGACAATACGAGAGTACTGTTTGAGTTCTTATTTTATTATAATATTGTTTATTGTTATTGGAGATTTTATTTCTCTGTTGCAAACAGTTAAGCTGTAAATAAATAAATAAATGGTACCTGAAAATTTAGAATGTATAAAATATAGTTAGGTGAATAGCATAAATTTCTTCAAAATAATAAGATTGCTTATCTACTGGTGGTTAGATAGTAAAGTGGCAACCTTTTCCTTAAATTTGTGCTCACTCAAATAAAAAAATGTTGAAAAAATTATTCAGGGCAACGATATTATTGTAGTTTCTAAGCATATGGTTCAAGGAGGAGTTCATAATATAATTTGGACAACAATGTCTAAGATAAAATAGGCTATTTGATCTTCTATAGTATGTCGGTGTGTAAAAATCAATCATATTAAGAGTAAAACTACCTTTAGCCATACCGGTAACTAATTTTCTTACGTATAAAATTGTAGCTAATTCTCTTCTAACGCATACACATGTTATTAATCAAACTAGTAAGTAACATTTAGTGAGATGCGTGTAGCATGCAGTGAGACAAAGTATTAAATTAACAATTAGTTGGACTTTTCCAACGCGTCTTGTGTTTAAAATCTACACAACATTTCTAGAGTTGGTTAAACTACTCCCGTTTTCAAGTGCCTAACGATATTTACATTTATACAAACAAAGGGTTATTTCTATATATAAAAAAGAAACCGGTCAAAAAACACAACAACAATATAACTATAGAATTAAATAGTAAACAAAACACTCTACTTAGCCTATTTTGTACATTCGGAAAATTGCAAAGTACTGAGTTATTCTTCAGTCATCTCAGTACTATATTATTATTCCACCCTTAAACTGTAAGAACTCCCTAATATCACGGGGTTATTCAATAAGACAGTGAAACAATCCAATAAGCCATTCTCCCCCCAACACATTTGAATCTAGTAAGTAACATTTAGTGAGATACTGTAGCATCAGTGAGACAAAGTATTAATTAACAATTAGTTGGACCCGCACCTCGTGTTTAAACTGCTCACAACACATTCTCTAGAGTTGTAAAACTACTCCCGTTTTCAAGTGCCTAACGTAATTTACATTTAAACAAACAAAGGGTTAGTTCTATATATATAAAAAAGAAACCGGTCAAAAACACAACAAAAAATATAACTATAGAATTAAATAGTAAACAAAACACTCTACTTAGCCTTTTTTGTACATTCGGATAATTGCAAAGTACTGAGTTATTCTTCAGTCATCTCAGTACTATATTATTATTCCACCCTTAAACTGTAAGAACTCCCTAATATCACGGGGTTATTCAATAAGACAGTGAAACAATCCAATAAGCCATTCTCCCCAACCCCTAATTTGAATCTATAAGCCCCAGACAATAGGTGGCCACGCGATATCTCCTTGACTCAGCTCCACCTCTGCTTAATGCAGACCCGCACCTCCGTCCACAACTGCTCATGACACTCTCGGCAAGACAATAGATGACGTTGTTGTTTTTAACAAACTTCTTATGGGAAGTAGGGCTATAGGATTAGATTATTAAAATGGTAACCATCACAAGGTAGGTATTTTAAGCCAAGTATGAATGAAAAACGGGTGTTGTATGATTGTGGCGCGATCTTGTAGTCTTGTTACTGACTAAGACTGACATGTTCCTTAGACAGGACTGTTAATTAATAGCCCAACAGCCGATGGCAACTAATGGACCTACAGTTTAACGTGGAATCCGAACCACGTCCTCTGAATTACGAATTGGTCTAATTATGAGGATGGTCTTTGCGGATTAACGTTCCACACATGAGAACACCACACGAACCGACCATCGCTCACAACTATCCACAATTCGTGACCTCCATGTAGCTGGATTACAGGATGACGTCACCATCCCAGTCACTCTATTACTCTACTCATCATGAAATTACTCAGACCTGGATCCATTTTTTCGTTTTTTTTATCCCCAGATGCCAAAAACCCAGTCGTGACAGTAGTTGGCAACTACATATTGTGCAATTTTTCGATAAATATCGAAATCTACGCTATTTGATCCATCCTAGGGAAGGTACAACGGACTTTTTCAAGGTTTTTACATATAACTAGCTAGTGTTTGTTATCGGCAGTCCTCAGTAATTAGAATACCTGTTTCATAACAATTTAGTGTTTTTAGAATCTTCGCTCTATGTTAAGTGATTTGTGATAGTTTTTGTAAATTATTTTAGTTTGTGTGTTCAGTAAATTTGTTTTTAAAATTAAAATTTAGTTTTGGCCCCATGTCATGACCCACCTCACACCCTTCTACGACCCAGCAGTAGGTTGTAACCCAAAATTTAGGTACCACTGATCTAACCTATTTCCCACAGGTAAGTAAATACAAACTATTTTATTTGGAGGTTTTTAAGACTAGCCCTATATTCTCGTAATAACTTATTCACCGTATATTTTCTTTCAAACATCGTCAGAAATTGGTTAGTTGAGTCGGATGACCTCCATGGGTCAGCATTGTTGATCTTTTAAATTTAACTTGTTCCGTAGTTAATAAAAAAAAATTCAAACAAACATCATAACAATCGGTCGAGACTAGTTAGTTTTATCATCTAACTTTATATGAAACAGTACATCGTGATTTTATGAGTGATTTAGGCGCCCTCAAATAGCAATTCCCTGAAAGTTTTAATTTCTACCACCTTTCTACCTTTTTCTCATGAACCACTAAAGCTATCTTCACGACCTTTTTTTAATTTAAAAATATAAAAGAATATAATAAATACCTTAGTCAGTCTGCAGCTCAATGGTTTGATATTTTATTTGTTACATGTTTCGGGTTGCGCCATTTTCAAACTGTTAATTCCAAATTTGTGTAAATAAAACCTACATAACCAATACAACAGAACGTAACAAATAATAATTAAATAAATCTAGACACCAGTCACAAGCACGAAACATGAACCAAGAGACTGGTGTCTAAATTTGATTGTTATTTGTTATGTTGTGTTGTATATGTAATTTTTATTTACACACATTTGGAATTAGGTTTTTGAAAATGGCGTAAGCAGAAACACGTAAAAAATAAAATATTAAACCACTAAACTGCAGACTGACCAAGGTATTTATTATCGGTTTAATGAACTTTAACCTAGGTCAAAGTCTTGGGTTTTGGCCAATTCCGAAGGTAAAACTTTTATTCTATGTTATAAATTTTAAAAATTGATTTTTTAAAGCGAAAATTATACTAATTTAGAGAAACAATTAAAACCCACGTGTCAACGTTGTCAAGAAAGTGTATTAAACAGAAGAAAAATATTTAAGATGATATATCTTACAGTTTTTGAGGGAAAAGTGACGTAAAGTTAACAAAATTAATATGGATAGGAGGACCATCCGACTCTCGTTAATGAAATGTTTGAAATCAGTCTAAAAATTAGATCATAGAGCTACATTGACAGATAATATGTCAAACAGGACTTGGGTTTGAAATAAATAAGTACACAAAACCACTAGGTCTACTTATTTTTGTTGGACTAATTCTTCCTGTTTATAAATATACCGCAGTTATCATTATAATATCGGTTAAATTTAGTCAAGAAAATTCTCACATAAATAAATGAAAAAAATGAAAAATTGTTTATTCCCAAACAAACTTATAGATACCGTGTACAACATTTTTAAGTATAATTGGAATTCAGTCCACAATCACAAAAAATCACAAAACATAAAGATTTTAACAGTAAAAATATGAGAAGAAAAAATAAGTACAGAAGGAGGAATATGCACGTATATATGATGGGAAGTTCGTGAAATAAAACAAAGATGAAATAGAAAAAAAAACAAAAAAGTTCAAAATACTAAACTGAAGTTCTAAATACGAAACTGAAAGGAACCGAGTTCTTGGTCCTTACATACTCAACTCACTCAGGCCCTTAAAAACACACTATTTACTAACACACGCGCACTCACTCAACCTCTTACATGCCCAAAAGGCACAAGGATAGCAGAGCTTCTGGAGTTGACGTAAATTCTAGTGTATATAGAGTTTACAAATTATAAACAATTTTAATTAATTTATGATGAGGTTCCTAGTGTAACACTGGGATCCAGTACATTGGTTGAACATACATTCACAAATCCTTACTGACCAAAAAATCTGCATTTAAAACTATCGACTGCGTAACATAATAAGTATGGAGGGATATTTTATTAGAACGCCGTTTGGCACAATGTCTCATCTGCAAGCCCTGTCGGTAAATTATGAAAATTCACCAATGACTCCAACGACCGACAGTCCTTTTTCTTCTCCCTCCGCCAGTAGCGGCCCGCCTTCGTCGGCCACCTGGACGCCGCCCCCAGTGCTGTGGGGGGGCGGGGGGCGGTTGCGGCCCTCAGTCCTGCCTCAGCATCCGACGAAGCTCCATCTCCGGACGAAGACAGCACCGCGGCGCCCTCCACGACGACTCGAGGATCAACACTTAAACATTATGTAAGAATATTTTTTCAAATCCATTTTTGACTATTAACATACACTTTTTTTTGAAAACTTGAAAAAGTACCCATATTACACTTTAAATTGTTAGATTACACTGTTTTTTGTGGCTCTTTAATATTCTTATATCTTTGCTAATAAGCCAAAAGGGGTTAAGTAATATATTTGTGTATTAAGTTTTAAGATGTATTATAGGCGAAAAACTCTTTATTTTGCTACTTAATTTAAATTATAATTTTAATAAACTTAAGACGAAAATTGGTAAAATGTCTTAGATTGACTTAAATTTTATGTGCTGTTGTATTAAAAACATTCATAACTTTTGCCCTAACAGTAAAGATATTAAAGTATAATGCAATTGCGTATTGACATTCAAAGGCCTCGTACTGCAAAAAAATTATTTATGCTAACATTAAGTAATTAACATTTGTAGTAAAAAATGGTAATTTGTTTTGAAAAATATTATAATTATTAGTTTTAGTACTTAAAATAATAAATTATTTAAAGTAACTAGACCAAAAAACGCAAGCAATTTTTTTAGTACTTGTTTATAGCATTACAGGGGTAAAAATTTAATTTAATTAATTATTTTTTTATTGATGTTAGTTTTGTATTTTTGCATGGTATTTTTTCATTTAAATGAACAATGTAGAATATTTTGATTTATTAATCGTATAAATGAGAGGTTCACTCATACTTTGGTCTAGAAGGGACTGTATAAATGTTATTTTACGTCATTAAGTTGAATGTTCATTACATACGTAAAATACGTCATTTTTAATTTCTTCGACATTTTACTGTTTAAATATTGTTACAAATTTATACGGTATGTATATTAAATTTAATAAACAGTTTATATAAAGCCATATTTTATACTATTATACTTTTAAGTGCAATAGCTCTGTGGATTAAAGGAATATTAAAGGTTTCATGGCTATTGGCACAATTTACATATACAAAGGTACTAATTTATTATTAACCAATAGATTTTGGCTATTTTATTCAAAACGCTGTAACATTGGGGACGGTTATTAATTCAAATTTTTATTTTACATTTAAAAAACTATTATTTTATCCTTATATTTGTTAACTAAAAAGTCAAAACGTATTGTTTTTAACATAAGCGTTACTAATCCTATGATTTTTAAATTCATAGCATGCAATAATTTCTTGTTACACATACTTACATATTTATCTCATATTCTAAATAAATTATTTACATATTCTGATGATTTAGTTATTACTGAAAGAAATAATTATATTAGAAAATATAATTCTTTTTTTGTAAAATATATTTTTTGCAATATATTTATATATAGCTCTGTAAAAATAGTTTTTATTTAAATAATAGAAGCTGTTTTCATTTCGAATATTACGAAGAATTTAACATTAAAAAATAATGAAATTAGTGTTTATAAGATTGATTTTTTATTTGTTACTGACGTAAATATTTACATTATCGTATATTTATATCCTTTTGAATAAAATAATATGTTGAAACAATTTTATATGTTTGAACGAATTTAAACTTTAAATAATTTAGATGAAAAATATAAAATATTGTCTGATATTATTTAACAGTCTAATACTATACTGAAAATGTATCATTAAAATAGAATATTACATTAAAGTTAAATGACAACAAAAAATGTATTTTTGGTATGAAATTTAATGACTTGTAAAAACATTTTTTAGTATAGTTACAATAAGAATGAAAACCACACCCCGCAAATAAGATTGTTTCGTATATGATAATTATTTTATAACATCTATGTTCAAACTTCCACAGTTAAATAAAACAAAACATAAATTATATTCTATGTAAAAAATTGTTCTTAACCTACTAAGCCGAGGGTCTCCAGTTCCATTATGAACCAGCCGTAGAATTATATAATTGTAATAGGGTAATTAATAACGACAGGTTGACGTTAGGTAGTAACAAGATCTTTCCCAATTAAAAGTATACTAAATGCAACTGGCTTCGATAAACAAGAAACAAAAGCAACACAACACAATGTAAGACAAGAATATTCAAAATTAAAAGATGATATTGGAGTATTTTTGTTATGTGTTTGGAAAGTATGTCTGTTGTAAACATATTGTTAACTTTAAGGCCATGTTCTGAAGTCGAATAGCATTACGTCTTTGTTGTGTAGATATTCTGGGTCGCGGCATGGTGAATAACAATACTGAAACGATAAGACATATTAATAACATTCCCACTAAACAAATAAATCTGAGTGGATTGATTCACAATTTTCTAATCCAACATAAACCCAAACCAAACCTAACTATAATACGGCTTTTATGGGAAAGATATAAACAGCTTATTATTACTATCAACGTAATATATTTAAACATCGTAATTATGTTTTATTTGGCCAATATATACGTGACGTTTAATAAGACAGAAAATTAAAAATATAAATACATAATCCCAAAAACCGTATACTATTAACGTACCGAATAATCTGTTTATTTGTACAGCACATATTTACTTCATTGTTCTACATTTATGAATGATTCAGATTGCATTGGACAGTAAAGCGTATTGCTAATGGAAAGTAAACCAACAGCTGTACTTCAGGAAATCAAATGTTTTGATTGTAGAAAATTTGTAAACAAACTTAGTCCCCGTAAGGTTAACATTAGTAATTTAAAATGCCATAAAATTGAAACTTATGGCGTTTTTGAAAAATGGTTTTCACTAAAACCCTCCTGGGCGCATTGAGCAACTCCCTAAAATTTCATGGCGATCGGATAAGTAGTTTGGCGTCACATAAAGGACATACATCTACACATGCATACATATATTTATTTTTTTATTAAGATATATAATCATTCAGACGTCGTGTAAAATATTTACTCATGTCTCAGAGTATATTTATACTTATTAGTTCAATAAATCTAAATTTCCTTAAGTCGGACCAGGTAGATCTTGCCTGAAGTAAAATAATCGTATTGTTAAAAATTAAAATTCAAGGATCAAACAAAAGAAAAATTTATTTATATATCAAATTTAACTTACTATATAATATTTTACTTTTAAAACACTCTCCAAGTAACTGTGATTATCATTACTGAATTCTAGATATTCTTAGTCAATAGTAAGTGTAATAAGTTTTAAATTGCAAAATAAATTTTGGAGTGTATTCACTTTATGTGAAATAAATATTGTTTGGACGGAAATAACTAGCTGTTTACGTCTTCTAACTATTAAGCAAATATTAAAATGTTTTCATTTTAATTGCTCGTTTTCATGACTAAAATGTTTTATTATTTCTGCAGTAAAAATGACAAATTTGTGAATTGACTTAAAACTGATTTCAGAATAATAAAATAAGGAGAATAGTTCTGTTTATTCACTTACTTACAAAAATAACCAAGTCAATTGTTAACTATAGGCTACCTGACGAGAGAGGGAAATCATTAATTAGAAAGAGTGGGAATAAAGAATTATTGTGAATGACAATGTTTCTCACAGGGTACCCTCAGAAGGGGCGGCATTGAAGAACACTTTATTCAAACGAAAAGGCATAATCATGAAATAATAGGTAAACCCAGTCACTGACCGTCACACATCAGAACCACTCGCACTGAACATCACTGCGGCAAAGGCATATCGACCGACGAAACGAGGAACAAAGTAAACGAACACAAAGGGTTAGAAGAGCCGAGGGCCACTGGGTTGTGTGTGTGTGTGAATGACCATCTGCCGTCCGTCTGCAAATATTGTCACAGGCAAAGTCGCGCCGCGTCTTGTGCAAACAACCTTGTTTATCCCAGCATTATTCGCGACGCTGTCCAGACGCGCACTGTTATGTTGTGTTGTTGTTGTGTACGCGACGGGCGTGCGCACGCCGGCTAGGCGTCTGATCGATCCCTCGAGCTGAGCTGGCGGTCGCGCGGCTCTCGTCGCTCGTCGCCTTCCGTCTCATGAGCGCCCGATACTCAGTAAACAACCTCGCGTCGGATTTTTCATCTCGCGTTGTTCTCCAAGCCGTAATGAGCTTAGAACAAACAAAATCCGCTGCTCGGTTATGTTTGCCTAGGAGCGGGTAAACAGGCTGGGCGGTGCGCGCTGGGTAATTGTAAACAGAACAAACAACCGCGGCTGCTGAGCGGCTCTGCGCTCCGGGTATCCCGTAAACAGCCAGGGCCGCACACAAGGCCGCTGTGTACACAACAAACAACCGGGCGGTATACAAGACGGTGTGCGCGCCGCGGCGCTGCTACACGCTCATGATCGCCTAGTAGCCGGTAAACAGGTTTTGTTGCCGCTGTAAACAACACAGCCACCTACAACCCCCACCGACCGCCGATACAGCAAACAACGGCTCCTTCCGGCTTATGGTGGCCGTGGATAAGATAAACAACGCGAGGCCGAGACTGTAAACAAAACAACAACAGGAGAGTGTGGATAAACAACCGCTCCCCTCCTTGCCGCCAGCGCGCGCTCTCTGCCGTTTAAATAAACATGTCTTGCTGCGGAGAGACAAGATGGCGGCTAATTACCTAGTAATTAAGACATCACCGGTGAACTCCGTGGAGACACCGTGGAACGTGCGGCCACTCGCTATGAGCCATTGTCTCCCGGTTTTATATTCATCGGCTTCCATTGTCAAAAACGGCTCTCGTTTGAGAAAATGTCTTTATTTACAAAGCTAGAGTTCAAAGATTGTTTGGAATCTGAAGTTTTTTGCCCTAAGGGAGTGTCCTTTGTTTTAAACTAAAGCTCCGACACAAACTTTTAGAAGTAAAATTTTTAGAGTCGCCCTGATTAGATATCCAATTTGAGACCTAAAATTATAACACAAAAAATAATAAATCCGCGTTGACCTCTGATTCTGTTTGCATGTAATATATATTTACTATATTTACAATAATATTTATATACTGTAATTATATTTAGTTTTAGGATTAATTATATTAGATTTTAGGCCTAACTATGTTAGAGCCTTAAGAGTCTGCATCAGTGGTAGCCATCTTGGATTTTAGTCCCGTAAGAGTAATGTTAAATTCTGGCGCTTATATCTCCTTGACCTATTGTCATAAATTAACTGAAGAGGTGTCAAATTAAACCTCCATTATTAATTAATTAAGTCCTCCAGGGTACCACCTTACAGAACTTCTTATTTTCACTCTCAATAAAAAATAATAATGATTTATTTTGTAAAATATTCCTGGATTTTTGTTTTTATATCAAGTTAAATTTTTAGAGTATTAATAATACTCGAATTATTAGCTTAAAAACAGTTTAGTAGTTTTAATAATCGCCTTATGTCAAACTTTCTCTGAGAAAGAATCTGGTAAATACAGTATCTAATGTTAATCTTATGGGGAAAGGTACAAATTGACTGGGACGGTGGGGTAGTCCTGTAATCCAGCTACTTGGAGGTCACGAATTGTGGATAGTTGTGAGCAATGGTCGGTGGATGTAGTGTTCTCTTGTGTGGATTAACGTCTGCACTATTAAATATTACGTTAATCCGCAAAGACCATCCTCATAATAGGACCAGTTCGTAGAGGCAGTGGTTCGGACTCGTTAAACTGTAGGTCCCTTAGATATGCCATCGGCTGTTGGGCTATTAATTAACAGTTCTGTCTAAGGAACATGTCAGCCTTAGTCAGTAACAAGACTACAAGATCGCGCCACAATCATCTTAAACTCGTTTCTCATTCATACTTGGCCTAAAATACCTACCTTGTGGTACGGTCGCCGTTTCAATAATCTAATCTAATTGATATCTCACTCATTATTTGAAATATTGTTATTAAATAAAGATACAACTTTAACTAGGGAACCTCTATGAATCTCCTTGTGTCAGCCAATCTACGTACCTTTTTCTTATAGAGAATAAGTAAACTGGCATAACCTCCTTACCTACGATAAATATTTGTTTTGAAACAATACAATTAGGATATATCCGTTTTGGGGTCCCCTGAATCCAAAAAAATGGGTTTTGGCGTGATGTCTGTCCGTCCGTGTGTCTGTGTGTGTGTGTGTGTGTGTGTCTGGATGTGTACAGTGCCACAGCCTACCCCGTTTGTCCGATTTAGATGAAATTTGGCATGTATATATATAGTCACCGTATCTCCAGGCGTTTTTTTTTTCATTTTTTGAATTTTTGATTTTTAAGGGTAGTTCACCCCTAAAAACCCTTAAAAACGTGAAAAATCCAATTTTCTCAAAAACGGCTCTAACGATTTTGATTAAAATTTGATAGTTTATAGTGCACAGAGCACTAAATAATTTGACACCACCCGCATGTCTGTAAAAATGACGGTTCAAAAGTTATGGGCTTTTAAATGTCAAAAAATCAAATTTTTAAATTTTTAGCGAAAACAATAAAAGTAAAGTATAACTTGACTGGTACCATTGAAACCAGCTTAAAAAACTAAACAAATTAGTATTTTGAATTATTTGTCTACGACTAACGGTTCCAGAGAAAAGTTAAATTTACTGTCCACGATAAACGCAGTACGTTGTCTGAAAGCGCCCAATGTTATTCTTATGGAAAATATAAAAAAATCAATTTCTTCCTTACTTTCCACCCGTTTTCCATGAAACTTGGTATGAAGTGTAAGGTCAAATCACCGAACAAAACCAGCTCAAAAAAGCTTGGTATTACCGGGGGGGGGGGTTCCCCATACAATTTGAACAATAAATTATTAAATGATATTTAGAATTACTTTGCAGAACATGATAGTTTTATTACAGATTGTCTTTTTTAAATTTACTTAAGGGAGAAAGTATGTGTCAGTCCACTGGTACCGTTTATTTCTTATAGAGAATAAGTAAACTGGCATAACCTCCTTACCTACGATAAATATTTGTTTTGAAACAATACAATTAATTAATTCCTAAATCAATGGAAATTCGCTTAGTATGCAAGTATGCCGCTACGGGGTTTTTTAATGTAATAATGTAATAAACTGATTATTAAACTATGATTTTTCAATGACAGCAAAAAATAACATTACCTGTATACTGTAATATAGTATTACCATTTTTGCATTATAATCACTGATCTAGTTGGTGGACTATAACAAATTTAATGGATATAAAAATAAGTGCGACTCAGATCAATAATTGAACAGCGTAAGAATAAAATGAGATCTAACGAGTTCAAAGGATAATATAGTCTTTGGTTAGAGGACGCCTTTATATCAAAGATATTTTGAACCATGAAACCCCCTCTAAATTATAATTTTTTACATTACTACTGGAAGGGATTTCTTACGGGAGTTTGAAGATGGGTCCAGTAAAATCGAGATGAATCTTTAACCTAATAAAATAATGTTGCATAGAAATTGTACCTGCGCTTCTCCGTATGCTTCATGCATTATTTTACAACCGTTCTCATATTCAGACCAGTTGGTTTCTTTCTACGGAACATGTCAGCCTTAGTCTGTAACAAGACTACAAGATCGCGCCACAATCATTGTACACCATTTTTCTCATTCGTACGCATGAAATACCTAGATAGGCAGGTCGCCATTTCAAAAGGTAATCTAATCATTTCAGAATTGACGTCCTGTAATCCAGCTACTTGGAGGTCACGAATTGTGGATAGTTGTGAGAGATGGTCGGTGGATGTAGTGTTCTCTTGTGTGGATTAACGTCCGCACTATTGAATACTACGTTGATCCACAAAGACCATCCTCATAATTAGACCAATTCGTAATTCAGAGGCCGTGGTTCGGATTCCACGTTAAACTGTAGGTCCATTAGTTGCCATCGGCTGTTGGGCTATTAATTAACAGTCCTGTCTAAGGAACATGTCAGCCTTAGTCAGTAACAAGACTACAAGATCGCGCCACAATCATCCTTCATTCATTCCTCATTCATACTTGGCTTAAAATACCTACCTGGGTAGGTCGCCATTTCAGTTAAAAGTATAAAGTATAATCTCTTTTACTGTGTTTAATTAAAGGCGGTACTGTATCTAAAATTTTGACGAATTTATCAATCTTCATGGGTTGTTGTTATGATTAGTTAGCTTAATGAGTTTCATAGGCTATCTAGATTTCGAAATAGTATATTTTGCATCTAGGGCTGAAAATGATGTTTTCAGACCCGAGATCTTTTTAAGTTCTAGAACTTGAAAAGTTCGAGGGTCTGCAAAAAATTTTCGGCTTGAGGTGTGAACAACACTCTTCTCCATACTACACTAGCTTATAATCATTACAAAATTATTATATTTTAAAAGTTTAATCGAATGACCCATCAGCTGTCATTCTTTTTATTAATGTAAATGTTGAATTTACACCTGGCGTTATTACAAAAACCAAATCGTTCATTTTCTTGAGTTTAGTTAGATTTAGAGGTTATGTTTTGAGTCTGATTTTGAGTTGTTAAATACTGTACTACGTAGTAAACCAATAACTATAGACTTTAAACAAGAATAATAATATCTGTTTTAATGTTTCTTGTTACTAAGCAACGACAGAATTTCTGTAATAAAAAATTATTTTCTCGACACTTTTCCATCGATAATTCTTATTTACTTCCCTGTGGGAAATAGGTTAGATCATGGATATGTCTAAAGGGAATGTTTTAAGTTCATCTAAACAGCTGTTCTTAATCTTTTATATTTAAAATTTAATACAATATTTCTGGTAGTTTCTATGGAAACCTGTTACATGTTTTCCATCTTAAAAATCACCAACACCCCCCCAGAGCTAAGACATATCCATGTCAAATATGAGGTAGATTATTTTAAGACTGTAGTTTATTTATGTTTTGAGATCATGAAAGACCGGGTATCGTCTTTTTCGGGCCGGCAAATCACTTTTTTCAACTTTGGAAAGACGTGTCGAAAACAGGTGATTACATCGTAGTATGGTGAAAAGTTATTTCTATCGTTTTGTATATTTTCTTTAATAACCACAGGAAATTCTTATAAGGCTTGAGATATTATGAAATGGTGTGAATGAACAAATAAATTTCGTCAGACAATTCAGCTGTTTCATAAACAGGCTTATATAAACCTTGAAATTCATAGTACGACGAACTATTATTGAACTACTCTAAAAGTGTAAATGGTAAAGTAATAGGAGAGGATAAAATAAAATATTTTAATCTTTTTAAATTGATCAAGTTTAAGTTTATGTAACTCCACCTCTGAAACAGTCAAACAACCTTCAAAGCGAATCACCTGTGAACATTCGAAACAAGTAAAATCAAACAAACAACCAAGTCATTTCATTAACGGAAGTAAACATGTTTTCTACTAAGGATTCCAATCACAAAATCGCTACAGTTTAATTCAGTAGAGTCTGTTTGCCTCGGGAAGGAATTAACGGGAAGGAAGCTTATTTGGAGTGTTGTTTATTCAGGGTTGTTTACTTAGGACGGAACAAGCGAGTAAACAAACGGCGCTGGGTAAACACGAGGCGTCGGTCTGTAAACAACTGTTGTTTGTTGGCCCGATGATCGCCACCACAGCCTTGTTTACTCTCTCAGCCATTGTGTGTGTACCCCATTAATCATCTGTTGTGACCCACCATGTCTCAGCGGTCGCATTATTCTTTGTGGTCGAGTAAACAGTTATGTTATGTAAATTCATGAATTCATCCTCCAGAAGTTTTTTTTCATTGCATTTTTCACTTTCTTTTTTATTCTTTTCGTTTTAGGAAATATTCCAGTTTTTCTCTTTACTAGTCTATCAGTAACGAATTTGTTTGGTGAATTTAATTATTCTTTGTGTCATAATTTTTTTATACTAAACTAAACTGAAGTTTCACCATCACCAGTATACATGTTTACTTTCGAAGTGCCGCCAACCGGTGGGTGGCGGGAGGGGGTGGAAAGCCACAACAAAACACAACAGGCGCCGCCTGAGCCTTGCTGACAGCCGGATAAATAATAAACAGATATTCCGGTATTTCGTAAACAACTTGTTTACCGGTCGCGCTTTCTCAACGGAACCGAACAACAGGGTGATATATCAGTGACATTGGCGATACAACGCGCATCACTAACGTGTCAAGAGCCTAGCTACAGCGTGTCGTCATCATCATGATGGTTGTATCGATCTGCTTATTCCGAAGGCGCAACACAACAACCCACCTCCCAGGGCTGCTGCGCTCCTCTGACGTCCGGATAAAACATAAACATCCCGACCGCCGCCACGTAAACAACTTGTTTACCCAAGGCGGGTTTTAATTGTTTATTAACTCGGTTTGTTGCGACTTTTAACAAATGCGATACAATTGCAGTGGGCTGACGGGGGTGCGCTCGAGGACTGCCGCGCTCCTGGCGTTCTCTGCCAGCCTGGTATCCCGTAAACAGCTGGGATGCCATGCGGTAAACAATTTGTTGTCACGGTTGCATTTCCGCCCACTGCCTGGCCGCCCGGTGCCGCGGTACAATACTTCCAACTCATCATTCCCTGTCGCAGCGTTCTGCGTACTCATCCTCCTTAAACACAGTTTATTTTACATTTTATTCCAAGAAAGCATATATAATTTATTGTCGCAGTAATACAAGTGTAATTCGTCGAACTGTTGTAGTAGCTAAAAGTGGGTGTTAATTATATGCGACCATGTTTGTGGAAAAATGTGCAAGTTTACTTATGTAAGAACTATAAAAGGTGTGAGAAGAAAATTTGTCATGGTACAAGTTAGATCATTAGTAAATTATCAAATACAGTATTACATCAATTTTAACACATTAAAAGTACTACCATTATATATTTTCAATGTCATAAAAAATTAATAATTTAAAAATATAAGTAGACCTATAACAAGAATGCACAATAAACTTTAAGCGACACCTCATCTTCACATGGTTGCGAAATGTGTACTAATTTTACAGTATTTATTTATATTTTTACATATCTCCATCAAAACCAAAACTATGATTATAGCATTATATTTTTTTAGCATTTTAGCATTTGGCATTTTGATTCCACAGTTAGTTTGTACAGCAACGAATGAAAATATGAACTTGAATATACGTTTATCACTTATACTCGGTAGTATTAATTCTATTACTATTACTAAAGAGAACCGTTAAGAACATTATTATTTTTAATTCGTTTGAGTTCCAAATTAAGATTGGAAATTAAAATAAATTGTTTATTAAAAGAATACAAGGTTAAATTGCAACCTTGTATTTTCCGATTTATTCACACACATGCCTAACAGTGACCAAGTATTCCAAGTTTATTATTCAAGAAAGAGAACAAGAAAACAAGATAAACAAACAAAATTTCCCGGGAGCATTGGACGGTTTAATTGGCTTATGTTGTTTGTTGTGTACGGAAAATATTTGTTTAGGGCTGTATTGAGTGAGGGAGGGTGGTGGGGTGTAGGGGAGGTCAGTACAGGGTGTGCTGTGAGGGGTGGCGGGGGTGCTCCTCGTCTCTGTACTCCTGATATCTCAGCTGCCAGACGGAGCTGACGTCGGCATCCGTCACCCCGGGACCACCCCACGACACGCCACCCAGCCCGCCCCCGGCTGCAGCACGGCGTCAGCATGGACTGCACGTCAAATGTGATCGTTCTTACGAATTATTGGCAATAATACATTTCAAAATTGTAATTTTTATCGCATCTTTCGACTTATATCCCGGTCCTTCTTCATTTTGATTCTATCATTCCTTATACCTTCGACTTTTAGACGGATTAAAATCTGGGTTTAGCTTGTTTACTGACAAGAAGGCCTGGAGTAATATAGTTTTAACAGTCTGGGTAAGCTCTGGGCGTGCAGTGCAAATTTGTGGAACTCAAAAAGTGCAGCGGAAATAGTGTTTCCTAGCAACGGTTTACATTACAGTTTACATTTTCGATATGTCTAAGGTCTGGGGAGGGGTAGCAGATTTGTGGAACGTAAATTAATTGTGGTGCTAATGTGTTTATCGGAAGTGCCGTCATGTAGTTATAAGAACAGCTGTTTCGATAAACTGAAAACATTCGCTTAAGAAATATCCATGATCTAACCATTTTCCCACATGGAAGAAAATACTGTACAATCATTGTTTATACATAGATAAATACGAGTGTCATCAACGTATTTATTAACATCGTTAAATGTTCCTATACAATTCTTTAAAATACAGAAATAGTCAACACAAACAGTATAAGGATCTTAGGATCAGTGTTAGGAGTGCGCCTGCAACTAGGCAAATCCCGCAGTACAGTGGCGTAGCGGAATCATCTATACAGTGCCGTAGTTTATTTCTCTTCAGATTTAAAATATTCTTCACAGTTTTTAGCGATAAGTCTCTATGTTTACTATGACTATATTATCACAATATGCAGTAATTTTTATCCAGACACACTACAATGTGTTTATTCCAAAAATTCTTTATAGACTTATTGAATATTTTACGATAAAAATATATTACAATTACAAATTATACATCCTCAAATAGTCAGTAAAATAGTTTTTAAATGATGTTATTTATTTTTGTTCATAAATATATAAAGCTTAGGAAAGAATAACTTGTATGTAAACTGAAGAAACTAGCATGTAAATTAGTTAGTTGTGGATTGCAAAGTGGAATTTCAAATCAAGGCGGCACCGACGCGAGGGGCGGCAGCATCGCAGCATCTTATTATCCGGGAGGCAGTGGAAGGCAGGAGCCAGTTGTTTGTTACAGGTAAATACAGCAGGCGGCGGTCGGAGCTGCGCTGTTTACGTCATATCAGGGGGGCAGAGCTGTGTTGTTGGTTGTACACTTGTACAGTATTGTCGTATTGTTGGATGGTCGGCAACTTTGTTAGGCACGGTAGAATAGCACTTTCAGAGGCCGTGTTTCGGATCCCACGTTAAACTGTAGGTGCCTTAGCTATCATCGGCTTTTGGGCTATTAACTAACAGTTCTGTCTAAGAAACTTGTGAACCTTAATCAGGAAAAGAACTATAAGAACGCGTCATAACCATCATACGCAAAGTTCTCGTTCATGCTTATCATGTTTAAAAACCAACCTTTGACAAAACTGTCATATATATTTGTTAATATTTATTTGAAAATCATTCAATAATTTATTGTTTAAAAACAATCATACAATTTATTAAACAGCAAGAGAAAACACAAATTTGAAATCATTGTTTTTGGGAGCAAGACCCCCTCCACCTCCAAGGTAATACTAACTATTTGACTAGGTTTGATTTGGGGAAGTGACCGTAAACTATATAGCAAGTTTCATGGGAAACGGTTGAGAAATGGGGGCTACCACTCTAGGCGTCATGGAGAGAGGCAGTCACTTTCCCCGGAAAGAGCTGGTGGGGAGACTATAGTAGTTTTCCAGGCTTGAAAGCCTGGAAGGTACATGAGACAATCAGTAACAGAGGTGCGCAAAAAGCCCCATGGCTGACGTACTGTAGGAACACTGTTCCGCCCGTTTGTCTAATTCAGGTAAGGTACAAGCGTGTAAGATTAAATAGTCTGTCTCGATTTTTCATATATATTTTAATGTCTCAAGTCCACATAAATAAACACATTTTGTTTACATAATTTAACTTAGAATACCTCGATAGGTCATCATTTCAGGAAGATAATAATAATCACACTATGTTTCAAATATGTTTCATATTTGCCAACGAACCTAAACTTAATTAATCTGTTTTGTACATCACAGCAAGACACGACGTGTAAACTAGTAATAAATAATTTCATCGTTTATATTTTTTTAGCTTACTACGCATGTGTAAAAATACAATACCACATTATTATTACTAATATTATTATTATTAGCTTTGATGTTTGAAAAGATTCCACTCATTCGAACAAGGAGTTTTTTAACAGAATAGTGAAAATTCCGGGACTGTTTTGTCCATATTTGTAGAGTCATCGTTTTTAAAGCAATAAAAATTGGTCCATCTCAACTTTGGGTGATAGCTGATAGATATATATCTCTCAAGGGATGCTTAAATAATCACCGTCCTCTAAAAATCCGCTTGTTCTCGTCAGAGAGGATGGTTGTAATATTATTTTCACAGCCTGATTATTGATTATTTGTGTTCGAGAAATTTAAGATTTCTTAATAGGAGGTTAAAGTCAGATTTTACTCCTGGGCTGCACTCTAGCGGCGGTGGTGGTGAGAACTACACAGTATCCATTCGCTCTGTAGTTGAGGTTGATTCCGCTAGAGGCGCTGCTATCAGCGTGCGATTGTTTTACGCGGGAGCATAAATATGGCTTTACGGGTGAATTACAATAGCTAATCAAACGTAACTTTAAAGCACATTAAATTCATAACTTAGTTTGCTTTGTATTTTTGATAACAGCTGGATTGTATTAAGTGAGATAATATGATTCTCCGAGTGGTGGAGCTTTAAAATCTTAATTTGTTTATTTTTATTTTTTTACTTTGACTTTGCAACTCTTCTCAAAATACTAAGTATAAAAAAAACACAAAACATGCACCCCTTAACGATACAGTTGTAAAAAGAAAACTGCAATCCCAATTAAGCCTAAAAATGCCGTCAACTTCCATCCAAGCCGGTAGGCCCTCCTTCCACTGTACCATACATTTGCCAAATTGGGATTGCTCATGGTCGGGATTCGATTACGATTGGCTTAAACCATTACACTCGTCAGGAAAACGGTTTAGACCACTACACCAAAGGCCACCGTCTGAGAAAGCGCTTATTTGGCTATAAAAGCTCTCTCTAGCGGCACAACGGTGAACTCTACGACCTCGCGACGATTATACTGCGATGTGTCAACAATTACCGTCACGGTGCTGCCATCTGTGAGCGAATGCATGTACTTATAGATATAAGTATTTTGATTTGTAAATTTCTGATATACTTAAAGGTTAGTTAGTAAGTACTTCATTAACTATACATGCCTTTGTAAACATTAACAACCATACATAATCGATGCTGTAAATTAGACAAAAACCAGTACCATATATCCAGACTCTATACTATCTGAGAAGTAATGAATTGATTTCAAGGGGAAATCCTCTCAAAAATAATAATTTAAAACTGGAATAGAGTATAAGTAATGATTCAAAATCAGTTATTATCGCTGACATATACAATACACGCTGCAGACGTTAAGGAAACTCAAATTAGTATAATAGTATAATGTATGTCCAATTCTTAAAGTGATCCGAATTATTTACACTTATGAATAATTTACCTTAATATGACGTTTGATAAAGCAAGGATGAGGTCGGCTTCAACGTCGCAGACGAACTGGCTTACAAAGGAAGGTTGAGAACACAAGTTTTGTTGTTTACAACATAAAGTAAACAAAGAGAGCCTTGTTGTGCGCTCTTGTTTACCGTGCCCTCGGAGACGTGGGTGGGGGGGTGGAGGGGATAAGGGTTGTTGTTTGCCTCGGGCTGTGTACACAACAAACAACCTCCTTTGGGGCTCTGACCCATCTACTCCGTCTGTTATAATGGCCTGGTTTGTCCTTCGCTCCAATCCGAATCCAAAGAAATTCATTTTGTTCTTATTTAGTTTTTTTAGCGAACTTTCCATAGGGAAGAACCTATTGCCGTCTCTTGGCAAGACTTAAGCAAGGGACCATGTTATTTTTTTTGTTTTGAGGTGCCCAGAGGTCAAAAACAATACTCGTTAAAAATTATATACCGTAAAAATGATCTGATCGAGACCAAAATTGGTAGAGATGTGTATTCCTACATTCACTTGGACGAGTTCGTAATCCAGACATATCGGTCAATCGGAAAGGGTAGTTTGGAGGGTTTTGTGCTAAATAAATTAGGGTTTTAGCGTTTATTTGTAAATGTTATCTTTTACTATTCGAATTAGCTTAAAAACTACACAATTTAGTTCTTTAAAGTTTTCTTCTCCAACGGTTACCAAGATATAAAAAATCTAAATAAATACATTCTTTATTTCCAAAATGTATATAAACAGTTCACATTATTTTACAAGTTGCTACAAGATATTGATGGTGAATATATTGTATAATCACATATTTTTATACATGCTTACGTAGCATCTTACAGCTATAAATAAAATTGTACAACTTGGATAGCCACCTCTTTAGCAAAATTGGTGTATAGAGGTGGCATCACGGAAAAGAGTGCAGTGTACCGGCGACTCCCATTGAATTATATACAATACTGATACCAAATAAAGGATAAGGAAAAGGTAATGTTTCACTTACTAACCCCTATAATGTATTTTAGGGCTCCAACGTTAATCTTATGGAGGATAAGGAAAAAGTAATATTTCACTTACTAACCCCTATTTTTGATTAAACTTGGTTTCAAATTTTCAAATAGAGAATTATCAAGATTAATTAGATTATCAAATAATCTAATATAATCTAATCTAGACAGAACTGTTAATTAATAGCCCAACAGCCGATGGCAACTAATGGACCTACAGTTTAACGTGGAATCCGAACCACTACCTCTGAATTGCGAATTGGTCTGATTATGAGGATGGTCTTTGCGGATTAACGTAGTATTCAATAGTGCAGACTTTGATCACAAGAGAACACTACACTCACTGGCCATCGCTCACAACTATCCACAATTCGTGACCTAAAAGTAGCTGGATTACAGGATACGCCACCGTCCCAGTCAACCCTGTCATGATAGGTTGGTCATGTCCTACATTTTCTATCAGCCTTATATACTTTTCCGGTGGATGTATATCCCACTGAAAGACGACGTCTAACTGGCTTTGCCGGGCTATTTTATCCTCTATCTAACACCTAACGTAGGGTTGAGTTTAATCGTTCCTCACCCCATCAGTAACAGTCTTTTCTCTTGCAGGGAGCCGCGTCCAGGTCAACTCCCTGACGTCCTACATGGACGCCAACTTCGTATACGGGTCAAGCTACCGTGTGGCGGACGCCCTCAGGACCCTGCGGGGCGGACTCCTCAGGACCGAGCCTGTGTTCGACGACCTCGGCCTCCAGCCGGTGTTGCCGCCCAAGACCTTCCAGCCTGATGACGGGTGTATCCGCCCCTCTCCGGACCTCTACTGCTTCTTGGCTGGTAAGTGAATATGACATTAAACGAGAGCCTGAAGTTCGTTAATTTCACCTATATTGCGCATGTTTAGGGTATGGGTCTTCCCCGATGTTTGGTATAGGACTCTCAAACACATTCATTTTTTTCCAATTCTTACTTTTTACCCTTATATATAGTATTTGAGGGAGGTATTGTTTTCATTAACATTTGTAAATTTAATTTGAAAATGGATATATCCGTTCTGATGTTTCCTGAATGTGAAAAATTACAATTTTTCTAAATCCTCTCCAGCGATTTTGATTAAAACTTAATGGTTTATAGTTCTTAATGTCCCAAATAATATGACACCGTCCCGCATACCTGTAAAACTAATGGTTCAAAAGTAATTGATTCTGATATTTATAAAACTTGTCATACATTATTACAGTAGACCTTCGATTATACGAAGCCCGGTCATCCGAAACACCGCCAAACATCGATAAATGAAACCGTCACCGAACTTAAGTTTAACGTTTGCGTTTGTAGCGGCCCAGCGCTGCCGACGCGACTAAACTCGCGTTTACGTGCCAAATTCAAGTTCAACGAACTTTTTTAAGCTTTTTATTTTGGATTTTTTAAGCTCAGAATGTTGTACTTTATAAAGAGTTTTTTCTTTTATTCTTTTAAAATGGTTTCATTCTTCAATATATGCATTGAACACCATTTTCCCGTCTGTGACCGAAAATTCAGTTATCCGAACACACATAATCACCTATTGTTTCGGATAGTCGACTCTCTACTGTATTATTATATTAAAGTATTTATTTTTGAAATTCGCTAAGTACGCAGGTCTGCTAGGGTATTTTTATGTTCTCACGGCTGTACTAAAAATGTAAAATTCACAAAGCAAAATTGAGAATGCTGGATGGATACAGTATACTATAGTTAAAGAGCAATAATCTATTGCACCAGTGAACTCTCACCCCTTGGTTCCACCAGCAAAAGGTTATAATCTTCCACTTCCACTCCCTCTTCTTATATTTTTATTACGTCCGAAACCCCAATAAAAAACGTGTTCCGGACGATAAAGAAGGCCAAGGGGAAATTATAATTGTTTATAGAAACGGGCCAGCGAAGTGAGATATCAGGCACCTGGCCCGGGGCTCACCCCTCCCCCTCTCTTATCATATCACGTGACTTAATGCCAGCGAACAGGCCAGCCAACTTTCATGAATTAAAGGGCTCAGAAATAAAGGATAAATTATCGCTTGTTAAACTGGCCTTTTCACCTTGCCTTTAACCCGCTGGAAGGAATCTCTTTACGGTTTAATCTCATCGAGTGTTCCTGACGATGGAAGAGCGAATGTGTTTTAATAACTCGGTCTGACGGATTAATTATGTCATAATTGAATCTCAGGATTAACGTAATCTTGTTAGTACCGTATGTATAATTATCTGCATAATATTTGTTTTCCAAATTCAATATCCATGACCTTTGTATAAACTGTTATTTTAGTTGCATTTAGTCATAAACTAGCAGTAAGCCCGTCCTTTGTACGTGTTGTAGGATTCAGTTTAATGAAGAAAGATTATCATACCGAAATGTAAACCTGAACTCGTAAACAAATCAATACCCAGCTTTATTATTTAGCATTACTTTACGATTAAATAGATTGGAATTTTTAGTTATACGCTAAAATAACTTTTTAATAAAAATCACGGGTCAATATAAACTAATATTGATTTAATTTGACAGCTGTTTGTTTTTCTTTCTTTTAAATCATTAAACTACAAAGACAGCTGATTATTACCAGTAGGTGATTAGTTGGAAACTGAAGCAAAATGCAACTAATATCGCGTAAAAAGTGGGTTTTTAAATGCTCGTTATTTACTTTTCAAGGGGCGACGGACAATTTCAAGCATTGAAAATCCTTCTCTGAAATGCATGAAATAAGTTTCATTACTATCAGTTCTCCCGTTTTTTTTCGGAGAAGACGACTTAAAATGCCTCCTGGAGCGTCACAGGCAAACAGACATAAATTGAAATAGGACTGGTTTCGGCTTCTCTAACGCACGAAACGTAAAAAAACTAAAAAAAGGAATGATTCTGAGCAATGTACAGACAAGACACTAATGACTCTAATTTTATTTATATAGATATAAAACTTATTTTGTTAACTAACCATATAACGGTAATTTATATCAGGAATTACTGCAGATAAATGGCTGAAATATTTTTATGTGTAGTTTTCATAGTTACATACATCAATAAAAGTTTCACTTTTTGTATTATAATGAAATGATAAAAAAATTCTTTAACGAACTTTCTTATAGTCTTCTTAATCTGGGTCTTCATTATCACTTTCATTATCGTTTAAGAATTCTGTTATCCCTTTTTGGCCAAAAAAATTAAAAAAAACAATATGTAAGTATTCAAAAAACTTATACATGGTCTTCTGTCTTAATATTTTTGTATGGTTCATAAAATATTTTTTCAGGAAGGATAAATTAATTCACATAAACCCTTTTATCCCTACCTTATATTATCGATCGCGCTCTGAATGCAGGCGATATCGGAAATGCTCACTTTCTTTCCGAGGCTAGCATACTTAGAATATTATACTGTGGGTAGAGATAAGATCTCATACTTTAAATCCCTCAATCAACAACAACCGTGTGAATAAAAAAACTCATGTCAGATTTTCACCAATTGCGATCTTTGATGCAACTAAGCTACTTGGAGGACACTAATTGTGGATAGTTGTGAGCGATGGTCGGTGGATGTAGCGTTCTCTTGTGTGGATTAACGTCCGCACTATTGAATACTAAGTACGTCCGTGAATACCATCCTCATAATTAGACCAGTTCGTAATTCAGAGGCAGTGGTTCGGACTCCACGTTAAACTATAGGTCACTTAGATATGTAATTCATTCACATACCTAGACTAAAAGATCGTGCCACAATCATTTTACACTCATTTCTCACTCACACTTAGCTTAAAATACATTTCCTTGGACAGGTTACAAACTCAGTAACTAACCAATTCCATTTGAGAGGGTGTTCCAACTTCGTTATATTTGAAAGATGAGTTGCTACCTTTGCCTGTCCAACAGCCACATGTATGTTACTCTATGTACATCTCGGACTCTTGCAGGCGACAACCGTGTGAACGAACAGCTGGCGCTAGGTGTGCTCCACACCATGTTCGTGAGGGAACACAACCGCCTCGCCGCGGAGCTCGGGCGCATCAACCCGCACTGGGACGACGAGACGCTCTACCAGGTGAGCCCCTAACCGTTAAAACTCTGAAAAATCATTTTTCTAAACTACGAATATCTGCCATTACGTCAGTTGAACATGTTCACGTCGTTAAAAACGGGTTAATGAAGATCGGCAAATAAGACGACTCCATTTAATGTTTAAACGGTCAAAAAGTGTTCGTAGTTTGGAAAACGACAATGTTGCGTTGAACTGCAAACGAATATAAGGTGAAAGCACTGTGTTTGTGATGTTTCTACTACTTTGATGTAGGATAAAGCACTTTACTCCTGTGTCATTTTTACTAAAGTCAGCTCATAACGGTAAAAAGTAAAATTATATGCTTATAACCAATTTGACGATAAGATGATGTTTGACGAATTGCCATTTATTAAAATTACAAAGAGGTGAAGTTTTCGGCTAAACTAAAGGTGTAAATGTTTCCAATGTTGTAGAAACTCCAACTACACTTTTTATAAGTCTTCTGTTGGCCTTCCGCTTAAGATCAGTTTTATTCTTAGACTGGGACGGTGGCGCGTTCTTTAATCCAGCTACTTTGAGGTCACGAATTGAGGATAGTTGTGAGCGATGTACAATGGATGTAGTGTTCTCTTGTGTGGATTAACGTCCACACTATTGTATACTAAGTTACTCCACAAAGGCTACCCTCATAATTAGACCATTCGTAATTCAGAGGACGTGGTTCGGATTCCACGTTAAACTGTAGGTCCATTAGTTGCCATCGGCTGTTGGGCTATTAACTAACAGTCCTGTCTAAGGAACATGTCAGCCTTAGTCAATAAAACGACTACAAGATCTCCCCACAATCATCTTACACTCATTTATTCATATTTGACTTAAAATACCTACCTGGGTAGGTTGCCATTTCTAAGCGTAATCTAATTTCATACCTGCTGTAAAACCACGTTTTTAAGAGGAGTGATTTTATGAAACTCAACTGAAGTGGCGAGTATGTAGTGTAAAACCAATCATTTGATGATTGGGACGTGTTATATTCTTAAACATCATGACTTCCACACTGTGTGTTCAATATATATTACCACGATGTGGTATTTTATCGAGATATGATATGGTACTCTTAGTCTTCTTTATATTTAGAAAGAATTTACGAGTTGATAGTTTTCGTTAAAGTCCCTTTGACGTTTTAATCTCCATAGGTTTTCTTGGAAATGCAAGAGAATTCCTCCGCGTTCGAGAGGAGACAGTTATTGTCATTGTTGTCAGGTTCCAATGCTCATCAAGATTTAAATGGCTATCTTTACATGAAATAAAATTCTGTCCTTATCCAGAGATAATATTAACATTTATTTATTGTTGTCAACAGCTCTTCGTTCTGTTTTTTTTTCAAAAATGCCATTGCCTCATTTTTTAACCATTGGCTAAAAAATTTTGACAATATCTACTTTATGTAGTATCATTTTGTATGAGGAAGTGCATAATTGCATATTGCCTAAATATAGGAAATTATTATATTTTGTAGGAATAAAAAACCTTTTCCTTTTATCTGCCATTACTTGTGAAATAAATCACTATATTTCATGTTCGACATCATGAAATAACATAGTATTTTCATTAATTTACAAATATGGTATACTAGCAGTAAGCCCGTCCTTTGTACGGGTTGTAGGATTCTGTTTGAAGAAGAAAGATTATCATACCAAAATGTAAACCTGAAATCCTCAATAAATCAAGAAAGAAAATATATCAATACCCAACTTTATTATTTAGCATTACTTTACAATTAAATAGATTAGAACATTTATACCATTATTATAATTAGCTATACGTTAAAATAACTTTTTAATATAGCATGATTTCGAAATGGGCTTAAAATCAATGACCAAAATAAACTAACTAATATTGATTTGACAGTTGTTTTTCTTTCTATTAAAACTTCAAACTACAAAGACAGCTGATTATTGTCAGTAGGTTATTCATTGAAAACTGAAGCGAAATGCGACTAATATCACGTAAAAAGTTGGTTTTTAAATGAAATGCTCGTTATTTACTTTTCAAGGGGTGATATACAATTTCAAGCATTGATAAACCTTCTCTGGAATGGAGAGAATGCATGAAATAAGTTTTATTGTTATCAGTTCTTCCGTTTTTTTTCGGAGAAGACGGCGTAAAATGCGTCCTAGAGCTTAACAGACAGACAAACAGACACAAATTGAGATAGGACTGGTTTCGGCTTCTCTAACGCACGAAACGTAAAAATAACTTAAAAAATGAATAATTCTGAGCAATGTACAGACAAAACTCTAATTTTATTTATACAGATTTTCCTCTCTTTGGTTTAACTCTTGATTCAACTACTGTATTACATTTCGGATTTGTCTCAAAATTTTATTGGAACCCACGTGACTCACAAAATTAATTTAATTTCTTCATGAAATAGGCTATATATTTTCTCCATTGTTTCCCCATCTTACTTCCATATCCAGATTATAAATTAGAATAAGCCAATTAAACGGTTACTCTCCATTAAATCACGCAACCTTTTCGCCTTTGATCGCGGAAGTAAAACCGAACTGAAATCGGCTTCCTTCCCAACCCCGGAAAAGGTGCAAACATTTATCAGGGGAACATATTTTCTTGGCTCGTCGCCTGAGGCATGTGGATTCAAGAAATTACCCCCCCCCCCCCCCGAGTGCGTATTGAGCCGAAGGATTGTTCCTTACTAATAATTCGCACGTTCTCATCAGCGCGAAACTTGGCCGATTTTCTTCTCCAACACAATTAGTTTTTACTGCTGTTCCGCGGCTGGTAATTGCTGTTCGCGCTCTCTGTCGCACTTTAATAGTCTTTCATTTGCGGATCGTGATGCGCTTGGCCATCTTGAAACAGTGATCGCGTAAAACCAACTGTTCGGCTTCCTTACCAAAGGTAAAATTTTTGGAACTTTTTTTCTATGTAGGTGATTAAAATTCAATCTATTGAGAGCTCTTTAAATGAAAATATTGTTCCTTACTATAACAGGGACAATATGTTCTCATCACGCGAAATTATTTCTTTTCTAACTCAATATTTTTACGCTTATTTATGCGGCTGGTAATTGCTGTTCGCGCTCTCTGTCGCACTTTAATAGTCTTTCATTTGCGGATCGCCCGAAGGCTGCTTAACAATGCGGCCGCCATCTTGAAACAGCTTGACAAGAAATGATCGGTTACTTTAAAACCAACTTGGCTAATGTTATTCTTGATTAATTTCATGCGAAAAGCGACTCGTTCTGGTTGTTTAAAGTTTTTAAACTTTAAGTGGTCTCCTATTGTATTTTGATTTATAATGAAAAACTATTTACATTACCTTATGACAATCGTAATTCAAATTTTTTAATATTTAATAATTTCATGATTCATAATCTAAATAAATAAAATTATGTCTGTAATAATAAAATTTAATTTAGTATTTTTACGTTTTTTGCGTTAGAGAATATAAACAATCTTATAATTTGTGTCTGTCCAAAAATAATGAGAACTGATAACATAAAACTTAGATCATACTACATTGAGAATTAGCTTGAAATTTTGAAAAGTAAATAACGTGTATTTAAAACACACTTTTTACGCGATAATAGTCACATTTTGCTTTCATTTTCAATAAATCACCTTCTGGTATCAATCAGCTGTCTTTGTAGTTTAAAGATCAATTTTAAATTTTAATTTTTTCAATTTTCAATTTTTTCAATATAAGCTAGTTTAAACTGGTCATTGGTTTTAAACCCACTTCGAAATCATAGTATATTAAAAAGTTATTTTAACGTATAACTAATTTTAATAATCGTATAAAAATATTATAATCTGTTTAATTGTAAAATAATGCTAAATAATAAAGCTGGGTATTTATTTATTTTCTTTGAACTGATTTGTTTAGGATTTTAGGATTACATTTTGCTATAATAATATTTCTTCTTTTAACGAATCCTACAACCCGTACAAAGGCCGGGCTTACTGCTAGTTAAATATAAACTTGTACGAAGTTTATCCTCTCTTATTGCCAATTCTCTTAAATATTACTAAAATATGGTATCTTAAATTGTAACTACCAATAGTCAGTATTATTATTAATCATCGTTAGATATAAACATACCTAAAAACTGGTATTTTTCCTTAATTTTCTACAGATTTAATTAAAATTAAAACTAAGCTGATGAACATTTTTATTTATAGAATTTGAGATGCTTAAACATGTAAATGATTGTTTAACTTTTTACACTCATATCGTTTTATTGTTCATTTCTTTACTTTTTTATACATGTATATGGAGAAAAGTATTTGTCGTAAAATCGAATTTGAGTTCATGTTTATGTTTTGTCGATCCAAAAGTGGTACGAGCCTCTCCGTGCCTGTTGTGGGTGTGTGTGTGTGTGTGTGTGTGTGTGTGTGTGTCTGTTGTGTGTGTTTGTGTTGGGTGGATTGTGTCTATTGTACAGTGACAGTACTTTGGTCTATTTAGATGAAATTTGGATGTTTATAATAGTCAGTACTCCAGGTTTTTTTCATTTTTTTGAATTTTTGGTAAGGGTATTTACTAAAAACTTAAAAACGTGAAAAATCTGATCAAACGGCTCTAACGATAGTTTTATATAAATTGATAGTTTAAGTGCACAGAGTCTAAATAATTTGACACAGTGTCTGTAAAAATTACGGTTCAAAATTTTATGGGCTTTAACAGAAAAATAAATTTTAGATTTTCAGCGAAAACAAAAAAGTAAAGTATAATTTGACTATCAACACTAAAACCAGCTTAAAAAAACTAACAAATTAGTATTTTGAATTATAGCTACGACTAACGGTTAATTAATTATAATTAAATTATTATAATAATTAATATCAAAAGAATTTTACTGTCATGATAAACACAGAATACTGAAAAAAATGTATCTATGGGAATATTAAAATATCTCTTCGTTATTTTTTTTAACCTTTTCATGAAACTGGATGAAGCGTAAATTTTAATCAAACAGAACAACTCAAAAAAGCTGTATTTTGTTTCATACAATTCGAACAATTAATTAAGTCCCTCTTGTTTTTATTTTCAGAAATGGGATGATTATGAAACAATAAATTTAAATGGTATATATTTAGATGAACTTTGAAGAAGTCTTTCTTGAACTTACTTAAGGGAGAAAGTATGTGTCAGTTCACTGGTACCGTTTATTTTTACATTTTCAACATGGTTTATTGAAGTAAAACTGAATGAGGTACAAATAGTGATCTAGTTCGTGTGTACGTACAGCTTCACGGGTCTGTGTTGATGTTTAGGAGACCAGACACATCGTGGCAGCGATAGTCCAGCACATTACATTCAACGAGTTCCTGCCGGTGCTGCTGGGGGAGACGACCCTTCGGCGGTACGGTCTGACACTCCGGGAGAAGGTAAGGCTGGGAGGTTAGAGCTTCTAGATTGTAGCGGAGCCTCTGTGCTTCTAGGTTCTAGTAGAAAAGGGATCAAATAAACTTCGGAATCCATCGGAGCAACAATGTGAGGAGACGGAAGTCAGATAATTCGGGTGTAAAATAAACTGGGACAATGACGTCGTTCTGTAATCCAGCTACTTGGAGGTCACAAATTGTGGATAGTTGTGAGCGATGGTCGGTGGGTGTAGTGTTCTCTTGTGTGGATTAACGTCCGCACTATTGAATACTACGTTGATATAATTATACCAATTTGTAAAAATTAAGAGGCCGTGGTTCGGATTCCACGTTAAACTGTAGGTTCCTTAGTTGCCATCGCTGGTGGGCTATTAATTAACAGTCCTGTCTAAGGAACATGTCAGCCTTAGTCAGTAACAAGACTACAAGATCGCGCCACAATCATCTAACACTCAATCCTCATTCATAGCCTACTTGGCTTTAAATACCTACCTTGAGGTAAGGTCGCCATTTCAATAATGTAATCCAATCTGCAATGTAAAAGTAAGGGTTAATAATTTACTGGATACAAAATTATAATCAAAACCTGAAAAATCGTGCGTAAAAATAAAAGCAAAACAAACCCTCTTGTTTGACAAATGTATAATTTGATTAACAATCACAACTCAACAAATAAGGCAGCTGACGGTCCCTTGAAATGAAAAGCGATCCAAGGAAAGTTCATAAGCTTGTGTTTAATCTAGACTAAGCACTCAGAGAGATGAAAAATCCAAGATGGCGGCCGGTTATGTTTGTTTTACTGGGTGCGCACACTTCGCTGTTTGCCTTGTCCTTGATTCCTTAGCGCCTGAATAAACTGAGTCAGACGTTTGTGGAATACTTCAGCATCGCAGTGTGACAGGAACAGCGTAATGTGTTCGTTGACACGGGTCGGGTATGTTTTATACTGGTTGACGAAAACATTTTATATATTCTTAGCACGCGTTCAGGACCTGAACATTCCCTTGAATTTAATACTGTTTCTCAGAAATGAATTGGGAGTCAAACTTACGTTTGAACTAATGACAGAAGAATTTGGAAAGTTAAAACCTAATATAGTACAAGTTTTATGGTAAATATAATAGGGTGTAAGTAGGGGTGTGTAGGGTATAAGTATGGTTGCAGTTTATTTAAAATGTAATACAAAATAAACTATACAACAATATATTTTCACAAGTTTGTCAAACCTTTTTGATTTAGTATCCTCAACCATTGACTGGGATGGTGGCGTCATCCTGTAATCCAGCTACTTGGAGGTCACGAATTGTGGATAGTTGTGAGAGATGGTCGGCGAGTGTAGTGTTCTCTTGTGTGGATTAAACGTCGCACTATTGAATACTACTAATCCGCAAACCAACCTAATAATTAGACCAATTCGTAATTCAAGTGGTTCGGATTCCAGTACGATACAGGATGACGCCACCGTACCTAAGGCCAACCAATCAGTCAATCATTGAAATCAGGCCATTATGGCTGCTAATTCTTAACATAGAGACTAAGCTATTGAGGGAACAAAGTACTTGTAAATATAAATAGTATAGATCCAAAACAAAATGCTCATGGTATACTAACGTGTTGTAACGCTCGTGAGATAAGGTAATCAAGAAGGCAAAACAGATAGACGCCATTAGTTTCAGAGTTTTGCCGCGGCCATTTCGTTTCCGGCGCTAGTATCAGCGAGTTCCAGGAATAAGCCTATACTGGCAATCTCCAATCCAGTTCGTTTTGAGCCCTTGTGACGTAGATATGTTTCGTTTCTTCTGTACGTGACCATATTAATGCTTCATTTTTTACTATTTTAAACATTTTTGTTTTCAGCTTTATACAGATTATCCATGAAAAACGTTTCAGGAATTCGGTGAGTGATTGGGTACATTAAAAGGAAGAAAAAGGTTCCATTAGAGGTATGGCCTAAGACGCTTATTTTCACAGATATCCGCCATTTTGTATATTTCACAAAGTATTTTTTAATTCAAACATTTTCTAACGGATTATTTTAAAATTTGGTATGTGTTTTACACTAGTAAATTAGTATTGAAAAAATAACTAGCATGATCCAAGCTCAAAATCCAAAATAGCGGCCATTTTAAATTTTACCGTTAACAAAGTATTTAAGTTTTAAAATTTTAAATGGACGCCATTTTGGATTTTGAACTTGGATCATGCTAGTTATTTTTTTACTAATAATAGTCTACTAGTTTAAAACACGTACCAAATTTGAAAATAATCCGTTAAAAATGTTTGAAATAAAAATATTTTGTGGAAAATACAAAATGGCGGATATCTAAGAAAATAAACGTTTTAGGCCATACCTCTATTGAAACTTTTTTCTTCCTTTTAATGTACCTAATCACTCACCGAAGTCCTGAAGATTCTAGCTCACCTGAGGACGAAGTCAGATTTTTTCACCGAACGTCGTAAAACGTTTTATTTGTCATGATGGAAAATATCCGCAAAAAATCAGAATAACTTTTTTAGTGCAATAATAAAACCTAAAGATGACTTATGACAATATGATAACCCAGTTTTAAAATCATAGTTTAATAGTAAAAAATCAGTTAGAATCATAAAATGTTGAATTATGTTGGGTTTTCTAATGACGTCATCGTCTCCAGGGCTACTCCGACGACTACAACCCCTCCGTAGACGCCTCTGTGCCTGCGGCCTTCGCCACCGCCGCCTTCCGCTTCGGCCACTCGCTCTTGCCGCGGGCCATGGAACGGTGGAGCCCCTCCCACCAGTACATAGGTCTGCCACCGTCCATAAATGTATTACTAGGCTTATTAATAAGAATATCCTAAATGTAATAGATAAACAATAAACTTATTACGAAAAAAGTAAATACTGAAACCAGTAATATCTGTTATCAATTAGCAGTTTCACTGGATGACATGGGAAGATATCTAGAAGGTCTGTGGATTCCCAGTCCATGGAGTTCCAGGAAACCTCTCTCCTGGAAAACTTTCAAAATATTGATGCCTAAAACCGTATTTTTACAGGCCTTTCTATTATAATAAAAGCCACGTACTTTTCCCTTGACAGATTTTATTCGTAAATATTTTTAATAAAAAAAGATTTTTTCTGAATAATACTAAATTTCGACTTTGAAAAAATAATTACCTACAAATTTTATGCCTCCTAATTTTGTCAAACAATCTTCCCTTTGTTTTTTATGGCTATGTCTCTATACATAAAAATAAATGTATGTACGTCCTTTATGCATTGCCAAACTACTCATCCGATCGCCATTAAATTTTAGGAAGTTGCTCTATGTGTCCGGGAAGGTTTTAGTGAAAGAACATTTTCTAAAACACCATAAGTTTTCATTTTATGGCGTTTTAAATTTCTAATGTTAACCTTAAGGGGACTAAGTTTGTTTACAAATTTTCTACAATCAAAACATTTGATCTCTTAAGCTACAGCTGTTGGTTTACTTTCCATTAGCTTTACTATACAATGCCATCTGAATCATTCATTAATGTAAAACTATGAAGTAAATATGTGCTGTACAAAATAAAAATCTTTATTCGCCACGTAAATAGTTTACGGTTTTTGGGAATTATGTATTTATATATTCTATTTTCTGTCTTATTAAAAGTCACGTGTTAATACGTGTTGGCGAAATAAAAAATGTTTGTATTTACTTCCCTGTGGGAAATAGGTTAGATCATGGATATGTCTAAAGGGAATGTTTTCAGTTATTCAGAACAGCTGTTCTTGTTCTTACATATTTAAAATTCAATTCAAAAGCTCTGGTAGTCTCTATGGAATCCCTTTTCAAATTTCATCCAACAAATTATTGCCAACGCCCCTCCAGAGCTAAGACATTATCCATGACAAAATAATTACAATGTACATACAGACATTATTACGTTTTTTATTAGCTGTTGTATATCTGTCCTATACAAGCCGTATTACAGTTAGGTTTGGTTTAGGTTGGATTAGAAAATTGTGAATCAATCCACTCAGATTTATTTGTTTTGTGGAAATGTTATTAATATGTCTTATCGTTTCAGTATTGTTATTCACTATGCCGCGACCCAGAATATCTACATAACGAACCCGTAATACTATTTGACTTCAGAAAATGGCCAATCTTAAAGTTAACATGTATTTACTGTTGGGTGTTACCAAGTTTTCCGGGTCGGCTAGTATTAAATATTATTGAATTAAACTAACATCAGAACTATGATTACTTAAAAAACCTCCCATCACACTTTCTGTAAAAGTTAAAAGTTATTACTGTACTAACTTTTTATTACCAAGTATATAAAGTTAAGTAAGTTAAAGTTATGAAGTTAAAGTTTGCTTCAGTTAGTAAATTGTTTTAAAAGCTCATATTACGTTATGGTTCCTCAATATAGTAGTAACACAATTATAATAGAGTATTTATTAATCTATTAAGGAAAAAAATACTTAATTTGGAATAAAATGGGATGCTGGGGCTAAAACAATTTAAAAGAACGTTGTTAAGTTCTGATACGTAATGTAATATGTTAATCAGATAAAATAAATTACCGGCACAACCCTTAGCTTCTGGGTTAACATGTTATTTGATGCCCTGTCTACTAGTCCGTATATAATTTACCCAAAGTACAGTAAGGTCCTGAATGTCTACGTACTTTAGGAGCACGTCGCTTGAGCGCTATGCTTCAGCAACCCTGGGACCTGTACAAACCCGGAGCCTACGACCAGTACATCCTGGGAATGGCTAACCAACTTGCGCAGGCCATGGACGACTCCATCACTGAAGAGGTACTATGGTTTATTGGAGATTATGCTGTTTCTACTATAGTGTCTTGAAATAATTTATCATACTAATGAGAAAATCAGTAATTCAAACTATTAAATGTTATTTCTTTAAACAATATTAATAAAAATTTAATGCAGTATTTTTATCATTAATTTGAAAAATTAAAATTACAAAAATGCTCCATTTACATGGAATTTAGGTTAATTTTACAGAAATCTAGTAAAAAAGTAGAAGAAGTAAAAAAACTAGCATGATTTAAGCTCAAAATCCAAAACGGCGGCCATTGTATTTTTACCGTTTTCAAAGTATTTTAGTTTTAAAATTTTAAATCTCTACTAGTTAAGTCTACTAGTGTAAAACACATAGCAAGTTAGTTTGAAAATAATCCGTTAGAAAATGTTTGAAATAAAAAATATTTTGTGATATATCTGAGAAAATAAGCGTTTCAGGCCATCGGACTTTCTTTTAATGTACCTAATCACTCGCCGAAGTTTTGGAACGTTTTTCATGGACACCCTGTATATATAATCAGAGTGCTCTGTGTTCCATACAACTCTATGTGAAGTTAGGTTTGGGTAGTTATTAATATCATACCATTATTTTTACAGCACACGATATACAAATCGTTTTACATAAGAAGACTGGGACGGTGGCGACGTCCTGTAATTCAGCTACTTGGAGGTCACGAATTGTGGATAGTTGTGAGAGATGGTCGGTGAATGTAGTGTTCTCTTGTGTGGATTAACGTCAGCACTATTGAATAAGTACTGTGTTAATCCCGCATAAAGACTATGTATTTTAGAATTAGTAATTAAAGGGTTTTGATTCAAAATAATAGTTATCGTTTTGATTAATTAAAAATAAGAATAAATTTATAATATAAAAAAAATCCTACTTAAGTTCCATCATCTAACATAATCGGCTGTTTATTTCCTTTTTCTTACTAGTATAAGACTTAAATTTATTCATACTGGTTATTGTATCGCCATTTCAGTTAAAAGTATAAGGTATAATTATTATATTTGTCTGTACACTCTAGTTATTGTAAACGGCATGTGTCCAGGTGACGAACCACCTGTTCCAAGAGCCGGCGCGAGAGTGGGGCAGAGACCTGGCAGCTATCAATGTGGCCAGGGCGAGAGAGCACGGGGTCCCGGGCTTCAACCGCTACCGACGGCTGTGTCGTCTGCCTGACATGAACTCGTGGTCAGACATGATCCACCACATGTCCAACGTCACTGTCACTCACTACCACGAGATGTTCAGGTGAACAACGCTGGAAGGTTAATTGCACTAAAAAAAATACTATGGACATTTATTGTGGCGGGTTTGTGAGCTTCTCAGATGTCATAATTATTCCCATCGTCATGAATACCCTAAATTCTCAATATATTTATATTTGTTGAGGAAGCCTTGATCTAGTAAAGAGAAAATCATTTATTGGTTAAATAATGTTCTAAGGCAATCCAATATCTTTGTATTCATAACTTGTTTCAACCTAAAATCAGGAGGTAAATGACATATAAGTGAATACTTGCGTCACAGAGGATAAAATTCATTAAAGTTAACATTTTAACATACGTTTATGTAACGTAAATAACGCACGCAATTAAGGTCAAATTTTTATTTTTATTGGAAATTTTTTGGCCAATTTTTGTACTGTACACTTTTCCATGTATGCGACGGCCAACGAAAATGATTTAGTTACGTTGTTATATTCTCGTACGTGAAGGTTTAACTTTGACATCATCAAATGAAATAAAATATAGCCTTGTATAATTAATTATTTAATTAAGTAGATCTAAATCATTGTGATAACAACACACAACAATAGATTTAGATTTATATACAGTAGCTGAACAGACAAATATATTAGTAATAGAGTACAAACTGTACTGTACAAACATAGAGTAAAGCTTCTTTTAGTTAAAATCTACTGGTCTATATATTGAAAAAAACAAATAATTTCATTCCTCGTAGCAGCAACATCCCTACTCTTTTCCCATTTTATTTTTATAGATTTTTATCTAACCTATATGGATGTAATTACCATAATTAATTCCTAAATCAGTAGAAATTTGCTTTCCATGCGGGGTTTTTCCATACAAATATTCTACATATTTGTACGTGGGGTAAGGAGTTAGCCAGTTGAATACAAAAGTTCTGATACAATGTTGATAAACACTGGTAATGAAACCTGTAACTTGACTACTATAATTTCTTATGTCTTGATATACACTGTCAGCTTCTGGCCAAAAAACTTTGGCAATTATATGATAGCACATTATATTATAGTTGTAGTTGTTCTTATTGTGTTATGAACTGATGAGCATGTTACTGAGACTATTGTGTTTACCTATAGTCACCCGGATGACGTAGACCTGTGGTCGGCCGGGGTGGCAGAGAAGCCCTTGCGAGGCAGCATGGTCGGCCCCACATTCAACTGTCTCATCGCCATGACCTTCCGCGACCTCAAGCGAGGAGACCGCTTCTGGTACGAGAACGGCGGATGGCCCAGCTCCTTCACTCCTGGTGCGTTGTTATAGTCTCAAGTCACCAAAATTTGAATTTTAACAAAAATAAATAAATAAAATAATTAATTTAACCACCAAAAATTTCATTTTCTTAACTGTAAGTGATGTTAAAATTCATATTCTATCTGTGATGTATTGCCATAAAACAATTAATAAGTAATGCATTATATGGTATGCAAATTAACACATCTTCTTCTCCCTAAATACTCTTGTGAAGGGATTCCCTGTATCAATCTAGAGAAATGCCTAGCCAGAAATCACCATGCATGGTGATTTCTGGCTAGGCATTTCTCTGGCCATGAAAATTCTTGAATCACAGTGGAGAAGAGTCTCCTTGAATCACCATGATCACGGATCTCCCTATTAACCCTGGCAATGGGTCTCCCTGAATCACCCTGGTAGTAGGTCTTCCTGAGGTACCCTAGCAATGGGTATTCTTAAATTATCCTGGCTTTGGATCTTCCTAAATCACTCTGACAGTGGGTCTCTCTGAATTACCCTGGTAGTGTTTCTTCTTAAATTACCCTTGCTAAGGGTCTCCCTGAATCATTCTGGCAATGGGTCTCCCTGAATCGCTCTGGCAGTGGGTGTCTCTGAATTACCCTGGCAATGGGTCTTCTTGAAGTAATTCAAGAAATTCTCTGGCAGTGGGTCTTCCTAAATCACTCTGGTAATGGGTCTTCCTAAATCACTCTGGTAATGGGTCTTCCTAAATCACTCTGGCAATGGGTCTTCCCGAATCACTCTGGCAGTGGGTCTTCCTAAATCACTCTGGCAGTGGGTCTTCCTAAATCACTCTGGCAGTGGGTCTTCCTAAATCACTCTGGTAATGGGTCTTCCTAAATCACTCTAGTAATGGGTCTTCCCGAATCACTCTGGCAGTGGGTCTTCCTAAATCACTCTGGTAATGGGTCTTTCTGAATCTCCCTGACAATAGGTCTCCCAGAATCATCCTGGCAATAGGTTTCCCTGAATTGTTGGATTGCTGAGTACCTAAATCCCAATAGTATTAACATTAAAAATGTTTATTAATTTAAACCTTATCATATTGGATTAACATATGGGCCTTTGTTACCTTTTTACATGGATAAGGACAACTTTTCAACTGACTCCCCCAGCTAACTGATATTATATAAAAAGCTGTAAATTTTTCATCAATATTGGCAATAAACTTTTCTTAGCCCTTATATTGTGAGTTTGTGTTTCATTTTGTCACTTGTAATCTCTCTGTTCCCTCTAGAACAACTGGATGAAATCAGGAGAGTGAGCCTCTCCAGACTTGTGTGCGACAACAGCGACACAGTCGAGACCATTCAGATCAGAGCCATGGAGGTTCCACATTACGAAACGTAAGCTTATTATGATGATAACGGTTTCTTGCAGAGCCATCTCTCTATCTTAATAAATCATTAAATTAAGAGTCTGCATCAGTGGTAGCCATCTTGGATTTTAGTCCCGTAAGAGCAATGTTAAATTCTGGCGCCTATATCTCCTTGACCTATTGTCATAAATTAACGGAAGAGGTGTCAAATTAAAGATATTGCAGTCCTCCGGGGCACCACCTTACAGAACTTCTTATTTTCGCTCTCAATAAAAAAATAATAATAATGATTTATTTTGTAAAATATTCCTGTTTTTTCCTGTATTTTTGTTTTTATATTAAGTTAAATTTTTGAACATATTAAAAGGTCATGCCCTTGAGCCACATCTCATCAATGTACTTCCAAAGTTTTACATTGATACTTTGATAATTAACGCCACTACAGACGCCAAAGTGAAGGTATGTTCCGCCAGAATTTAACATTGCTCTTACGGGACTAAAATTCAAGATGGCTACCACTGATGCAGACTCTTAATTAATGATTTATCCATACAAGTGTGATTTTTGTAATGTTTAAAAACAACAGTAAAAGCTTCACAAATATGTCTATTTATAATGTATTTTTTAACCAGTATGGTATAGATAAAAAACAAATTCCTGAATACTGAGTAACATTATTAATGCCGGTAACACTTTTCTTGATTGTTTTATTGAATTTAGACCTAGTCTATGACTTATTCCTTGCTTTTTCAGAAACCCAAGAGTGCCTTGTAACAGTAAAGCTTTACCTCGTATAAACCTTTGGTTTTGGAAGGATCCACAAGTTGCAGAGGCTTTTGAGCCAACCAATAATAAGGTAATTCTTTTAATTTAGTCTTTTTTTACAAACTTTACGAAGGAGATTGAAAAATTATTTATTTCATTTTTCTAGGTTTTTCTGAAGAGGAGGGTATGGTGTATGGAGGAGCAAGGTATTGTGGCGCTCCTACCCATTAAACCCTCCCTCAAGTATCATAGGACCAACCTGGAATTGTTTAGCACTTATGATACATTGGGCTAATGCTTTTATTAGTATACGATTCAAGCTTTGCATGTTTGGGTGATGACAGTGTTATGGCTAATCAAGGTCAACCTTTTTTGAAGTATGGACTGGTTTTATTTCTGATCACTGTTACAGTTGCCCTCTCCTTCACACCAGATAGAACTGTTTATAGGGTTAATAATGTATATTTGATAAATATACTTCTTATTTCTTACCACTATTTTTGTTTGCAATTAAATATGCAAATTAAGAAATAATGAGTAATAGTAAGAGCTAGAATTTGCCAAACAAAACTATTTTCTCCATAGAATATCCATAGAACTATATCCATAGAATTTTTGTCTGATTTACCTGAAAAATTTCCTACAAGAATAAAATTCTATTCAACTATTTTTAGCAGCTTTAATTTTGCTTGATGGAAAAATACATCACTTTAAGGTAACCCAAAAGAATAAGTTTTGACATTGACTATAATTAGGTTTGTCAAGCATTTCTTTATAAATATTTCAATGAACAAGTTTAATTTTTGTTTTTAAACTCAACAATCATTTTTATTTTTGACATGAATATGTCTTAGCTCTATGGAGGGTGGTGGTAATTTGTAAGATGAGAATTTGAAACAGATTTCTAAAGAAACTACTGCTATCAAAAGCTATCGTATTGAATAAGAACAAGAAGAATATAAGAATAAGAACAGCTGTTTAGAAAAACTGAAAACATTCCCTTTAGACATATCTATGGTCTAAACCTATTTACCATAGGGAAGTAAATACAAACAATTTTTAATTTTACTCTTTATCGTGTTATACTATGTTTCCTATCAAAAGTTATCAGTTATGCTCTTAGTTGGTAGTATAAAAAATATAAAATAAGACCTGTTAATAAAATATTTTTTTCAGGTTATTGAGGAGACTCATAAAACAATGAATACTTAGAAAAGACTCAAAAAAGAACAAGTTCGGAAGAAATGTTGTTTCGGGAAAAAACAAAGTGAAAAGATGTCAGTAGACATTAATAAAGACAACAAAAAAAAATATAAACAATTATTAATCTCTTAAAATATCAAATAATTTCAAATAACAATATTAAAATTATTAGTCATTTCATAGGATTAAAAAATAAAATTTTAATAAAATATTTTTTTTTTAATTTTATTTATTTAATTTAAAAACAATGAAACCAAAAAATAATTGAAGTTAAACAAAACAAAAGGAGAAGAAGAAGATGTAGTTTTTATCATGTGATAAAATTTAACAATAAATTCTTTTGTAAATATAAAATTTAATTTAAATTTTTATACTATCAACTATATGCATTTAAAAAGAACAATATTTAAATATTAGTTAGTATCATTGTGATTAAAAAACATTTGTAAATATTCTATTTCAATTTATTTATTTTAATTTTAAAAATGAACAAAAAAATTTATTGAACTGTAAGTTAAATAAACAATTATAAAATGTTTTTTTAATATTCTTTTATGACATTTAGAAATTTATTCAACCACCTTATACTTATTTGAATATATAAAAATTATATTAATAATATTGTTTTATAATACATCATTATTAATTAATTTAAAACTATTGCACATCATTGAGTAATCGTAAAACTGTAGAAATTAATATTCTATCTGGATGTTACAAACAAACTATAATTAATTATCTTCAGTTTCTTAAAAGTGTTTTTGAGGATAAAAAATACCACATTTAGAACTAGTTAGTAAAATATTTTTTATTTAATTTTTTTATTTGTTTCATACAAGTTCAGTAGTACATTCAACCCCACCAAGATTGATAGCTTGTCGATGGGGATCAATAAGTAATTCTTTAAATAATAATTTTTTTATAATACAATTAAATAGTGAGGTAAATTTAAAACTATGTTGGGTTGAGAATATAGAAATGTAACTCACAAAATTGGTCACCTTACTTTTTAACCTACTTAAAGAAGCATCGGTCCCCTCAAAATCAGTCCAATGAAATTATTCAGGACATTATCACTTGTTACCTGATAAAATATTTTTGAATTTAATACTCAACTGTCATTTTTGTTCTCTCTTTTTTTAGCGAATTACCCATAGGGAAGAAGCTATAACCATAGGTCTCATGGCAAAACTTAAGCCCGGGACCATGTTATTTTTTTTCTTTAGGTTCTCAGAGGCCATAAACAATAGTCGTTAAAATTTTTATATATATGTGTCTGTGAACACGATAACTCTTGTAAAAATGGTTTGATCAAGAAATGTTTAAAAAAAATTGTTTATGGTATAAATGCCTCCTTTCAGTGTTGCTCACAGCAGCAAACCTACATACTCTTTCCCGTGTTAATCTTATGGAGAATAGGCAAATAATTCTCATGTTTATGGACAGATTTTAATAGCACTTGTTATTGGTTTGGAAATTCGCTGAGAACGCAGGTCTGATGCGACGGAGGTATTTTCTAACTTGGTGTAATGAAAAGGTTTTTGAACACTAATATTTTATTACTAAGTTACTTTATCTACAAAATATTAATTATTTTCTTGACATATATTTTACAAAAAGTATTCATAGGTCCTTATTGCATACATCTTGTGATCAATATGGATTAGGCTGAGCCAGAGACATGAAGCCCCACTTCCCCTCAAGACTGTTGCCGGTCAAGATGTTCGCCAAGGCTTACAACTGGCTGGTTACTCTCTTCTACTTCTACCTAAGTTATAGAGGTGTCGATTTGATATTTTTCGAATGTGATGAAAAAAAATACAAAAGTATAATTTACCAATATGGGTTAGAGAACAAGCACAAATACCTCAGCATTTGGGTTTCGGTGAGTTTATTAATTTTTAAACCAATATAAAGCTTTTGGTTTAGAATATTTGTACATAAAATCACTATTTGACAGTTTGAAAAGTTACATGACTTTTTAAGGTAAATGAGCATAATATCTAATGTCAAAAGGTATTTGTGGTAGTCATTTTTGTTCTCTCTTTTTTTAGCGAATTACCCATAGGGAAGAAGCTATAACCGTAGGTCTCATGGCAAAACTTAAGCCCGGGACCATGTTATTTTTTTGTCTTTAGGTTCTCAGAGGCCAAAAACAATAGTCGTTAAAATTTTTATAAATATATATGTGTCTGTGAACACAATAACTCTCGTAAAAATGGTCTGATCGAGAAATGTTAAAAATAAAAATTGTTTATGGTATAAATGCCTCCTTTCAGTGTTGCTCACAGCAGCAAACCTACACACTCTTTCCCGTGTTAATCTTATGGAGAATAGGCAAATAATTCTCATGTTTATGGACAGATTTTAATAACACTTGTTATTGGTTTGGAAATTCGCTGAGAACGCAGGTCTGCTGCGACGGGGGTATTTTCTAACTTGGTGTAATGAAAAGGTTTTTTGAACGATAATATTTTACAACTATGTTACTTTATATACAAAATATTAATTATTTTCTTGACATATATTTTACAAAAAGTATTCATAGGTCCTTATTGCATACATCTTGTGATCAATATGGATTAGGCTGAGCCAGAGACATGAAGCCCCACTTCCCCTCAAGACTGTTGCCGGTCAAGATGTTCGCCAAGGCTTACAACTGGCTGGTTACTCTCTTCTACTTCTACCTAAGTTATAGAGGTGTCGATTTGATATTTTTCGAATGTGATGAAAAAAAGTACAAAAGTATAATTTACCAATATGGGTTAGAAAACAAGCACAAGTATCTCAGCATTTGGGTTTCGGTGAGTTTATTCATTTTTAAACCTATTGGTTTAAAAATATTCTAATCCAAAAGTTTTATATGTAAAACTTTTGGTTTAGAATATTTGTTCATAAGATCACTGTACAAAATGTAACTTTCACCTTTTGAATTTCAAAGAATTGTTATTTATTTCAATTTCTAAATATATATTGTATTACGTTTTAATGTGGTTCAATATACAGAACGTTAATAAAAAATCTGAAAATGTTTCTAAATATAGGAAATTATTTTTGTAAGACTTATTTGCATTGCATAGAGAGTTTGATAGACATTACTATGTATAATAACTAATTACTCTGTGTAATGTTGTCAAACGTGTTATGCTTCAGGGTGACATTTACATGATTTTGCTATAGATGTAGATTTATGTCATTTAAGAATGATTTAGTTGCTGGTGTTGACGTATAATTAAGTCGAAACCACAGTCCTACTTGAATACAAATTTAATATAATTTGGCTACAGAATTTGGTAAGTTGTTCCTGCTTGTTTCTTTAGGGTACAATCTTTAGATGTACACACTAAAGTCTTAACTCCTCTGCAAGAGTGGTGAATGAAGCTTGTTCCTTATTCATCAAAGTGCGTTCTTGGAGCTAGTAGCTGGATGGGTTTAGAGATTGTTCCTTTTTAGCGAATTTACCAAAGGGAAGAAGCTATTACTGTAGGTGTCATGGTAAGACTTAAGCCCAGGACAATGTTTTTTTGTCTTTAGGTGCCCAGGGACCAAAAACAATAGGTAGTCGTTAAAGTTTTTATACATATATGTGTCTGTGAACACAATAACTCTCGTAAAAATGGTTCGATCAAGACCAAATTTGGTAGAGACGTGTATTCCTACATTTCCTCGGACGAGTTTGTAATCCAGACATATCGGTCAATAGAAAAGGTTAGTTTTGGGGGGTTTTGTACTTAACAATTGGATTTTTTGTGTTTTTCATATGTAATTTTAAAAATGTTTAAATTTTATCTTTCACCATTAGAATCAGCTTAAAAACTACACATTTAGTTCTTTCAAGTTTTTCTCCATCTCCAACGGTTACCGAGATATTAAAAAATCTAAACACAGTATGTTGTATTTTGGGGTTCCAATGTTAATCTTATGGAGCGTAAGGAAAAATTATTTTTTCACTTATTAATTTATATTTTTGGATGAAACTTGATATTTAGACAACATGTGGTTGGGATCCATACGTTTATGGTTAAAAATCATAGTTTATGTGTTTATCAAGGCAGCTAACCTGCATAATCTCTTCCCTTGTTAATCATATAGGGATTAGGCAAACTCCTTTATTTATGGACAGATATTTTCCACTTTTCCAATTCATGTAAATCCCTTTTTCTTGAATGCAATCAATTGATTATCATTGTGTGTTCACAATTTCTATAAGCTCATGAATGACTCAATAATTACACCTGAGGTCTGCAAATCCACTCATAGTCATAAGAACATAGGGACACGTTCCTGGGCTATGGTTTTCCTTCAATCTCCTGCTGATGGGTTTCTAAAATAACATCGCTTTTATTAACACTAAAAAATTCCATATGTCTCTCTAAGATCGGCCAAGAATTTATGAGGAGAAACCTAAAATAATAGAAAACGTCTGTCAGTATAGAGTTAAATAATAGCTAAACGAAACCCAATTATTTGATATAGCCTTTTTTTCATCGAAGGTCAAATTTTTAACTCATTTGATAACATACATCGTAAATTGAGAGCATAATTCAAATTGCATTATTGAATATCTTTTGTTGGACTTTTCCAATGTGTCTGTGTTTTTAACTACAAAACGTTTTTGGAGGTGGAAAAACTCCTCCTGTTTTCAAGTAATTATCAAATAATTTACATTAAAAATTAAAAGTTTAAGTTACAGATTTTAATTATATCACTTTATCAACAATACTATACTATGAAGAGAAATTCAAATTAATAGAAAACCTCTGTCAGTATGGAATTAAATAATAGCTAAATAAAACCCAATTATTTGATATAGACTAGCCATATTTTTTTTGCAGTAGTGCTCCACCTCTCATTCTGAGCGCACGCTATCTTGTGTTGCCCTGCTAGTTTGATGGTAGAGTGTTTTGGTTATTTGTTGAGTTATCAATGTAGTTTTTTGAAAAGTATAGTATTTTTGACAACATGATATAATTATTAACTGTAATTTAACTTTCAATTTTTGATGTAAATTATTAGGTAATCACTTGAACACGGGAGGAGTTTATCCACCTCTAGAAATGTTGTGTAACGTAGTTAAAACATGGGCGCATTGGAAAAGTCAAATAAAGTATTTTGAGTGATCAATAACCAACGCCATTATGGATTTTAAAGACAAATTGCATATTTTATGTGGCAAGATGAAAAATGATACATGTCCAATCTGAATTATATGTTTTAACTACAGTACCATACTTTAAACGATAAACTGAACCTGTATTTAAACATGTTTCAGTTTCTACAAACCGTATACTTTGTAATTGTTTCGTTTGCTGAGTTGGTCGACTCATTTCCTTCAGTTTTCAAGTGTCCTCGATGGCTTCAGCACTGTAACTGCTTGAGGCATTACCTTCTCACCTCTCTGGTCCTGCCTCTGACATTGGTAAAGAGCAACTTATTTATTATTAGATTAGATTATTGAAATGGCGACCATACCACAAGGTAGATATTTTAAGCCAAGTATGAATGAGAAATGAGTGTAGGATGATTGTGGCGCGATCGTGTAGTCTTGTTACTAACTAAGGCTGACATGTTCCTTAGACAGGAGTTTTCATTAATAGCCCAATAGTCAATGGCATATCTAAGGGACCTACAGTTTAACGTGAAATCCGAACCACTGCCTCTGAATTACGAATTTGTCTAATTATGAGGATGGTCTCTGCAGATTTACACAGTATTCTAGTATGGACGTTAATTCACACCGTTCCTGACAATCATAACACATGTGGTAGAACTTCTGTAATAATATGCCTCCCACATTATATCCTACTTAAAATTTGGAGCTAAGAGCCAGCACCAACCAATAAATTGAGTTGAAATAATATATAGAAACCATTAATTATAATGAATGAAATACTTTATTTACCATTAAGCCACAAAGAGCAATTGACATAGTCAAAAAATATTATGCATTACATTAAATACAATTGTCCATACAAACACCATGCTTTAGACAAAAAATACCAATAAATAAGATGTACCCTATATGTTGCAATATCTCTAACAGTAATAATAAATTATAAAATTACAGCAAGCAAAAACTATGTTGAAAATACATGCAGGAAGTACATGAATTATTAAATTATTTCATCCCTTGGGACTAAAAGTACAGCTTTACATACAATAGTAGATGTAGGAAAATATGTTTATCAGCACTAGCTTACTAATAACTGACAAAATACATAAGTGTTTTCCTTTTTTTGCTTGGTTACTACACTTCTTGTTTTATTGTTGCAGTACATTTTCACAGTGTTCTGGACATTTTTCCTTTATGATCGTGAGATGATCTACCCAGAACTGTTTGACCGCTTAATACCTCCTTGGCTCAACCACGCCATGCACTCTCTTCCAGTTCCTATCCTGTTGTTACACCAGATCATCAGTCCCAATATTAATCCCTCCAGGAAGTCTGCCCTCATTGGCATCACTTTGCTGTTTATACTGTATGGTTTTGTGTAAGTACAGTTCATACAAGACTCTCTTAGTTAGATGTAGAATGTATTTTAACCGATATTTTGTATTGCTTGATAGCCATTTTATCTAGTTTGTATAGTTTAAAAAAATTACAAACAACCAGATATGTAAGCCAAGAAATGTTATAAAGTGATGAGTTGTAATAGTCAAATTCTTTAAAAAACCTGAGTAGTCAGAAATAGCTAGAAATTATATCTGATAAATATATTAATCCAATAATAAATAATATCTATAATATACTTAAAATTACGATAAAATGAAAATTATTTTATTAATATAAAAAAAATTTTAGTAATATACAACATATACATAATTTAAATAAAAAAGCTAAAATGAGTTCGGCCAAAAAAATATTATTACATTAAATAATTGTCTTGCAGTCCATCAAACAACCATGCTTTAGAAAAAAAATACAATAAATAAGATGTATAAGTGTATCCTATATGTTGCAATATCTCTAACAGTAATAATAAATTATAAAATCACAGCAAGCAAAAACTATGTTGAAAATACATGCAGGGAGTACATGAATTATTGAATTATTTCCTCCCTTGGGACTAAAAGTACAGCTTTACATACAGTAGTAGATGTAGGAAAATATGTTTATCAGCGCTAGCTTACCAATAACTGACAAAATACATAAGTATTTTCCTTTTTTTGCTCGGTTGTTACACTCCTTGTTTTATTGTTACAGTACATTTTCACAGTGTTCTGGACATTTTTCCTCTATGATCGTGAGATGATCTACCCAGAACTGTTTGACCGCTTAATACCTCCTTGGCTCAACCACGCCATGCACTCTCTTCCAGTTCCTATCCTGTTGGCACACCAGATCATCAGTCCCAATATTAATCCCTCCAGGAAGTCTGCCCTCATTGGCATCACTTTGCTGTTTATACTGTATGGTTTTGTGTAAGTACAGTTCATACAAGACTCTCTTAGTTAGATGTAGAATGTATTTTAACCGATATGCCAATATGAAAAAACCTGAACAGACATCCTCTCAAATTAAAATAGTTTGTACATTATAATTTTTATTTTCCAAAATTTATTTGAGAGAAATTATTTAATATTTTCCTTTTGCGGGTTTATCCGTCATAATGTCAGTGATGTTGCAAATAGTTCAAATACTAAGATTTTTTTAATTTCCATAAAATATTCTATCTAAAAATTAGTATTCATGCAAAATAAGTACATTAAAATCTCTCTCCACATCAGTTTTCATGAATTCTTTACATTTTAGTTTTGGAGTCTCAGTAATGAAAGGGAACTGGGTGTACCTGCTGTTCAATAACCTCAACCCATCTCAGAGGATGTTTCTGCTCACCATCAGCTACCCTCTGGCCATTTTTTTCCTCATAGTAAGCCGTGGATTCAACAACTTTGTCAGAAGTAAGTTACCACTCGTAAATTTTACAGATAAAACACCCTCATCTGCTCCCTGCTTGTTTTTTACGAGTTTAGACATCGAAATTGTATACATTAAATTACTGTAATTTGGCCACTCAGTATGATATGCTTCCTTATAATTTTTGTACCTTCTTGGGGCTTAAAAGCCCAGCTGACCATAAACATCCAGTCTGACCAGAATTCTCAAGAAGTGGTGTACAGTGTATCTCTTTGCTGTCTTTATGGTTGGATGCCCTAGAGGAAGGATGATGGATGATGATGGAGGATGCATACTAGTATCCAGCATAGGAGTATGCTAGATAGAAGGATGAACTGTCCTAGGGTTTACACCCTCAAATGAAAAGTTGAGAGCTCCCTAGAGTAGACCTATTGCATGTCTGGGGGTCTTGTGAGTTTTTGAGTTGGAGTATGGATCCCCTTGAGGTGTTGTGTGGCCTGAACCTTGGTACAGGTTGGATTGGATGTTCCTTTTACGACTAGTAAGCCTAATCAGACATACCAGGTGCAGTATCTTCAGAGTGTAAGTGTCTATATGGTGGCGTTGTCCTGTAATCCAGCTTCTTGAAGGTCATGAATTTTGGATAGTTTGAGCGATGGTCGGTGGATGTAGTGTTCTCTTTTTGTCCGCAATATTGAATACTACGTTAATCCACAAAGACCATCCCGTTATTTAGATTAATTTGTAAATTCAGAGGTTGTGGTTTGGGTTCCACATTAAACTGTAGGTCCATTAGTTGCCATCGGCTATTGGGCTATTAATTAATAGTCCTGTCTGGGAAACAACATTAGCCTTAGTCAGTAACAAGACTACAAGATCACACCACAATCATCTTACATTCAATCCTCATTCATACTTGGCTTAAAATACCTACCTTGTAGTATGGTCGCCATTTCAATAATCTAATCTAATCTAATGGGGGATGTCTAATGGTTCACAGGTCTTAAACATTCAATTTTACCTCAAGAGCTACCAGGATGGTTTATCATACCTGATGAGCTGTAGACAATGTTTTGTAAATATTCAGGATTTTTCAGAAGTCTTTCCAACGTTAAAACTTAAAATGGCCACTAATTAATAAAACAGTTTGAATAAAAATAACTTTATAACTATACTAATTCTTATATACATTCCACAAGAATAACTTTTTTTAGTACATCTAAAGAGGTTATTTTTCTGATAATTTACTCAACAAAAACGGAAATTGAAATAAAATTGTTACATAAGTTGTACGTTCATATACTTAAGTAGACTATGTAACATTGCAACAAAATTGTTATAAAAAGATGCTCTGAGTTATTTATGTGCACACTTCTCATGTTTTATGCTATGTTTCAGGTGTCAAGGAAAACTACACACTCGAAAGGAGCAAGAAAAATTAATTTAATTGTTTACAATAATTCTTTATTTCAAACTTGTGTCTTATTTTTACCATCCAAGATGCGACGATTACAGTTAAGGTAGTGTGAGCAAAAAATCAACTATCTTAAAAATACATAATTCTATCAAGTTTTCAGTGAAAACTTTTCGAGTTACAGGGTTATTAATTAGGAAATTTGGCATTTTTCGTGCAAGGAGTGTGTAAGAACTGCTTATGTTTTTGAGCTGAAATTTTGGGAAAGTTGATGAATAACCTTTTTCACATAACCTATGGTCTATTTTGAAATAAGAAAAAAATTGTTATACTAAAGGAAATGATTTTTATCCGATAATCTTATAAAATTTGTCATTTTTGAAGTCTAAAAATGTACTGAAAAACAGAACTGTTATCTTGTACAAGTCACTCAGGAAGCTTGCACAAAATAATCGCATATGCTTACGCATATGTGATTGTTAATCATATACTTAAGTACTCTATTAAAACAGAGCAATAAGCGATAACGAATAAGCGATACTAGCGCCAACCTTGCGGATTTCAGTTGTCCCTAACGCTGCTCCCACCTGAACTGAAAACCTTAGATCTTTAAATGTATGAATTTCCAGTATGTATGTTATTCAGAAACTTTTACAAAGTGTCAAAATCAAGTTGAACCCTAATAAGTTTGGCTTGAAAAAAGAACAATTTTTGTATTTAAAAAATATTAAATTTGGATTGAGATGGCTTGAAAACCTAGAAATCATGTGAGCTACAACAGCAGAGGAAGTGTGATTAACTTGCTGGGACTTTTTTCTCTGTTTTGCCAATGGCAGGCTCAGCGTCAGCTATGCAGCCTCAAAGTTCACTAGTTTTTCTTATGGAATTCCCATCTAAATTTGGTGGCCATCCCGGGGATCAAACCCGTCATCTCTTGCACTGAAGTCCAAGACACTAACTGGTTGGTTGTGTGCGCTTCAGGGTATTAAAACACATTTTGATTTATCCGTTGAACTATGTGTATTGTGTGGGTTGACTGTCACATTTTCATACAAAATAATTACAATTTTTCTTTTCTCAAGATGGTTTAAAATGGCGTACAAAGTAGCGTGTTAATTTGTTAGGGAAAATAATATTCTGTTTTAGTTTGAGTATATTTGGTCACTGTTAGCAAAGAAAATTAAAGTTCAAAATGTTATTGCATCACTTAATTGTAGGACTACAAAACATGCATACTATTTCCTTGATTTATCAGGGGAAAAATTTACAATTTCATTACTCAACTATGTGTTTTATTTTGCATACAAAAATATACATATTATTGGACAAACAACAGTCAAATTATAAAAATACATAGCATCAAAAAACAAAACTATTTACGAACACGACAGAAAAATGTTTATTTTATTGCTTCTTTAGAGCAATAAAAATGTTTTTACTTCCCTTTGGGAAATAGTTTAGATCATGAATATGTCTTAAGGGTTTTCAGTTGTTTCAATGTTTTCAGTTCCACTAAACAGCTGTCCTTTTAACCATATGATGTCACTTCCATATCAAATTTTGGTCTGACGAATTGGCAAGACATATTCATCTAAGACATAGACATCTAAGACATATTCATGACAAAAATTACAACAAAAAACATTACCACTCTTGTTGATTGCACTTTGTTGATAAGTGCGGTAACATCTATACTGATGAGCAAAAATTCATCACATTTAGAAATCACAGAAAAATTAAACTGCACTAAAATAACTATTAATCTTAACTTTCACCTGATTCAAACAGAAGAATATTCATACTACAAAGTCTGATTTGACAAAATCTGAGTCTAATTTATCTATTCCAATAAACGTCTTTTCGATGTAAAATTTATTAGTTACATACCAGCTGAATATTTTACCCCAGAGCAAGTTTTAATATAACACTATTTCAATAATTTATTACCTTTTATCATCCCCATTTTACTATGTTAAATACCCCAGAAGGTATATCATACTTCAAATTGATCCAATAAATGACTTTAACCCTCAAGCTCCATTGGTTAATAAAAAATATTAAACTTTTTTTAGCAAAACCTATTGAAAAGTATTCATGTAATTAATTTAAACAGCCGACAAACACACCTTTAAATTCTTAGTTCAAAGCATTATTAAGTTGACCATTTCATAAAACCTAGCCTTTTCTAGCCATAAATTAATTAGAATTCAAAAGTTAAGAGTAATTCATATGTCCTTTTTCATTAGTGCTTTTTGTGCTTCTTCTTTGGTGCCTTTTTTGTAACAATCTTCTCATCTGAAACATAAGTAAAAATTGTCTTAATAAAGTTTCAAGAAAGCATTATTGCAGTTCAACTGTCACACCCTCATCTCATCGTAGACCAGTAAACTCCAATGGCAAATAACTTAAAATAACATTATGATTGTACTAATTTTACTTACATCAAACACTTTGATCTGAGGGCTTACCGCACGCTGGCAGCTACTGAGAGTGTGGGACTCACACCCACTAAAAACTCCCCTTTGTCTCCAAGAGGATAGCCCGAAACAGTTGATCATATTATCAAAGCTAACCTTGTGCAGCTCGAAATCGGACTCTCCTGTTCTCTTCAGAATGGAGCATTTTTTGGACTCAGGGCTCAGAGAACTAAAGTCGAACACTAAATAGACTCTTCTGTTGTGCCACGTGCAACATTCGTCGAAAGCAACGTTCCCCCTGTTCATCTCAAATCTCCAGTAATTAATTGCCTGGCACTCGTGTGTGCCAAAGGATGTATGGGAATAACCCCGGCAATCATAAAAGTAGCCGGCTCAAAGACTGTACGATACATAGAAGCGACTAGCAATGCTCAGGTTTAAAATGTGTAAAAGTTTATTACAGTAACACTTCTTGCTGAGGGCCTGAGCCCAAACATCAGCTCTGTAAGGAGGACGGAATTGACCGAAGACATGAGTCTGATATGTTCGTTGAAACTTAGCTTGTGGTCAATCACCACTCCCAAGTTCTTCATAGTGGGTTTCATCTGGTTGTCGAGGTCTCTGACACGCATCAGGATGATAAGCTGTGATTCCGCATGCGATTGTTGAACATTCGCATCACTAGATCCAGCTTGAGTTGGGCAAGCTCGATACTTCTCGCTGAGATCAGGGCAGCAACATCGTCTGTATAGCCAACAAGGAGGGTTTCATCAAGCATACGAGCCTCAATAGTCTGTGATGACATCTTGGAGTCTAGCATCTTCTCGAGGACCTTGCCTGCCTTATTAAGCATGCAAAGGGGCGGAAAGATGAAGGGGCCCCAGGATCGCCTTTTCCCTTCCAGGTGAGGACGAGGCGAGTGACCTTTCAAGAAGAGAAGAGGATACCCTCTGTAAGACAAGCGAAAATTTCAGGGGAACAATTCAGGATTCAACTCAACGATCAGTTTCAAAACCTCGGCAGGAATTCCATCAGGACCTGAAGTTTTCTTGTAGTGAAGGGATTAGACAGCACAGGTCAATTCCATCAGACACATTAGGAGAATAATACATGATGTTAATGGAAATGGTTTTATAACATAATAATAATAAATATTAGTACAAAAATTGAAATTCTCAAATATTCATAGTATTCTTAGTGGCGTATTTAAGAGTTTACCAAGATAAAGGCGGCAGCACGGTCAGTAGTTTGGCGCTAAATTATGGGTTTACTAATTTCTTTATAATTTCTCAAATAAACTTATTTAGCGTTCCCACACTGGAAAATTTGCCACTCCACTGAGCAGAAATATCAACTTTAGTCTTCTTTAAATTTTTTGCACACAAAATCAAGCAGTTATACTAACCTTCTTGAACGAGACCCTTGGTCAGTCCCCAGGAGACAAATGTGCCAAAGGCTGTAATTGGGCATGATCCAACTCGATAGACTCATGGTGGTAGCTTAAGTGACTTTCTGTGTTTACTTTTCCAGACAAAAATCATTACAAAATGAAAATTTTGCTTTGTTACCTCTTGCTGATTGCTTTTAAAGATATGTATCGTGATTTTGCTGGGTTTTCTAGCTTTAAAAAATTGAATTGAATGTAAATCTTAAAATAATGAAATTCTGGAAATACTCCTTGATTCAGTTGGATTTAAATTGACATTAATTTAAATTTTTTATATTGTATTTCTTTTCAAACAATTGTCTTAATAATTCTTAACACTGGCCTTTCGAAACCAGCAATTAATCAGTAGCAGGGTTTCCAGTGTTCCCATTTTACCGAGTAATGGTAGTTAAATTATAATAAGTATTGGAAATTTTGATTTTTTTCAATTTTGAGAATTTTATTTCCGATTTTAAGCCTAGAACTGACAAATTTACAAATTCATTAAGAAGTGGCAGGTGGAGGCATCTGAACTTGTTAGACGCCAGCGCCTTCGTGACCATGTTGCTCTCTGGGGGCAAGCGACCAAACCTGCTCAGGCAGTTCACTAAACTGCCACTAGGGTATCTTAAAACATACCCTAATGCTTACTTGGCTATAAGAGCCAAGTAAGCACTTTCTACTCCTATGCACTGGTGGCTGGACTGGTTAGAGCGCTGCGCTGATGACTAACATTCTAGCCATTCGGAAGTGCTAGGGTTCGAATCCCGATCATGAGTAATCCCAATTTGGCTTGCAAATGTGTGGTTTAGCGGAGAGAGGGGCCCACCTTAAATAAACGGTGGACGGCTTGGGTGCAAGTTGACGGCATTTGTGGGGTTAATTGGGATTGCAGCAGACACCAGTTTTGCTTTTGTGGTTAGTGATTTTAAGAGGGTGGGCATGTTTTATGGTTTTTTAAACTTAATATTTTAAGGAGATATACATAATTTAATGAATGGTACAGTTAAAAGGGAAAAGACTTGCCAGTTCTTCGGTTAAGTACCAACAATATATTTTTCCTCGGTTCCGAATTTGCAAATTTACTTTTATACTCTTAAAATATACAAGTTTATAATAAATTCATTCAGGAATATTACTTTATTGAATAATATCACAGAGAAGAAAATCTAATCTACCTGAATTTAAGAGGCAAACCATTAAAAGTCAGCTATTTTAAAATCCTGTACACTTACCCCAAATTAATTTGTTTAAGAAGTATTCTGCTCCATATAGAGCTATCGATAAAGCATATGTTGCTAAGCAGAACATTATTCTCGTTGACCAGCTGAGGGTTTTGAACACAGGGTAGATCCATGTTCCACTCTCATAGTAAGTCAGCATCAGGCTAGAACATTCAATGTAATATAATTAATACACCAAATAAAGAGAATTATATGCTTATAAATGAATAAAAGCAAATACTATATACAAAATTAATTCCACTACAAGCGATTCTGCCGACAACTACAATGCGACGAAGCTCAACACATTTTCTTCCACTGCCCCCGTTAGGAAAGGCCCCGACTGAAGGCTGCACAAAAACTTGGTTATTTCTCGGTAGCAAAATAAAAACTAGAACTTAAATAATATCACTGGGCTTACAACAACTACAAGGAGGCCGTGAGCCCCCAGCGAGCGAAGTGAGTAAAGAGAATTATATGCTTATAAATGAATAACGAATTGTGAAACGAGATAACACGCAGCACGTTGACATGAGAAGAGCGAATTTCATAGAACTTATATAATTCCCATCTTAGTAATCGAATAGTACTGAGTATGCAGGTTTGCTGCAATATGGGTTGTTTCACATAGTAATTTGCTTATATTAAGGCTGTTCACTAAGTAAAAATCCATATAAAATTTGGTCACATTATCTCATAAACTGTGCAAGTTATACCAATGTATCTATTCTCCATAAGAATTACAATGAATACGTAGGTTTGCTGCCACAAGAAACATTAAATATGGGGTTTTGATACCTGTATTGGTAAAACTAAACTAGATGGACTTGCATACCAAATTTTGGAAGAATATTTAAGTAAATAAGTGAATTATTGATTTTTAGCTATCTTCCATAAAAATAACATTAGACAATGTACTGCGTTTACCATTTGACCTAGGGTCATGATTAAAAATACTAAGTTGTTTGTTTTTTTGAGCTGAATCCATTGGTAAAAAGAAATTTTTTTTCAAAAATCATACATAAAGAATTTAAAAACTTATTTTGGGGTACGAAACACCCCCAAAATTGTAGTAATGTACTCTGATTGCGTTGCCCAACGGAATCATCCAAGATATTCCAGTAAGGAACAACTCCACCGAATTTTATAATAATCAGACAATAATTGTGGCCGTTATTGTGGTGACACATATATATGCTTATACATTTCAGGGTGTTCATTAAAGTTGGGGACAAACTTCGAGGGATGATAGTACACTCATCAAAATATAAAAAAAATTTTCCTACAAACATATGTCTAAAAATTCTTCATTTAGCCGCTAGCCGCCATATAATATTTTTATTTTTTTATTTTATTTTTTTTACAAATTTCATTATATCTCAAGAACTATTTAAGCTACAGAAACCAAACTTTGCACACATCTTTATTGGCTAGAGATAAAAATAATCTTTAATTATTATTTAGTTTTCTTTTATATTTCCAAAATGGCAGCAGTTAAAAAACTTTTAATTTAATTTAAATAACAACAAAACTATTAACTTTATAAAGTTTTTACAAGATTAAAAACAATTCTAATTTTAATTTAAAATCGAACCATACTTTGTTGAATGAAATCCGTCCATGGATAAGCGAGAAAATGCACTTTTAATGTTAGCTTACAGAGCCCATGCGCCACCGATACGTGGCCAGTGCCAGCCAATTTGTGCCAGCCGATTCTTCGCAATGGTCGCGGGGAAGTTATAATAGCATATTTTTACTTGCATTGTGTAAAGAATATAAACTTACCATATACAATAACACAGTAAGTATAACGTCATCCCGAGAAGTGCTGGCTTGAAAGATGGATACTTGTGAAAACATAAGTACATCTCTAATAAGACAATAATGGACGTTGCTGTGTGGAGGGAATGATTGACCCAGGGTGGTAAGTACTTGTCCATCACTCTGGGGAAAATCAGGTCTCGATCAATGGACCAAATCCCCCAGAACACAGTTGTGACCAACTGCAAACAGAGCAGCAGATTATTGTGTGCTAATAACAATGGAAACAGCAACAATACTTACCTTGTGGAGATGGCGAATTAAATTGCACGTGCTACGAACAAAATCCACTTCTTGTCTTTATTTTCATAATTTTAAGAGTTTTATTTTTATTTTTCGAGGACTAGCTCGGAATATATTAGTCAAAATATAAACTATATGAGGGTTGCCAAAGAACAAATTGAAAATACCAACCAGACATCTGGTTGATATCAGTTTTACAATTTTATTAAAAATTACGCAAATCTATAATATTATAAAGAAGAGGTTGTTTCTGTATGTTCGTGGGTTTGTTTGTGGGATTGTTGTAGCAAGTAAACGCGAAAAATACTGAACTGTTTGAAATTTTACACAAAGATAGATCTTAAACTCATGCAACTCATAGGCATATTCATTTCCTTAAAATCCCCTTGGGCTACGCCCTGTGAACATCCTGGGTTTTAATGTTTACATTAAAAAAAAATGAAAACATAAAATTACTTGAAAGTCAACAGCTGTGAACACTAAAATTTGACACTTCGGGAAGCAGAAGACACAGTTGTTGTAAATGTCCTAGATTACTTGACACTTACTTACTTGATACTTGTTAGTATTGGAAGCATGGATGTGCCATAGTCGTCATATTCTTATTGTCTTATTCATTATAGAATTCCTCCAAAAAGTAATATGGCCTATTAAGTAGAGTCTATCTACATCCTCTATGTTCTTGATCTCACTTGGTATTTTATTGAATATTTTGGTGCATAAAAATCTTGGACCACTTTTTGAGAGGGTAGAAGAAACTGGGTATTGTAGCTGTGTACATATTCACTTCGAATAAACACTTCTGGCTTAGTTTTCATCATTGTCACCTCAAGGATGAGAAGTGACGGCAAGGTTAGAATCTGTGACTCAACAAACAACTGTTTACAGTGGGCAAGATAAGGTGCCTTACAGATGGTCCGAACTGTTTATTTCTGCAATAAGACGATACATTGAGCCAGATGACTGCTCCCCCAGAAGATAATTCCATATTTAATGATACTATGGAAGCATCCAAAATAGACTTTCATAAGGATGTCCGGGGTTTTGCAGACAATGTACCATGTAGCACACTGTTGTGAGTCGAGATTATCTTCACTATATGATGTTGCCACCTGAGGTCATCGCTGATGGGCAAACCCAAGTATTTTACATGGATTTCAACACTAATGCTAACTCCATCAAGTCGGAGTAAGAGGGCACTGTTCGGCTTGCTCCGATTGTGAAAAGTGAGGGCCTTTATTCAGTTACCGTCTTTGCACCAGTTACTCATCTAATTCAAACCTTCTTGTGCTTTGTCCTAAAGAAGATGTTTATCCTCACCGTAGAACCAGTGGCTGACATCATCAGCAACCAGGCAAATATCTCCGATGGTTATGGATTCTAGTATGTCATTGACAAAGAGGAGAAACAACACAGGACCAAGATTTGCGCATTGAGGCACAAATGGTTTCAATGTTTACAGTTTCTAATTTCACCATCTGTTTATACTACTTTTTACAGTCCAAAAAGAAGAAGAAAGAAAGTTCATTTTTACTGACAAACTGCTGGATTAAAATTAATATTGCAGGAAATGTTAGATTTTAAGTTTTTCCCCGATGCCTGTCTCTATTGCGATATTCTGTATCTATTCCTAATATATAGGAAGTGCAGTTGGTACTTTGCTATGTTGTAAACACTCGTGTATTGTCATTTTGTAAGTATAGATTATTTTTTTCTTTTAGTTTATAAAGTAATAAGGATGTATATATAATTATTTATTAAATTTTTGCAAGTAGATAATAATGGTAAAAATCTCAACATTTCTAACCCTGGAAAGTAATATTACAGTAACTTTCAAACATTATTACATATAAAAAAAGGCCATGCATGTGTACAGATTTTAATGACAAATCTAATGATTTATTCACACAACAAAAGATATATATAATTTAAACCACCTACCACAGCCATTGGTGCTACAAGCACTGTGAAGAAATAGTTTTTATAGCTATTAATTTTGTCTTTTAACTTTTCTTGACCTTTGAATAGAGCCAGAACTTCTGTTATGAGAGCAAAGATGAAGTAAATTGTTTGCAGAGTCTGTAAACATAAACCAAAATTAGTAAAACTGCAAATTTAGTCAAAAACATAAAATAAACATTGATTGTGTATAATTTATACTAAACTAGATGACCCGACAGACTTTTTCTGTCTTTAATGTGAATATTAAATGTGAAATGTAATAAATACCAATAACTATATATGTATATATAAAAAAAACAAAACTTGAAAGTATATAAAAATATTCTGGTTCACATTATAGCATAGTTAAGATTCCAGCTGACATCATAGCACTACTTGTTTACCTTGGTCATTAAATAAATTAAAACAAAACAGTTTTTTGTGATTGTGGTTAAAAACAACTGTACACAATAAACATTTACAAAACTAAAAGTTATAATATAAAGATTCTGGTTCGCATTATAGCACAGTGAAATGAAAAGATTGCACTCAAATTATAACAATTATTTATCTTAGTTATTGAAAAAGCATTGAACTAAGTACGATTTCTAAATCCTTGACAAGTTTAAAACCAAAATGTATAAACAAGCAAATAAAATCTTCAATTCAAATCTTAGTATTGATTACATATGATCAAACCAAATGGCATTGGAAAATTTCAAATATAGGTGCTGCCATCTAGCGGATAAATTGTTAATGGTTTGAGATAAGACTACAGGAGAACGTTGTCCCTAAAATTCTTAATAATAATTTTATTTGTTCACAAATTATAAATAAACCCTTTTCCCCATTAGGGGAAAACCTTTCACCATATACTAAGTAAGTTATGTTTCATGAAATGTTTTTTATTTGATTGATATTTTAATCATGATAGTTTTTTTGTAATTGGAAATGATATCTTTTGTATCTCACAGTTTTAAAAACGCATTTTCCACCAATGTTAATTTAATGCATTTTTTACAATTTTTAAAGTCAAATCACTAAATAATGTTTGGGTGGGTTAAACATTTTCTTTCATACAAACCTTCCCCTGGCATTTAGAAACACAACATAAAAAGAATTGTCGAATTTGGTGCATTTTTTGGAGTTATGGAATCACATAAAAAAAGGGATTGTGTTTAATTTACACAGATAGATTAATCACAGTTGACACTTATCCATGGGTGCCTATGCTGACTCATGACTCATGTATGTTGCTCTAAAAACACCATGTCTAATTATTGTACTCGTTCAATAAAAAGAAAACATAATTTCAAAATACTGTATATAGAAGAGATTTTTTTTAATTTCCAAAAATTATAATATTTTTCTTATTTTTATTTTCAACCTCTAAGCAACAAAGACACATCAATGTTAATTGTTATTTTAAACATGTAATTTTGTTTGATTTTTGGCTATAAATTATTTTATTAGTTCAAACCATCAGAAGGATTCTGTATTTTACTTATCAATTAACAAACTAGCATACGTTTATTAAGTAGTTTTCAAATGTTTCTAATTATAAAGCTCTGATATTTTTATAAATAATGTTTAGTAGAATCTTATTCACTGAAGTAACAACAAATAATTACCACTTCAAGCTCCTGAAAACATATCTAAAATAGAGGTTATGCAATTGTAATTTCTTTTCTTTCTTTCATGGTATGTACTATTTTTCAATTCCTGAGCTATTTTTTGAGCATTTGAACAAATAAAGTACAAGCCAATAAATAATAATAATAATGGAGCATGTAAAGAGAGCTCTACAGATAGCAGCGGTCAATTCAACCAATGGCATTAGAAACTACATTTGCGACTCTAGCTAAAGTTCCGTCAGAGGAACCTATACTCAACTCTTAGTGTTATATAGCTCTACAAAAAGTGAGATATTTATCAAAACATTTTCCTGTTTAAACCCCAGTTAACTAGGGATCAGTTAAGCATTTTTTGGTTGCCCATTACCATTTGGCCTTCACTGAGCAGTTAAATACAACAAGGAACTGTGACAGCATCAAACTAGCATACGTTTATTAAGTAGTTCTCAAATGTTTCTAATTATAAAGCTCTGATATTTTCATAAATAATGTTTAGTAGAATCTTATTTTATGAAGTAACAACAAATAATTACCACTTTAAGCTCCTGAAAACATATCTAAAATAGAGGTTATGCAATTGTAATTTCTTTTCTTTCTTTCATGGTATGTACCATTTTTTAAATTCCTGAACTATTTTTTGAGCATTTGAACAAATAAAGTACAAGCCAATAAATAATAATGGAGCATGTAAAGAGAGCTCTACAGATAGCAGCGGTCAATTCAAGCGGCATTAGAAACAACATTTGCGACTCTAGCTAAAGTTCCGTCAGAGGAACCAATATTCAACTCTTAGTGTTATATAGCTCTACAAAAAGTGAGATATTTATCAAAACATTTTCCTGTTTAAACCCCAGTTAACTAGGGATCAGTTAAGCATTTTTTGGTTGCCCATTACCATTTGGCCTTCACTGAGCAGTTAAATACAACAAGGAACTGTGACAGCATTAGGCAATCGTGCTAGCCAGAGGTAATCTCTGACAGGGACATCCAGTCAATGGAATCAAACCAGACACATTAACTTCATGGGGACCTCTGAGAATGTATCAAAAGAAAATCCTAAGGCTAATAATTGTACTATTATGTTAACGAGTTTTTGACATGGATATGTCTTTGCTCTGGGGGGGGGGTGTTGGTGATTTTTAAGATGAAAAATATGTAACAGGTTTCCATAGAAACTACCAGAGCTATTTGTATTGAATTTTTAATATAAAAGAATAAGAACAGCTGTTTAGATGGACTGAAAACATTCCTTTTAGACAAATCCGATCTAAACTATTTCCCACAGGGAAGTAAATACAAACATTTTATAAAATAAATCGTTACATTTTTATCACTGACTTATGAAGGGTGAACAACGATGATTTCAATTTGCTCGTTATCAAGAAGAATAAAAATTTCCAAAGTTTGACTCTTAGAGAAAAATTGGCAGGTACAGCTTAGTGGAACATGGAACTTCCTCATTAGTTTAGGTTTCATATTCATTGAAATGTTTGTTTCGTGTAGTTTATATAGTCTTCATCATGACCAGATTATGACTGGTTATACAGAAAAGACAAAATCCTACATCCAAAAATATAATCTACAGTATTCAATCAGTAAACACATAACATGCGACGAATTTTCATAATTTTAAACAGGTCAAGTGCATAGACAGGTAAACAATTTGACAAGGTGGGAAAGACAAGTGTTGAGTACTTTGCTCCTCATGTCATAAACTATTACATTCCCACCTCATTGATACAATAGAGTATAATCTTATCGCTTTACATAAAAATAAACTGTACGCTGTACCTAAATACTTAAGAAAAATCTCGAACGTAATTTGTCACTCTTTTTAAATAAATGTTCTTGGATCCCAAAAAAACATTTTATCATTAATTTTTGTATGATTAAATAGCACAGAGTCAGTTTAAATTAATGTTTGCCCTATATACTTCTTCACAGTTGACTTACAAAAGTCCAGTTGGTCAGGTATCGCAGTGAGAATCGTTTAAGATTGTGGGCTACTGGGTCGTTCAAATCTTCCTGTTTGTACTTCAACATGTTTTCTTTCGCCCAATGAGAGACAACCATCAAGTATCCGACCACTACCAAGTGGAATGTAACACTCACAGCTGTCATCTGAAATTTCAAACAATTTAACACTAATAGTTAGTTTTTGCTGATCAGCTGACTCTCTCTAATATTCAATTCAAGCAATTCAATTCTCCTTGTTCATGAAGGACACACATATTCGAGGTAGGCTATATTCCGTTTTATCTGTTGTGTTGGGCACACTCTCTTTTTAATTATGACTCAAAACATGTAAAACAACTCGCACAAAAACAAAAAACAAAAATTGTTCAGATCACTACACTCTAATATTTCACAGGACTAAAAAACGTAAAAACGTTACATGTCTTCGAGACTATTGGACTTTCATTTTCACATGGGTTAAACACATTAACCATGTAATAAACAACTGGGTCAAACGACCAACATGGGCAGTGACTGGAACAATTTTTTGTGTTGTGTTCTTGTTTGTTATTTTGAAAAGTTCCAATCATAATTAAAAAGCTGAATGTACCCAATACAACAGAAAAATATTGTTTTAAGTATCTCACTGACAGACTGAAGATTAAGTATAGAATCATGATCATGGAAGGTTTATGAAAGGTTGGTTGAGTTGCCTTGTTTGACACCTAGAGGCAACCAGTCCAACCCAATAAAATAAAACTATAAAAAATAAATAAATTATAAATTTATTTTTGTTAGTCTGTTAAACATTTTGAGATACAGTACTTCTGTAAATTGTATCTCTGTGCAATGGTTCTATTGTAAAATAAAACATCACAGAGTTGAGTGTTAAAGATAATCAACGAAAGATCACACCAGTATCAAATACCATTCAGAATTTTAACTTTATTCTGAATTCTACATCACAAAATATTCAACAAATTGTGTTCCTCTCAAATTTGTTTGTGTATTGGAGTCATACTTCAAATTTCAAAATCACAATATACTTTTAAAACTGGTGCAAGCTTTAATTCCTGCAGTGAAACCTCAATAATAACTTATCACAGACATAGCCTTGTACCAGATTTTTTGGTACAAACCACACTAATGTAATCTATACTCAAAATGCTTAGGATTTATACAATCAAAAACTTACATGATAAAATTTTTTGAAATGAGATTACATCTTTAATTAGATTATTTTTGCTTTTCTATTTAAATTCAAAGAAAATATTAGGATACAATAACACTAAACCAGAATATTAATTTATGTCCAAAAGTAAAATAATTTTAAATATTTAACACCTTTAATAATCTTATACTTTAGAAGTTTACATTATTATTTTCAATAAATCTTCAGCTTGATAAAAGTTGCTCCTCAAGGTTAGATTTTAAAAATTTAACTTATTTTTTTTGTTCCTGGTTCAATGCTATCCATACTTAATTAGTAATAATTTATTATAGATAGTGATTAAGTAAATTAGCATAGCCAAAAGTTAAAATTCATGCCAAGAAATAACTTCCTGTTTATAATGATATAACTGAGGAAAAAGATTAAAAATAATTCTGAAATGAGTTCCACAAACCACCTCCTAGCCATGACACTGACCTCGTCGGCGATCCGATGTCCAAGCCCAACTGGAATGTAGATCTACAACAACGGCACTCCAGCTGGTTTCGAGTTGAAGTAGGTTACTGTACACTGGACACGGTTTGCTGAGAAGTCTGTTCGGTAACTGTATTGTATCGATCTACTACGGCATGCCGCCTGCTTCGTGTACTCCCTCCCCTCCTGTGGGGGGGGGTTGTGGTGGGACATGTAATTGTTATCAACTGCCGGGGGGGGGGGATAATGATAAGGTGACTCGCAGGCCGGATGTGCGAGTCACGTGTCTGAGTTATTGTTGTCAGGTGTCTGCTTATAATTTAAAGTTTCGATCATGTAAATCTCATAATTTGTAGTTATAAGAACTGGATACTCTACCGTTGGGTGTAGTAACTGGAATAAAATCATCTATAGTTTGCTTCAAGAGTAATAACTTGACAGACCAATAAGATTATTCTTGCTCATAAAATACTACTGTATTTTTCTAGCCATTAGTGTATTTGAACGGATTTTTATAAATGTTCTCTTTTTCTATATAAATAAAATTAGAGTTTTGTCTGTACATTGCTCAGAATTATTCAATTTTTAGTTATTTTTACTTTTCGTGCGTTAGAGAAGCCGAAACCGGTCTTATCTCAATTTTTGTCTGTTTGTCGGTTTGTCTGTGACGCTCCAGGAGGCATTTTACGCCGTCTTCTCCGAAAAAACGAGAGAACTTATTACAATGAAAATTATTTCATGTATTATCTTCATTACAGAGAAGGTTTATAAATGCTTGAAATCACCCACCGCCCCTTGAAAAGTAAATAACGAGCATTTATTTTAAAACCCCACTTTTACGCGATATTACTCGCATTTTGATTCAGTCTTCAATGAATAACCTACTGGTAATAATCAGCTGTCTTTTCAGTTTCAAGATTTAATAGAAACAAAAACAAACAGCTGTCAAATCAATATTAGTTAGTTTATATTGGTCATTGATTTTAAACACATTTCGAAATCATACTATATTAAAAAGTTATTTTAACGTATAACTAATTGTAATAATGGTATAAATGTTCTAATCTATTTAATTAGGATTTCAGGTTCACATTTTGGTATGATAATCTTTCTTCTTTTAACTAAATCCTACAAACCGTACAAAGGACGGGCTTACTGCTAGTTAAAAATAAGAATGATTTTGCTTTGATAAAATATCCCGGCAAAAATGGTTGTGTTTACTTCCCTTTGGGAAATAGGTTAGATCATGGATATATAGGGAATTTGGTACAATAGCTCTAGTAGTTTCTATGGAAACCTGTTTCAAATTTTCATCTTACAAATTGTAAACAAAGAGGAATCAAAACATGATAGACACGAGAAAAACATAAGCTAACACAAGAAATGTCAAACAAAACACACAAACCGACATATCCATGTCAAAATGCCATCACATTCATTCCTCTTACATATTAATTAACATCTATACATATTACTACAGTATTTTAACAATTATAATATTTTGATAGTTTTATAAAACCACTTTCTGTCCTCTTGAAAAGTTAGGCCTAGCGTGTGTAGCAAATTACGCGTTATTATTTGAAATTTTCAATACGTCATTTGTTTTCAATTTTTATAGTTCATAAATTTCTAAATAATCTAACCACGTGTTTGATTGTAATCCGTATAGTCCTAGCACTTCTGTTTATAACAGCACTGGTCAAGTATTGAGAAATTAAAAGTACTTAACAATTCACTGTCTGGATTAATTTATTTTACTAATCACTTTGCAAACGTTTACAAATCACGGGGGAATATTTCTAAATATAAAGGAATTCGTGAAATTCGTTGGTTATTAGTAATTCTAATACTTTTTGTTTAGAAATATATCTTAGGTAATCTCTTGAAATCGGAGGAGTTTTATTACCTCCAGAAACTCTGTGCTGTTAAAAATCACAGGCGAGTTTGAAAAGTCCATAAAAACTATTTTATAATAAAATAAACGGTATCAGTGGACTGACACATACTTAAGTAAATTTAAATACGACAGTCTGTAATAAAACTATCATAATATTCTTTAAAGTTTATCTAAATATCATTTTATAATTTATTGTTTCAAAAATAATCATCCAATTTCTGAAAATAAGAGACGTAAAGTTAGATGAATTGTTAGAGTTTTAAGGGAAAAACCACCTGCGGTAATACCAAGCTTTTTTGAGTGGGTTTTGTTGGATGATGTGGAAAACATTTGGGGAATAACGTATAAAATATATATCCACTTAGTGTGGCAAAAATTTTACGTAAATCACGAATATTAAATTATGTTTATTTTTACATTCTTTGTATACAATTTGCTGAAAACATTCAGCACTTGCGATATGAAATCGGCTATTTCAGGATTTAAAGCCCTTAGGCTATAGCTATTTTCAGTGCAGAAATGAGAGCGAGTGAGAGTAAACAATGTTTCTGTCTCACTCGCACTCGTCACTTTCCAATACCGGTTCCTGGGAAAACTTACTGATATAAACACGGTATCCTAAAAAAAGAAACGAAAAGAAATCATATTTCACATGATTCTCTTATCTGATTTGGAAATTTGGAGTGTTCACAACGAAATGCTTATTAAAATAAAATGCTAAATGAAAGTAACATTATTCTACATTCGTTATGTTGTCGTTACCAACTGTCAGCCAGTAATGCATCCAAAATAATGATTATTCTCTGGAGGTGTGCTTGACCCCTAAAAGGATCAAATCTATAACATTCTAAAAAGGTTTTACGCTGAAATTAGTGGTCAAATACTGTACTTAATAATTCAAACTGATAATAACTTAAACGAGAAGATGAACTTTTTCTCTTGTGGTAGGGCTTACAGTTTAATTGTTCAGTTATAGAAAATATTTATTTATTACTCTGTGGAACATTTTTTGTGGGATGAATTGCGTATTGTTTTCGACACGTTCACTGCTTCTGGTTAAGAGGCGGCAGGAGTCAGTCCAGGCGCTCACACGCTTGACATGGGATGGGTTTAATTATTTTTTAATTACTCGTAAAGGAAATTTATTAAAAACAAAATACCAAATACAAAGTATTTTATAAGTCCTTATCAACATATTGATGTGTTAAACTACCAAAACTAAGGTTTAGAAATATTTTATTTTTTTGAAATTAGAAAATGAAAATCCAATAAGGATTTAACAAAACTAATTCTGTTGTATTATTTTTGTTTATCAGAGGAAAATTTCAAACATTGGACCTAAATAAACTTCACATATTCATAAAATAAAATGTATTGAATAACTTTTTGTGTTTGATTTGCTCTTAGCCATAATAATTTTTTTAAGTGCGTTAACTGTTCACGCACTTAAAAAAATTATTATGCTGTCTACTTTGTACGGTTTACTCTAGTCGATTTTTTCGCTTGCACCACCTGAAGCCTCTCTGCACAAAATGTCCTTTTTCTCTGTGCCTCTATCAAAGTTAAAATCCAGCAGAATTTATCAGGCTTTTGAAATTTTGGCAAAAAACCCTAAATTAATTTATGAATCAGAACCTAAACATTCTAAAACTTTATTGATCGGTAACTAATTTGGGCTTTTTTATAGGACCATATAGGGCATAGGGTTGCCCGAGTTTATAGATTGAAAATACAATAAAAACCAGAGTTATTTTACAGAAGTGGGTAACTAATAGAAAACACGGTTTATACATTACTATATGCCAACCAGTTAAAAGTGAAAAAACAGTTTGAAGAAAAACTGTAATATAAAGGTTAGGTACGGTGCTATATGCACAGGTTCTAGGAAAACCATGAGATAGTAAACTAATAATTTTATTATATAAAAAATACATTTTGTCTGCACGGTGCTTGGAATTATATTTTTGGTCAATTTAACGTTTTACACGCGAGAAAAGCCAAAATGGGATAATCTCAATTTCTAAGAGTGTGTAGGCTGTTTTTCCGTAATACTTTTCCTTGAAACGAGAGCACTCAGATAGAATAAAAATAATTTCATAACTCTATTTTGGAGAAGAATTCTAATTACTTTAAACGAACCCACACACTACTGCTGGAGTTCGTTAGTTTGCAGCTAGAGTAAGCTTTTATAAAAAAACGCTTTCTCAGACAGTGGTCTTTTAGGTGTAGTGGTTACACCGTTGTGCTGACGAGTACAACGGTTGAAACAATCCGGAGGAACGAGGGTTCGACTTCGAATTCCGACCATGATCAATCCCAATTTGGCTTGCAAATGTGTGGTATAGTGGAGTGGCCCACCATGAACGGTGAATGGTTTGAGTGTTATGAAATTTATTTTCATTATTATTTTTGTTCTATCGATTTTGGAGAAAAATTATATTTACTTTAAACTAACCAACACACTACGAAAATAATTTAATTGGCTATCAAAACCACAGTTTTCAGAAATATTAGACATATTTTTCTAGGTTTTATAACACTGAACATTTGATCTATAAAAGTGATTGATTAGGAAGAAATTAGATCAAAAGCTATCAAAGCAATAATGTTCTTTGGATTAATCATTAATTTTAAACCTATTTCCAAATTATACAACCTACTTATTTTAATGTAACAATTTGTACAAATTTCGTCCAATAATTTATCTACTTTTATAATAATTGAGATGAGAATTTATTTTTTCTTAGTATTAATTTGTTTAAGACTTCAGGTTAAATGATGTTGTCATTATATTATCTTTGCTTTGTAGCACTGAATCAAGCAAACTCATATAAAGAACAGGTTTAATTACTGCTAGTTTCAAGATTGATTAGGCCCCTAGACAAAAGTATTTTCCTTGATCTGAGTGGCCCCCAGATCTTTCTGTAACAATTCAGAGGTTCTTTAGATTGATCATTGATTAGTTAACTGCTCTTTACACTTTTAAGTCTTTATTTGACCTGATATTGGTATCAAAAGCCAAGTACTTTTTTTAGACATGAAGGTATATATAATGATTGAGTTTGATAAAAAGTGAATTCCAGAAGTAGAAATGGTTGATAATTTATTTTGAAAATTGTATTATTGAGAAAAACCTTATGTGGTAATAATAAACTCAAAAGTTCAAACTTTTAATTCCAGAGGAGTTGGTAATTGTTAGAAAGCACAAATAGAACCTGTGACTTCTTGATTGAACCATAGTCCAAACTAATCAAAACAATCAAATTCTTGCCCTTGACTCTGGCTGTGGGGTTGTCAGCTGTAAGTTCCCACTGTCAATGAAGACGAAGAAAAATTTAAGAGCTGAAAGTAATTTGATTGTTGATATTAACCCTAGAAATGGCAAAGTCGTAATTTACGACACATTTACATATTCAATAAGAGAGGCAGGTGGAGGCAACTGCCGTCAGTTTAGTGAACTTGTTAGACACTAGCGGCTACGTGACTGTGTTGCCCTCTGGGGGCAAACAACCGAACCTGCTCTCGTAGTACACTAGACTGCCACCGGGCAGCGCTCTCTACTCCTAGGCACTGAGTGGCCGAACCGGCTAACGCGCTATGCTGACGAGTGTAACGTTTTAGCCATTCGGAAGTGCTAGGGTTCAAATCCTGACCATGAGCAATCCCAATTTGGCTTGCAAATGTGTAATAAAGCGGAGAGGGGGACCAACCTTAAATAAACAGTGGCCGGCTTGGGTGAAGTTGACGGCATTTGTAGGCTTAATTGGGATTGCAGTGGACACCTCTTTTGCTTTAGTGGTTAGTGGTTATAAGGGGAGGGCATGTTTTAAGCTTTTTTTTTGTTTAAACTTTGATATTTCATGAGGATATTAGTAAATATTTTTATGTTACAGTTAAGAGTAAAAAGCTTGCCACTTCTAGGGTTAAAACTCAGATGCTCAGATATGTATCCAGGAAAAAAATCAACAAGAAATTTTTATTTTTCAACATTTATTTACACCTTATCTGTCAATATAACTACTGGAACACTAAAGTAAACCGCAAAAAGAAGTCCGATGAGAGTCCCTATTCTATAATAGCATATGGTTATATCAGCTTACAAACTATATGAAAAATGGCAACACTGCTGTCCAAGAGGGGGAATGAGGGGGGAACCAGCTGTCCAAGTCCTCACCGGACTACTTTTGTGCGGTTTACTCTAACAACATAGACTCAGTTAAACAGTGTATCTTAACAGACTATTTATTACTACTTACTGAATATTTTTACTAAAAAAACATGGTGAAAATGAAATGAAATTAAAATTTGACTTTAGAAAATTACCAGTTTGGTATTTTTAGGCCTTATAAATAAACCTATAAAATATCACAGTAATACAACTTGAAAAATTAAACTGGATTACAGATTGATAGTTTTGAAATAATAAACGATATTTGTGTAAATTATCATGAAGTGTTTTAATATGATAACTAAATGAGGCTTTTATCTTAAGCAAATTGTACTATTTGTATCCTATAGCTTTAAAAATCACCTAAAAAATAGTTACAGTATGTAGATAGATCTACTTAGGTTAAAGCTATGCAAATGTTCAAGTCAATTTAAAATTGAAGCGATTCAAGAAAATGTAGTTTTTTTAAACAATTTTTTTCATCTGAAACGAGGCTATTACCGTAATCCTCATGGCAAGTCCTAGGTCAGGGAAAAAATTAGTTTTTCTTTGTTATGGGGTCTCCAGATATCCAGATGTCAAAAACATCACCTGTTCAAAACTACATATATATTTTTGTGTGCCTATCCGTGAACACAATACGGTAACTCTTGTGAAAATAATCAAAATAAAATTTTACACATACCTGTAAAAATAATTTGTGGATTTAGGTTCAAAAACCAGGCACATGGCTCTATCTAAAAGGTGTTTTAAGGAGGGTTTTGATTCCCAAAACTGGGTTTTAAGGGTTTTCTATGAAAATTATATTTTTTTAAATATGGTTTTCTTAGCAACATTTGAATGTTAAACTGTTATTGAGATACACAGGAAAAACGTAGAAAACACTACATACTGTTCCTTGGGTTAAGTGAGGTTGGCAACAGTATACCTGCTAAATAATAAACAGAATGAAAATGTTTTGGTGTGTATCAATGTTTTGCACCTACACCCAAAAATGGAGATTTATGGGGTAGCTCTAAAATTTTCAATTTACGCCCTATCGAGTGACACTCCTTTTTAAAGAAAACTAATAATAGAAACTATAGGTATTTAAAGCTATTTAACTTAAACTTAACCCAGTACCAAGAAGAAACTTATAACATTTGGATTTTTATTTCAAAGGAAGGGAAGATTCGATGAAGTTAAATAAAAAGCATCTAAAGGAGTTAAACTTTTTTTAAGATATTGGATTTAAAATAAGTTGTTTTCAATCTACATCAATTATCACACAATGTTTATTTAAAACCAGTGGACGGAACATAAAATATGAAAACATAAAAACCAGAAAATAATAGAAATACAAGTGACTAACGCACAGAAATGAAGGAAATTATACTTCAATCCAGCTTAACTAAATTTTTTTAGTTAATCAATCTTCAGTGTAATATCAATAACTGACAGCTTCCTAAATATAATAGGCATAATAAAATAATAAATGATTTTACCTACCTCATTAAACTTAAAATATTAATTAAACATCACTATATCATGACTAATTTAATATTCAGGTGAAAACAATTTCTTTTATCACAACTATACATACTATTTTCCAGATCTCCAATCTGAATTATTTTGACTTGCAATAGTAATTTAACAAAAGATACAAAATAATATTTGTAAACTTTTAGTAGGAATTTCTGAATGATCAATAATCAACAGTAAAAATAAGTGTATGATCAACTAAATGAAGTAATTATACTCAAAAAACTAAAATAAATCATCAGTCGGTAATCTCTTTATACGTCAAATGCCACAGGTTACACATCTGGAACACAAAGCAAACAAATATCTCTTAAATTGAAATTTATTTTTCTTTGTAAGTAATAAGACGTGAAAACTACATACAAACAATTAATTATCGTTTACCGTTTCAAAGAACATGCCACGCTTACTGATTCACGATCAGCATAGGTTGGGTTGTCTGGCCCATGCTCAGCTGAGTACAACTTAGGGTTGTTTGTCGAATAGTTTATTCCTGATTTGAATATAAAGAACCGGGTATCTATAGTGATAATTCTGCTTACACTATAATTCAACTGAAAATTTCTCATTCTTTTCTAGATTAGAAATATGAATTACCTTCTTCCTAGGGTTCACTAGGTTCAGTAGCCGGGGAGAGTGCCGCCTGGGATGAAAGACTTATGAGGCGGCATCACATGTTGGGGTGGCCTCCCACCCGAGGTCAGACCCAGCCCGGGTCCACTGGGCCGCCACCCATCAGAGTTCATGGTTCGGCCACCAAAGCCATCCCAGTTGTTCTCACCAGTCCAATTGTTTCCGTTCCAGCTCTTCCCTCCAGTTCCAGTCCAGTTTTTACCACCCTTTGGCGAACGTCGGGTGTAAGGAGCTCCACGATTGTTGAAGTTGGCTTTACCATTCACCTTACTAGCATGTTTGTTGGATGTTATGTGCTGCAAAACGATTGTCACTTTCAAAATCACATATGTTAATTTTACCACAGACATTTAATTAATCAGAGTCGCTATGAACAAACAAACAAATCGAAATACCATATTAACCTATTGGCTACCATAGACGGTCACGGCCTGTCACGGGTACGGCAGCGCGTAACTACCAATGACGGACAGTTTCCGTAATTGTTAATTTATTATTGTATTTGGAGATCTTTGACTGTTGTATTACGGTATTTAACTCTCGATTGTCCTATCCTAAATATAAACAGAGCTATATTTTGGCTCTCGATTGTTTTTTTTAATGGTTTTTTAACCGATTTCATCACGGTTTTGTTTACATCGCTGTATGCAGTCTGACTGTTTGACAACACAACAATTCGTCACAGGTTAGAGAATCGGTGATATCAATAATTAAAATCTCTGTATCAAGTTGCCACTCACTAGGTTCAGTAGCCGGGGAGAGTGCCGCCTGGGATGAAAGACTTATGAGGCGGCATCACATGTTGGGGTGGCCTCCCACCCGAGGTCAGACCCAGCCCGGGTCCACTGGGCCGCCACCCATCAGAGTTCATGGTTCGGCCACCAAAGCCATCCCAGTTGTTCTCACCAGTCCAATTGTTTCCGTTCCAGCTCTTCCCTCCAGTTCCAGTCCAGTTTTTACCACCCTTTGGCGAACGTCGGGTGTAAGGAGCTCCACGATTGTTGAAGTTGGCTTTACCATTCACCTTACTAGCATGTTTGTTGGATGTTATGTGCTGCAAAACGATTGTCACTTTCAAAATCACATATGTTAATTTTACCACAGACATTTAATTAATCAGAGTCGCTATGAACAAACAAACAAATCGAAATACCATATTAACCTATTGGCTACCATAGACGGTCACGGCCTGTCACGGGTACGGCAGCGCGTAACTACCAATGACGGACAGTTTCCGTAATTGTTAATTTATTATTGTATTTGGAGATCTTTGACTGTTGTATTACGGTATTTGACTCTCGATTGTTCTATTCTAAATATAACAGAGCTATATTTTGGCTCTCGATTGTTTTTTTAATGGTTTTTTACCGATTTCACGGTTTGTTTACATCGCTATGCAGTCTGCTGTTTGACAACAACAATTCGTCTTGCAGCAATGCATTCCTTGTTTATGAGGATTATTCTGATTTTATCAGACACATTTTAGATGAAAGTGGAACCGAAAGTAGTGGTAGTGATTCGGAAAGTGATCATAATGAAAAGTCCAAGTGTTTCCAGCAGAGAAAGTGATGTAGAACAACCTGAAAGTAGGCCTAACCTTCAACAGTGGAACTGGACATCGAATGAAAACACAGTAAGACAACTTTACCTCTAGTCCTGGAATAAACCCTGTAATAAACCGACAACTAACAAATTTCAGCCACAAATTTGGTGAGTAAATATTTATTTTCTGTGTTTTTATTGAATATAAAGGTAAAACCCAGAAAAAGGCTAAAATAATTCGGTACCGGTGTGCGTCGAAAGGGTAAATTTATTTAGTAGCTAACGGGTTAACGCAGGAGCCATATGGTAGTTTTTGAACAGTAAAAATGAAAATTCAGTACCATATTATTACAGTGGAATTTACGTAAGGGAATCTAGTTACATTAACCAAAGCACAATCACTACTGACAGAGCGATATGGTCACTAAATGAGGAATAGGTATGCAGAAAGTTTAGACCAAAGTAAACTTAAGCTGCAGGATGCGGTAAGTGAATTTGCTGAAGTTATGAATGTAAATTATTACTCTTCAGAAGACCATTATTTAATTCACAAAATCTAATAATAAATAAGGGACACTGTTGCGGAGTCAGTTTGTGTTGACACTGTGGATATCCCCGTAACATGACAGTCACAAGCTGTCTTCAAGATTTATCCCTCTCATTCTCACCCTATTGGCCACTGACTCCCTAACAATATGATCATCTACTCCTCATCATTTATCAGATGATTGACATTGCCACAATCATATTGTTATATCGTACATTCTAAAGAAATTGATTCTAAATTTAATGCTACAACTAAACCACCACTCTCCCTGTCAAAAATTTCTATAAGTAGCTACAGTAAGACCCCTCATATCTGGCCACTTCGGGACCCTTGGCCGTCTAAACCAACCTTTTTTTAAAACGATAATGTATACCTAATATAAAACATTATGATAAATATGGTAGTAATGAGGATTTAAATCTCTTCTGTAATTGGTATTGAAAAAAATATACATGTTTATAAAATCAATACAAAGCATCATAAACTATCTCATATGAAGGTTTTTCTCAAGTATCGTTGCTCGGATAAAACCTTTTCACTCTCTATCTCTCAATAAAAGTCGCTCAAGGTTTTTCGATTTCGATGCCAGTTTTAACCAGGCATTTTTCTATCTTTAGTTCATTACATATTTCATAGATTCGCCTTCATGTTCAATCGCGTTAAGCTTCTGTTTGACTGTCATCTCAACACGTTTTTCTTTGACACACTAGTTTTTTGTACACTAATAATAATATAGGCTAAGATATTTTCTGATAAAGTGGGAGAAAATTTTGTGCTGAGTAATATCCATTATGCACGCATTATGAAACAACAACAAAATGGCTGTTTTCAATAAACAATAGCTAGATTTTTTTAGTCTAAGAGTCAGCGGGTGGTACTATTGCAATCAGCATTTCCCTTTACAGGTACCGTGTAAACATTACGTCAATATATAATATATTGGCATAATGTTTACATACGGAAATTAAGTGGAAATTAATTAAGTAAAGATAATTCTTTACTTATAACAGTACCAGAAGCAAAAAAATAGTCACTTCAGTACATGTACACGTGGGCTCTTCACTATGTGAGTAAAAATTCCGAAATAAAGTTAATAGATTATCTACTTGCCGTTCTACTTTAGGAATAATATCCACCTCACTCTATATGAATATTTCATAATCCAGAACGTATGTTAGTCCAAATAAACACAGGGTTTTGTACTTGGTCTTCAACTTCAGAAATAAAAAAAATTATAATACAATTATGATAGATCAAAAGTAGGAACATGAGGTTGGTATGAGGACCAAAAGTTGGATTAAATTTAATTAAAAATAATATTTCTATCGATCATCACCTGATGTAGCTGCAGATCCGAGTTGACATGGACGTTGCACGCAGCACAATACAGACGGTTGGGGCCGATGTCCACACTCACGACACCTAATGTCATCAATACTATCTATCTATCACATCGTCTGATGAGATTAAATAAATCAGATTGATAGACAAAGGACAGAGAAACAACTACCTTTAATTGTCTTTTATTCCATTAAAAATGGACGTTGGTATGAATGATGTGATCAATTCCTCGAAAATGCTCCAATTGATATAGGTTTTTTAACAAAATTAAAAATCGTAACAATTTTTACAGGATGATTTTAGTATTTCTGAAAGTAACAAGTGTAAAATAAAATCTTGAAAACTAAACTTTTTGTGATGTGTGAGCCTCAGTTCCCAAAGAACTTTATTCAGTCAGTTTATTGGTTTTTAGTAACATAGGCAGAAATCATAAATTTATTTGTTGAACATTGGGAATATTGCAGAAATAACGACACCGCAACGCACTGTCACTTTTTAGAAATCCCAACGCCTATCTAACCATGTTAAGTTTACGTTTTACATAAGAAATAATATCTTTTTCCAAGTTTTGACAAAACTCATATTTCTACCATCCTAATATGTTGGGTTTAAAAAAATAACAGTATCATGGGTGTAAGTATAAATGTAGTATAATACAAAATTTACCTTTAAGCCATTTTTTTAATTGTACTATTTACAAACCTTTACTCTTCCCACTGTTGTCAGGGACTTGCACTGTGTTAGATTTGTTTGATTCCGCCTTGGTTTTGTGTTTGGTTCCTAAAACACAAAAATCGGGTATATAACATAAAAAAATTACAAAGATAAATGCTAAGGTTCACCAAAAGCATCTTTTGAAGCACCATTTGTCTCGAGCAATGCAGTAGCTCAAGACACTAGTAGCTCACCCCTATACAGTTTCTTTAACCCTTAAAGTGCTACTGAAAATCACACTCCCTATTCATTTAGGTTGAAAAAATCAAAATAATATTTTCCCAATGTTCTTTTTGGATTTAGATACCTGGCTTGAATAAAGTAAAAAACAGAAAAATGCTTATTTTTATTTATTTAACATTTTAACACAATTTTTCAGGTATCTAAAAAAGTTATTTTTGCACGGGAGCACTAGAATACAGGCCAAAGTCGCATAACACCTAATTTCAGTCACTAGAAAATCCAACAGAGCCGCCATATTGGTTTTGTGAGTTCATAGAGGTTAAAGCAACATCACCATGGACTCTATTGGTTGTTTCGCGAACTACAGTGCAGTAAATGTGACGAAATAATTGAAAGTGAAAAATCTCGGTTTCCGCGCCGTGTGACCCTACTGTGCTGCGAGAAATCTTATCACGCCCGGTAAGGGTTAATTTATAAGTGAATGCCAAGCCTATGAAGGCTTTATATCTGTTATGCAAAGTAGTGTTTTGCCAAAAAGTGTTTAAAAAAATTAAACTGACATGAAATAACGTTCCTTAGTAAAACGTTTTAGTTTTAAATTGTCGTGATATATTACTATGGTTCATTAGTTCACCGGTGGAATGCATTAGCATTCATTTATGAACTGTTGTCTCTTATGCCTTTGTGCTTGTAAACGACATTTTAGACAACTATAAACCGAAACAGCTGACTGTGCAGCTGTTTGTTTTTCATCTCGTGACTGGCAAGGTTCAATTTTACAGTATTAGTTTATTGGTTTTATGATGTATTGTTAGTTTATTTACAGTCAAGCTCTTATGAACTGCTAATAATTAGTTTTATAAGTGCACTATATAGTTTACTTTATAATCTATCCATAAAGTAGGTCATTATGGTACGTATGGAAAAAATGTAAATTAAACTCAAATTTTACCGCTTGAAATAGATTTAGTTAATTTTTTTCCTCTTTATTCTGGTTCCTTACTAAATACAATAAGAATTTTGAATATGCACTTTTGAGATGGTTCGAGGTAAAACATAGAAACCGTTAAGAGGTTAAATTTATTTAAGCTGATATAAATAAATTCTAAAACTCAACTCAAGAAAGCTTAGAAATCACAATTCATCTTTATATCCCCTCTAATACATTTTATTTTTTTCTACAATTAATTAGTCAAGAAACAGTAATATTGCACACTTCGCATTTTAATTGGACCTATAAAAATATAAATTGTAAGCCAACCACAAACAACAACAAAAAACAATATTGTTTACCAACAAGTTTAATTATTGTACATTAATCAGGAAAAGTACTATATGTAATACAGTGCAACTTGGTTATTGCGGCTTCGGCCATAACGTCGGATATAACGTTATTTATTTTTAGGTCCCGCCAAACTATAGGAATTTACATAGGTAAAACCTCGGATATATAGTCAGTAAATTCTAAAACCTCGTATATAACGTCAAGAAAATCGGGCTGAGATGAAGGCAACATATAGTTGAATATAGAATGTTCGGTCGGTGGTGCAACTGAGGGCTGCGGCTATTGTTTAGCTACATTCTATTTTTAGAAACAGCATTTTATTGCTGTCTTACCGCTAACCACCCCAACCCCCTCCGCCTACCCTATATCCGCTGTCGCCGTCATCAAGGTCAGTGTCAGTGACTCACGTCGCGTCAAAACACTGTGATGCCGTTCGTACGTACCTACAGTTCGTGCAGCTATCGTTAGTTCAGTGTATGTCTTTTACAGTTTGTTTTTCGTTACTTTAATTTACGAATACAGTCTTGAAAAATAATTGCAAGTGTTAAGAGAAAGGTTTTGCCGAAGAAAAGGTGTGAGTTATAAGAGCGTGTGAGGAGGGACATAACATAGCAGACGTGTGTTCGGGCTTGTTTTTTAAAATTGAACCAACAGTTGAATTCACCATGCCGTACTTCATTGCAATATTTTCAAATTCGATTTTTTATATAGTATAGAGTAGTTCAGTCAGTCATAAACATAAATGTGTATTTCAAATTACCTTCATTAAATGTCTTAATTTCATGTAAAAAATGTGTTTCTCTATTTTTCCTCGGTTTTAAATTAAAATTATGTAACCTCTTTTATAGCGTCACTCTGATATAGCGTCATTAATTGTGTGGTCCCTTCAATGACGTTATAACCAAGTTCCACTGTATATGTAATAGCTTATATTTCTAATAGGAGTGTGTCTGTATCAGTTAGGCCCTTCTACAAGAACAGGTTTAATGTTAATACAACAAAATTTGCATATAGCCCTACAGTAATCAGATGATTTTCCATTTACAACAAAATTTGCATATAGCCCTACAGTAATCAGATGATTTTCCATTTATCTTGTAATTTTTAAAGCTTCTATAGCAGTCTAATTTATAATTTGCTAAGTACAGCACCCTACTATTAAGCTGCGTTTACACGAGGCCAGTAAGTGGCTCGTGTTGCTTTTATTTTGGATTTAGCTTCAGTTATTCCAAGCCCTTTAATTTTCATAGCGGAAACTATCTCACTGAGGGCTGTTTTGCAAGCATTTTTGTTTTTGTACAGTTTAGAAAACTGGTCCCATGAGCAAGGCCGGTCCTTATAAAGTTTCAAAATTTTAACTCTCATCTATTTGGACCACCTTGGAGCCATTTAATTAGTACAGTATTACACAATATAAAATGTAGAAAAAAATAAAAAATTAACAAACATCCTACAGTTCTGTTACTGTTCGTCACAATATTAGCTCACTTGCTCCGCTCGACAGACTAAGTTGTCCACACGGCGTCAGTACGAGGCAGGCTGTGTAACAGGTCCTTTTTTGAGTGGTGGGGGGGCAGATTGTCTACTTCTCGTGCAAGTCAACCTGCCAAGCAGGTTGACAAGCAACAACTTATCTGTGATTTGCGAGCTTGGTTGTTTACACAGGGAAGGTTACTTGCATCAGGTTACCTGCTTCAAGTAACCTGCTTAAACACCTTTACACCTTTAGTGTCCCTTCTTAAACTATTTGATATAGAGTTCACTGGAAACTGAACTAATAAAGTGAATGGACAATGAAAGAGGCACTTAAAACCAAGCAATTCCTGTTACATAATGCTGATGCCCAAAAAGATTTCAATACTTTCTGACATACAGTAGAACCTCTCAAATTTGATCCCCAAAAACTCAACAGGGCTGGTGAATTAATATTTTTTTACACCGCCCATAACCTAAAGCAGTACATAGGCCGCCCGAGAGCGCTGGAGACTCAGACTAGGTTTTTGGATTTTCAAAGTCGTTCAACGCACCCTTTTCTATGAAAATATATGTTTATGTAAACATTGTGGATGACATTTCTTCACTGTTTTCCATCAAATGGTATGTGAAAACGTAAAAAAAATTGTTTAAGATAGGTCTATACCACTCTCTATTGCATGAATTTTAGCAGTGAACGTGTTTCAGTACTCTAAATAAGCGTTTTTATTCAACCCTTTGTTATTTTTATATATGTTCCCTAAAACTCAACATCCTTAAAACTTGAGAACCTTTAAGTCCGATAGTGTCGAGCTTGAGATGTTCTACTGTAGGCTTCTATCATGATATTGGAATTGAAGCAGAAAATGCAGTTGCATTAATCTTTTTCTGATAACAACTACTATAATAGTTCCTAATAATCTGTTCACAATTTTCAGTATTCCCAATCTAGATTTGCTCAGTTGATAAGTGAAAACTTATCAATAACATTTTTAATAATAACATTTCTATAAACATTTTATGGTTAAGAATATCATTGTATAGTACTTAAACATTAATATAAAAATAGTTATAGATTGAAATATACTCATATGATTAAAATAAGAAGTTGTAGTAAAGTTTGCCGTCCAGAAATCGACCGCCCTTTATGCGAGTGAAAGCAACCGTCCATAAATCAACCGCCTGGTCCTCAAAGGGATAAGACACAGCGAGGTACTCTGGCGCTCTGAGACACATGGGCTAGCCAGAGGTGACTGCTCATGATCTGACAGGAATTGCCAGCTATTGGTTTTTTATCCAACAAACTTTGACTTACTGGGCCAGCGTGTTAGCCCTGAGCTACCACGCCACTTGAACCGTGTCTGTGTCGGTTAGTTATACTGTACCTGAACAGAACAATTAAAACTTTATTTTTAAATCAAAAATATGAAACTCACAGGATCCTTTTTGGTTGGGAGCTTTCCAATAATGTTATCAACAACAGCTTGCGTGACTGGATCTCCTACTTTTATATCTATATCTTTTTTTTGCTCTAAAAGCTCCATTGGTGGTGCCGGTGGTGGAGCTATCAATGAAGGGTCAACAGCCAGTGTTGCCAACAATGGTCCACTCTCAGCAACTTCTTTGCTGAAAAAAAACTGGTTTATTACATTTCTTGGGAATAATTGTTTCTTAATAATCTTGTACTTGTAACATTATTCATACATGTATTTTATTTTATTTGTAAGGTAGGCTATTGTTACAGCTGGTTTTTAGCAGAGTACCTTGTATTATGTTGTATCATCCATGATACAACACACTTCATAACTGAAGATAAACAGACTTGTAGAAAATATTAATGTAAGGAGTAAAGTACTTAATTCAAGTAGTATTGAATCAACCATAGAATAAGACGATTTATTATTTATCACGATACTAGAGTAAACTCCGCAGTAAGTTCATTAAATGTACCTAAGCTCTTGTAGCACTTAGAATACTAAGTGCTGCAATATACTACTTGAGTTTTAGTTTCTAGAATCATCGAGACAAGTTGACAGCAATTATTATTTGTTTTAGATTAGAATAAAATCCTGAAACGACTCAAATTATCTTGAATAATATCAGTGATACAGCCAGACTACATCAGTTGTAGTATGTATGATTGTCACCTTAACTCTAGAGTACCCTACTTGGTTTGGACTACAATCAGCTATGGTACAGACTAAAATATTCAGGTTTTCTCAAAATCAATTTTTTTTAACTGATGTAAAATTAAATTCATTAAAGTATGTTAACTTCTTTGTCGAAAGTCATTGATAGTACGTAATAGTGAATATTTAAATTATTAATAGGCCTATGGACTTTTTCCATAATAATTGGTAAATCAAAGTTTCAAAATGTTTCGGGATCTGAAATACCATCCCATCCTCAGGTAAGCTATAACCTTACAACAAGAACAGTTTGTAAGTCTCATCCATATTGAGCAAATACATCTGTTTAAAGCACACTCAAAAACTTTAAAATTTACAAAAAGCAAACTAAAAAGGTCAGACGCGACCTGCTCCTAACCTTCTGTGGAGTGAGGTCGTGCTTTGCTTTGTGCTCCTTTGTTGTATCTGTAACCTTTTTTATTTTTTAAAAGTGTTTTACTTTTTACTTTTTTGTTGTAGGTTAAGTGGCAGCTTAGACTATTTACTGATCTTGTTATGTTCTAGAATCCAGCTCACCTGAAGACGAGATAATTTCAAATCCCGAAACACCACTGAACTTAGTTTCACCAATCATGATGTGAAATGTACGTAATATTTTAATAGCCTAACAAGTAAACTGGCAAATAATTTATCTAAAGTTACACTCCTAAGCATAATGATTTGGAAAGCTCGATTTAGAATAATTGGTTTAAGTATTCACTTTAGATTTACAAGTTACCTTTATTTTTATGCTAGTCTGAGAGCTACTCCAGGAGAAACGGTATCCCCTACAGTCGACTGGAGTAAGGGCAATGTTCACTCTACACTATACTACAATTAGTTGGGTCATTACTCGTTGTTGTTATTATTTTGAAGTTTAAAACATTTAAGAATAGATTAATACGGCAATGTACTCACAGAAACAGTATTTTATTAACTATCACACTGCATAAAATATCTGTAAAACTATTTATTCATTATTTGACATGAAAAACAATGAAAAAATAAGGTTACACTGACAGTCACAGACAGCAGTTTGAGAATATTTTGACATGGCTATTTCTGGCTCTGGTTTTGGGGGGGGATGTAACATGGGCCACGTTGAGGGGCACCGAGTTAGTGTCCTAGTTTTTGTCACAATATAGCCTAAAATGGAGGATAAGACTTAAAACTAATATAATACCATAGCAAAAACCCATCAACATATCTGTGTCAAATAAAACAGAACTGGTAAGATTCGTAATAAAATCCAAAAACTTTCAAGAGGTCTAGGGGGCATTGCCCCGCATGCCCCACTTAACTCCGCCCCATGGGGTGTTGGCAGATTTGTGAAAGCAAAAAGTTTATTTCCATAGAAACTACTTGAGCTTTTATGTTGAATTTTTGGTTGTAAGAACAGCGGTTTAGATGAACTGAAAATATTTCCTTTAGACATCCATGATCTTACCCATTTGCCACTGAGAAGTAAATATAAACATTTTCCCATTAATATTTTATTCTTAATAGCCTACTGATAGGAAAGAGGCTAACCAATATAGTGGGAATTTAGTCAAGACTTCTCTAATCATAACTTTTTCATACAAACCAGAATGCAATTCATGGATTAGTCCGTCCTATCCTTTTAAACAATAGGGTAGCTGGGTTCACTTTGTAAGTATGGTTGCATTAACCCATAATTGAAATACTTTAAGTAATATTCAATGGAAGAGATTAAATAAATAAGAGATTCTAACTCACCTCACACCAATGACCGTAGCAACGGCTGGAAACGCTGACATTTTACCTGTAAATTTCAAGTTTTGTTGAAACACGAATTAATTGCACTGTGAGCCTCCTTTTCCTCTAACAAGTAGTAATATTGTATAGAGTAGTGTAAACTGTGACAATGACAGTGTTTTCGGCTTCAGTGTCCTCACTCCTCAGTTCTCTCTCACTGATCTCACTCACAGTCTCTGTCTCACACTCCTCTCCTCTCCAGTCGTCACTAATTTTTTTATAATCTGGTTGGCAATGGCAGGCTCAGGTATGCAATTATACTATAATTAGTTGGGTCATAACTCGTTGTTGTTATTATTTTGAAGTTTAAAACATTTAAGAATAAATTAATACGGCAATGTACTCACAGAAACAATATTTTATTAACTATCACATTGCATAAAATATCTGTAAAACTATTTATTCCTTCATTATTTGACATGAAAAACAATGAAAAACATAAGGTTACACTGACAGTCACAGACAGCAGTTTGAGAATATTTTGACATGGCTATTTCTAGGCTCTGGTTGTGGGGGGATGTAACATGGGCCACGTTGAGGGGCACCGAGTTGGTGTCCTAGTTTTTGTCACAATATAGCCTAAAATGGAGGATAAGACTTAAAACTAATATAATACCATAGCAAAAACCCATCAACATATCTGTGTCAAATAAAACAGAACTGGTAAGATTCGTAATAAAATCCAAAAACTTTCAAGAGGTCTAGGGGGCATTGCCCCCCATGCCCCACTTAACTCCGCCCCATGGGGTGTTGGCAGATTTGTGAAAGCAAAAAGTTTATTTCCATAGAAACTACTTGAGCTTTTATGTTGAATTTTTGGTTGTAAGAACAGCGGTTTAGATGAACTGAAAATATTTCCTTTAGACATCCATGATCTTACCCATTTGCCACTGAGAAGTAAATATAAACATTTTCCCATTAATATTTTATTCTTAATAGCCTACTGATAGGAAAGAGGCTAACCAATATAGTGGGAATTTAGTCAAGACTTCTCTAATCATAACTTTTTCATACAAACCAGAATGCAATTCATGGATTAGTCCGTCCTATCCTTTTAAACAATAGGGTAGCTGGGTTCACTTTGTAAGTATGGTTGCATTAACCCATAATTGAAATACTTTAAGTAATATTCAATGGAAGAGATTAAATAAATGAGAGATTCTAACTCACCTCACACCAATGACCGTAGCAACGGCTGGAAACGCTGACATTTTACCTGTAAATTTCAAGTTTTGTTGAAACACGAATTTCACTGTGAGCCTCCTTTTCCTCTAACAAGTAGTAATATTGTTTAGAAGTAGTGTAAACAGTGACAATGTCAGTGTTTTCGGCTTCAATGTCCTCAGTCCTCCCTCACAGTCTCACACCCCTCTCCACTCCTCTTCAGTCATCACTAATTTTTTTATAATCTGGTTGGCTATGGCAGGCTCAGGTATGCAATTTCAAAATACACTATTTTTTATGAATATTCCCATCTAAATTTTGTGGACATCCCGGGGATCGAACCCAACGCCTCTTCAACCGAAGTCCAAGATGCTAACTGTTAGGTTAGTAGATGCCTCATTATTCCTTCATTAATCTTTTTTTATTACTTTTTAGCGAATTTCCCATAGGGAAGAAGCTATTACCGTAGGTCTTATGGCAAGACTTATGCCCGGGACCATGTTATTTTTTAGGTGCTCAGAGGAAAAAAACAATAGTCATTAGTAATTATAAATAAATATATATATACATATATACGTATATATCTTTGTTACATACACAATAATGTGGTCAAACCGTTGGAAGAAGAATAAATAAATATTTTAATTTTTATCTATCCAAGGACCGAAACAGATTTAAGTATTTGAAAGGAATAATAGCGTTGGTTGTTAATTATTTGATATATGTTATTGTGTTTTTAGCTACACAAAGTTTCTGGAGGTGGATAAACCATTTTCAAGATCATCCAAAATGATTTTCGTTAAAAATTAAACACATATTATTCATATAATTTCGACGACACAACGTATGCTCAGAACGGGAGTTGGAGTACAATGTAAACTGCTTATAACAATGACGTTACACTCCACCACCAAGCTAGCAGAAGTTGTTGCACACTTCAACAGCATGTAAGAACTGGTCCGTGGCGACGTAGCTAATTAAGAGAGTTAAAGACAGGTGGTTATTAATACGTTTTCTTGTATATTTTTGCAGCTTGTTTTTGTGGCTTGAAAGTTAAAACAAAAATCTTAATTTTGTTTTTTAATACGCTGTGAATGAAAAATAATTCGTTTGAATATGTTTAATAGGATGATCTGTTCACAAAACATTCTTAGTCAGCAACAAGACTACAAAATCGCACTATAATCCATCTTACACTCATTTCTCATTCATACTTAAATACCTACTTAGGTAGGTCGCTACTTCAGTTTAAAGTATTTAACTTACCTCACATTACGCAATCCTCAACCGTTGGTTTAGTTGGAGCATTTCCATTTAAAAAATTCTTTAATTTTTATAAAGCTTGTTTACATTTGTTTAGATAAGACATAAGCTTTATAATTATACACACCGATACGAAACTTAAAACAAACATTCTGAATGACACTCCTGTTGAAGAAAGAGCAGTAAAAGAACATTATAATTTATAGATATATACTTTATTATTATTTTGGTTAGGGATTTCTCTTTATATTAATCATTATGGTAAGAAAAATTGTTTTACTGTGTGGACTAGTTTTCTCATACCTTTGTGTGGAAAGTATAATTTAAATTTTACTTTCTCTTTGTAATTTGATTTCAGCCTCATCCTTCTACCAACGTAAAAAAGTAAAATATGATGATGAACAGAATAAGTTGTCAGTGAAGTGCTAGTCCTGAAAGAACTAAAGTTTCTATTGTTCTATTTGTGGCTTTAAGGTTTTGGCCTGTGTAATAGTTTTAGTAGTGTAGATTCAAACAAAATTTTAGTTAACATTTAGCAACAGTTTTTACAGTTAAGTTAAACTTTATGTTGTGCGACCTTAATCAACCAAGATGTTAACGGACTGTTGTGAAATGCGTGAATAGGATATGGTTGCAAGGTTATTGTATTTTTACTTTTGCGTCTTCTTACCTGGATATCGTATATCAACTAATTTGATACAGTTTATAAAGTGGTCGCAATTATGAGTTCTACTAGAGAAGTTGCAAATTATGGACTAAGAAATGTTGATCTTGAACAGATTTGGGGTGATCTAAAAAATGGCATTGAGCAAGTTTATAACCAGCAGTACATGCCTAAAAGTCGCTACATGGAACTTTACACACATGTATACAGTTATTGTACAAGTGTACACCAACAACAATCTCGACCAACATCAAAGGCTAAGAAAAGTGGGTCAGGTAATCAGGGTGGGGCTCAGTTTGTAGGACAAGAGCTTTATAAGAAGTTAAAAGATTTTCTAAGAAACTACTTGGTAAACCTCTTGGAAAATGGTATTGATCTGATGGACGAAGATGTTTTACAGTTTTATACTACCAAATGGGATGAGTATCAATTCAGCTCTAAGGTCTTGGATGGCGTTTGTTCTTACTTGAACAGACACTGGGTTCGTCGAGAATGTGATGAAGGACGGAAAAACATGTATGTGATTTATCAACTTGCTCTTGTCACCTGGAAAGAGAATCTTTTCAAGAGACTTGATAAACAGGTTACTAGTGCTGTATTAAAGTTAATTGAGAAGGAGCGAAATGGAGAAACAATTAATACCAGGCTCGTAAGTGGAGTTATCAATTGCTATGTTGAGTTAGGACTGAATGAAGAAGATCCAACTGTTAAAGGTCCTAATTTAGTGATCTATAAAGAATCCTTTGAAAACATGTTTCTGGAAGCAACGGAAAGGTATTACAGTAGAGAAAGTTCTGAATTCTTGTTACAAAACTCTGTTCCTGAGTACATAAAGAAAGCTGAACAACGTCTTTCCGAGGAAGAGAAAAGAGTCCAAGTATATTTGCACGAGTCCACTCTTTCACCTTTACGGAGCACCTGTGAAAATGTTCTCATTAAAAAGCATCTTGAAATTTTCCATTCTGAGTTTCAACATTTGTTAGATGCTGATAAGAATGATGATCTGCAAAGAATGTATGAACTTGTATCCAAAATTCCTGATGGACTCAGTGAACTAAGAAATTTGCTTGAAGTTCATATTGCTAACCAAGGTCTAGAAGCAATTGAAAAGTGTGGTGAAAGTGCAGTCAATGATCCTAAAGTATATGTTAGCACCATACTTGAAGTTCATAAAAAGTATAATGCACTGGTACTATCAGCTTTCTCTAATGATAGTGGATTTGTTGCTGCTCTTGATAAGGCTTGTGGAAGATTCATCAATAATAACGCTGTTACAAGAGCTGTTAATTCTAGCTCAAAGTCTCCTGAATTACTTGCCAAGTTTTGTGACTTGCTTTTGAAGAAATCCAGCAAAAACCCAGAGGAAGCAGAGTTAGAGGATACCTTGAATCAGGTCATGGTTGTGTTCAAGTACATTGAAGACAAGGATGTTTTTCAAAAGTTTTATTCCAAAATGCTTGCAAGACGTCTTGTCCAGCATATGTCTGCAAGTGATGATGCAGAAGCGTCTATGATCTCAAAACTTAAACAAGCTTGTGGATTTGAATATACATCTAAACTCCAGCGTATGTTTCAAGATGTCGGGGTTTCAAAAGACTTAAATGACCAGTTTCGGAGACATATGGAGAACAGCAATGAAAACTTGGACATTGACTTTAGTATACAAGTGCTTTCATCAGGGTCCTGGCCTTTTCAACAATCATTTAACTTCTCTCTTCCATCAGAATTGGAGCGAAGTGTTAGCAGGTTTACAACATTTTACAGTAATCGGCATAGTGGTCGAAAGTTAAATTGGCTTTACAACATGTCCAAAGGAGAATTGATTGTAAACTGTTTCAAAAACCGCTACACTCTTCAAGCTTCTACATTCCAAATGGCCATATTACTTGAATTCAACTTAAGTGAATCCTGGACAGTGCAACAACTGTCAGAATCTACCCAAATCAGAGTTGAGTTCCTACTGCAAGTGCTTGAAATTCTGTTGAAAACCAAACTTCTCCTATCTGATGTTGATGAAAGTAAGATTGATGCTGAGTCTATTATGAAGTTGAACACTGGATACAAAAACAAAAAACTTCGCGTCAACATTAATATTCCCATGAAATCAGAACAAAAGCTTTCTGAAGAAATCACTCACAAGAACATCGAAGAAGATAGAAAACTGGTTATTCAAGCAGCTGTTGTAAGAATCATGAAAATGCGCAAGACTCTTCAACATCAACAACTTGTTGCCGAGGTATTCCAACAGTTGTCCTCCCGGTTCAAGCCCAAAGTGCAGACAATAAAGAAATGTATTGATATACTCATAGAAAAGGAATACTTGGATAGGACAGATGGGCAGAAGGATATGTACAACTATCTGGCTTAATCAGTTTCATCAGTTGAAGGTAAGCCTAAGTAATAGACTCAAAATTCAAGTTAAAAAATTAAATATGTTTTAAATTAAAAATACAGTATTGCTAGATTTACCAAATAGATATAATAGGTAAATCCTTTGCCAATGCGATTCAGAGTCTTATAAATCTTATAGTCTGGATCTTTGGGTACCTTAACATGATTCAGATTATTGAAATGGCGATCGTACCAAGGTAGGAATTTTAAGCCAAGTATGAATGAGAAATAAGCGTAGGAGTATTGCGGCACGATCTTGTAGTCTTGTTACTGACTAAGGCTTACATGTTTCTTAGATAGAACTGTTAATTAGTAGTACAACAGTCAATGGCATATCTTATCTAAGGGACCTATAGTAATGTGGAAACCGAACCACTGCCTCTGAGATATGAACTGGTCTAATGATGAGGATGGTCTTTGGGGATTAATGTAGTACTCAAGAGTGCAGACGTTAATCTACACAAGAGAACACTACACCCACTCATCGCTCACAACTATCCACAATTCGTGACTTCCAAGTAGTTTGATTACAAAATGACGCCAGTGTCCCAGTAACCTTGTTAGGTAGATTGAATTTAGACCTGTCATGCTGTATGCTGTATCTATGGTGTGATAAGAAGTTGGTACATGGCAAACCTTCAAGTAAACTGTGTAATAAGATTAGTTTATAACCACAACTATTTTTGTTTTATCCGGACAAAGTTTTTACATAAAGTTACAATAGAAAAGCTTACATTTTTCCACTTTCCTATTGTCTGATGGCAATTTTAATGGTATTTCCTGGAATGTGATTACAATTTCCTTTTTTTAGGTAGTTTAATGTTGATAGTAGCTATTTTTTATAGCAATTGTGGTGGTTTAAAGAAGCTAAGAAAATTTGATAAGACAATAAATAATTTTTAAAGTAAATATAAAATTGTTTTTTGTTTAAAAAAATGTTAAGTACCGGTACCCTACATTAAAAAAAAGTAAAACATTACAAACCCATCTTCTGAGCTTTCATTTGATATAAGCATAACCCATATTTCCATTGGGAAATTTATAGAAATTATACTAAAAGTGCAAAAAACACCGATTAAAAAGGGGGAATTAAAGAGATTAAATTATCCATAAATTAAATTATTTAATAGCCTAATTTAAAAATAGTCCTTTGTTGTACTACATTCATGAACATTAATTAGCTTATTGCTTGTTACAATTCTATGCTGACAATACCAAGCTTTTGTCGTCCTATCATATTTTTCATCCAACACTGACACCCAGTAAATTTCTTCTGACATGTCCTGCTTCAGTGAAAGAAACTGTGTACAGTGCCAGTGTATGTGGTATATTCCTTTGGATAGTGAGCACTTGGTGATCTCTTGAATTGTTGAACATACATTAAACTTTTACAATATGTAAAACGCAGCCTAACAAGGTAGACGGCTAGTTTGATTTTAGGTTTATAGGGAGTTTGAACAAGTGGAACCCAAGCTGCAGATTGTCAGATTTGTGATACTCCCTTCAATGCCGAATGTTCCCCTAGTGTTTGGTAATTGATTGTCTGGAAAACAAAGTCCGACTACAATGTTGTCACAACTATATCATTCAGTATAGGAAACCAGCAAAAGCGTTTTCAATGAGGGCCAAGTTTCTACTCATGTGTACTATGTACAGCAAATATTTTTGTTAGGAACTCTCTTTGACCCCTTTAATGCATATGTTTCGAAAGGATGTTCCTAAATACATTGGGACAAATGTGCACTTATATGATCTATCCTACGTATTTTACAGCTGTGCCATTGTTTTCTGATTCTAAAACGTGTCACAGTGTTTTAGAAACGGATGAAAATTGTAGTAGCCTACTGTAAGTAGACATTAGTAACCATATGAATTTATGCAGACATATGGCAAACGCATGTTCCCAAATCCAAACAGCAGCACACCCAACTCATTGTGTCAGACTGTTACGTTATTTTGTATCCTGTAAAGTAGAGGAAATTAATATTGAGTTATTAATTTGCGGAGTTAAGAAGAGCAAAATGACTTGGAGTCTCTTTTCGGAGACTTATAGGGGCTAAATATTGAAGAAGAACTAGTGGTCATGTTTTGTTTTCATTTTGAAGATCAAACCCGTTTGGTAGCACTTCCGCCCTCACCCACAATCCTTTGCAAATGTTCACCTGAAAATTAAAGATGCAAGCAAAAAAATTGGAAACACAACTCAAATTTAAGGCTACGGTCCATTTTGTTATTCTTCATACATACTTGAAAGTGGGCAGAAATTGTTTTTCTGACTGTAGCCTATAGTATAGAAATATAATATAATTCACAAGCAGTTGAAAGAGCTTAATTCAGTATATTTTTATCTATTCAAAGCTGTGTAATCTGTTGTTGGTGTCACCTAAAATTCCTGTTGTTTGTATAATGGAACTATAATGGACCCACAAGGGACCAGGATTCAGGGACATGACTTTGAATTAATGAAGTTTTTATAATCGAGGCCGAAAACATTAAATAGGTTTAGGCCCTACATATTTTTCATCAAAACTTTTTTTAAATTGACACTATATTTCAATATGAATTCATTGCTTAACGTATATTGCTATAACTAGATACAGTAAAATGATTACAAAATAAAGTGCAGTAAAATGATATTTTTTTCCCTTATAGCCTACCTCGTAGGATACCGGGGCACTATTGGACGGGGGCAAAATTGGTCAAGGTCCAATTTAAGGTCGATGGAATTAATTTTCGCTATAAATTTCCCTCACAAACCAAACCTGAGGCTGTCACATGTCGATGAGGAAAGTTCGGTTGCTGAAGTTTAAGGTGTATTACTCTGGTGTTTGTGACTCTAGTGTTATAATGATGATGATATTTACTAGTAGACCCACATCGCTCTATGACCAGTAAAAGGAGTAGGTTTTAATTCTTATTCATGAGGCAGCAATCCACAAAGGTAGGTTTTAACGGTGAAGCGTGAGTTTGAAGAGAGTAATGTATATTATGAAATGTAGCATTGTTACTGATAAAGACTGGATATTTCATTTACCTAGATCAGTAATTAATAGTCTATGTGGTAGAGAACATAATTTGTTTCTAATAGAAACAATTCTAATAGAATGATTAGGCCTACTTTATTTAAATAAACGATACAAGAGAGTTTTTGTCAAAGCAAACTAAAACGCAAATGGACAAGTTGATTAATTTATGTATATTGGATCCGGTATTTCTAACAATGAACCCAGATAACTGTTGTATTCCCAAACTTAACATCCCTGACTATATAAACATAACACATAACATGACGCAAGAAAAATTTGTTTTGTGTTTACCTCAACAGAATCATTGTATGATTTATTTTGCTAACCAAAATGAAGGAACAGTGGTTACTTAAGATGTGCATTGAGAAAAATTATTGACAGTAGAGGTTTTTTGTTTGACTTCCATGATTTTACAGCCCAATAACCCAAAAAAATTATTGTTTCTTTAAGTAAACCTAGCCGTTCAAGGTCAAATCAGTGTGTATAAGCATAGAAGTTGAATTAATCTTAATCGAGGCAGGTTTCGAGAGAAATCTTAAAAAAATATTTTTTCGTTTTGAGTAACTATTAATCACTGTTATAATAGACTTTTTGATTCATCGTCTTAAAACATTTTCAAAGCTGTTGTAAAGGAGTGGTTACTGGGTATCAGCGATGTGAGACGAGTTGGCCAAGTTTCTTATCTTTGCTGACTACAGCGAACCTACCAACAATTGCCAACTGTTGACAAAGACTTTGTCAACTACCATCCTTCGCCCTCTATACACTTCTAAATATTTCTGATTCACCATCAGCTTTATATATTTATTCATTTAGTATCGTTTATAAATATTTTTCATACAGTCCAAATAACATTTTCATTGTGAGATTTTATCTTCTCATATTTTTTTAGCAATTGAATGTTTATATTTAAAAAATTTTAAATTTATTGTATTTTTTATTAAAAAAGGTAATTGTTTTGTTTTGTTGTTTTGTAATATACCTCTTTTACTTTATCCTCTTAAAAATACATAATCTATACTTGACATAATATGGTGAAAGTATTTTTTATCAAAATTGAATTTGAATTTTAGTTTAGAGTAGATATATAGATTTTTGAATTTGGAGGCTCCCAAAAAAGCTGTTTTCGGACTGATCTCTGTCAATCTGTCTGTCTGTGTACAAACCTGATCGATAAAACCGAGACCACTCTGATCGTCCGATTTTTATGAATTTTCGTACATGGGTGCACTTTGGCTATGTCTCCAGGCCATATTTTTGAATTTTTGATTTTTACATGTAATGTAAAAAGACCCTATGTGAGTAAAAATCTGATTTAACAATGTTTTGATGGTTCATGGCAATTTCATGGTTTATAGTTATTAAGGGCCTGTCTGTTAAACTATTAGTTCACAAGTTATGAGCTAGCTTTTAAATGTCAAAAAATGATTTTGTTATCTTCTGGCAAAATAAATATTTAAAAAAAATTGACTATTATTATTAAAACTGGCTTCAAAAACTAAACTAATTTGTATTTTGAATCATTAGTTTTATTTTTTTATTCAAGTGTTATTTTGAATCAGTTGGCTGCACTGTGAACAGCGACAAAAATCTACAGCTGTTGCCATCATGTTTGTACAAAAGTGAGGAGACTATACTTTCGAAAATGCAACTTAAGGACAAAAAACAAGAAAATTGCTGAATGTTTTGGTTAAAATGTATTTACTGTAATCAAGTTTGACTAAAATTTTGTTTGTTTGTTCTGCTTATTTAATGTTCGTGAAAGTTTATAAAAAAGTGGGTTAACAGTTCTGTATGTTCCTTTTTATTACATATTACCTCGTCTTATTTGAAAAGGGATTGATCGGATGGTATATTGGGTGAGTGATAGCTACATTTCACATTTATGGTCCAGTATATATATTATTTCCAAATTTGTTTAATTTTTTTTTGGATTGCTACTATTTTGTGTATTATTTGGTTCGGTTATTATGGTCTTTTCCCTAGGGGTCGGTTATGAGAGCTTCCACTGTACCTAGAGTGTAAAAGGTTTATTCCTAAAAAAAATTCCTTTTTTGTCTGATTTTTTTGTCAATGATTCTGCTGAGTTAACTGTTGACTTGAGTGTATTATACTTTAACATCTTTACTAAGATCTGTTATTTTTTCAGGAGTGTTGCGTTGATATGAATGCTACCCGCTGCCAATTCTGTAAACTTGAAAGGAAGTGTTAAGAGTATAAAAAGAGCCATTAAATCATTTGTCCAGTGTAACCTGTGATAATTAATTTTTGTTATTATGTATTTATAAAGACATACTTAAGATAAGGAACAGCTTTAAATCTAGATGAGAAGAAATTGTATACAATTAATGTTTTAGGAAATATGTTTGGGGAAGGTAATGTTTTCTTATTTTTTTTAAATTGCCAAATAAAATTTGAAATTAGGATATAAATTTTTTCTAAAATACCATGCCAATTTATAATATTTAGTTTAATTCTTAATGTTTCTTGAGCTTTTATAAAATGCCTAATGAAAGACTGTATGAAGTAAGTGAACCAATTTTGCTCCAATCCTTCATAAAACTAAGAAACATCTTGGAGTATTAATTTCTGAATTTGTGCCTTGGCTTTACTCAGAACCCTAGTTTAAAGTGTTGATGCAGGACTAACATAACGCTTATTTTGAGTAATTTATAATTTTTTTAGTTGTATCTTTGCTGACTCATTTATTTTTATTAATTCACCTTACTTGCCTATAATTCATTACTTTAATTAACACTTAAAAAGTGGGCATGTTATTAGATAATTGTTTTTGATTCGCCCAAAATTTTCATAACCATGAATCCCTATTTGGCTGGAAATGTAATATAGTTATTACAAGTTTTTGTCTCGTTTTTTTGATTTTCATTAAATATTATCTTTTAAAAAGTCGATTTATTATACCCATCTATTCTTGGAAAAGGATTCTATAAATATGTGAAAAATTTTACTGTCATCACACTAATGATTTATTAATACAGGGCGTTTAAAAATGAATTGTGGGGTTTTAACATGTCATAATATTTATTTCATCCAACTTACAGCTACAAGTGATATATGAAATGAAAGAGAAATTCAAGCAGTTTTGTTTGTTGACATCAGTGCCATGGGCGCATGTTTAGCATGTGGGCGGAATGTCTCCGCCGCAATCCGCTGGAAAGCGCTAGTAGTAAAAATGGTGACTAAAGAACAGAAAGCGTTTTGTGTTTTACAGTTTGCAAAAACGGAATCTGTTGTTACTGTGCAACGTGCGTTCCGGATTAAGTTTGGTTGTGATCCTCCAGGTGATAGCAAAATTCATAGATGGTATCATCAAATTGAAGACACTGGCTGCCTTTGTAAAAGCAAGAGTACGGGAAGACCAAGAACTAGTGAAGAGAGCATGGAGCAAGTGTGTAAGCTGTTCACGCGGAGCCCTATGAAATCCGTTCGGTAGGCTAGCCGAGAATTAGCAATCCCTGTGACGAGTGTTTGGAGAGTTTTACGGCGACGCTTACAGCTACGTCCTTATCGTTTGCAATCATTACAGGCTCTGAAGCCCACAGACCATGTTTTACATGCCAACTTCGCAAATGACATGTTGCATGACAATGAAGATTTTATGGATCTTGTTGTCTTCAGTGACAAATCAACCTTTCATCTTAGTGGTAAAGTAAACACACATAATGTTCGTATTTGGGGTTCAGAAAATCCCCACATGATGGTACAAGTCCAAAGAGATTCTCTTAAATTGAATGTTTTTTGTGCCATATCCCGGCAGAAAGTTTATGGCCCTTTTTTTTGGTGAACCAACTGTAACAGGTATTTCTTATCTGGATACTTTACAACAGCAGTGGCTCTTCCCTCAACTGACACAGTATGAACCAGAGAACTTCATCTTTCAGCAAGATGGTGCACCGCCTCACTGGCATAAGGAGGTACGTGATTGGCTTAACCTCACTGTTCCAGACCGCTGGATTGGCCATAAGGGGCCTAATGGCAGTGCTTGTTTTGCATGGCCTCCACAGTCACCCAACCTAACTCTGTGTGATTTCTATCTTTGGGGGTTTATTAAGGATCTTGTCTATGTGCCTCACTACCAGCCAACCTTCCCGAATTAAGGAACAGGATTGAAACAGCTGTTGCAGCAATTACTAATGAGACACTCATCAAAGTTTGGGAAGAACTCGCATACCGTCTTGACGTGTGCCGAGTGACGAATGGTGCTCACATTGAACACTTGTAGGCTATCATGCAAAGCTGTTTGAGTTTCCCTTTCATTTCATATATCACTTGTAGCTGTAAGTTTGATGTAATAAATATTATAACATGTTAAAACCCTGCTATTCATTTGGAAACACCTTGTATTTTTATTTATAATTATAATTACGTTTTCCTTTATGAGTTTACTACCAGTAATCCTGTCCTTTGAACTGGTTGTAGTATTCAGTGTTGTCAATATATGGAGAAAAATTCTCATTATCATGACAAAATGTAAACCTGAAATCTTAAACAAATAAATACAAAGAAAAATTCTCAGCTTAATTATTATGTAACATTTATTTTCAATGAAATTTAATAACCCATTTATACCATATCGTATAGGTTTATTAAGATGAAAAAATTTATTTTAGATTTAGAATTAAGGTGCAAGAAATGTATTAAGAATGGGTTAAGCTTTGGAGCCTGATTGTGAAAAAGACTTTGCTTCGATACCTTGTTACAATAACTTTACAGGTGAGTGTTAATTTGTTAAATATTTTTGTTATCTAATTTAATTTTTTTTGTTATCTTACATTCGTACAGTATCTCTTATTTACTCTTGTTATCTCTTGTTGTTGTATCAGCTAAAAATTTTTGTATTTACTTCCATGTGGGAAATAGGTTAGATCATGGATATGTATGTCTTAAAGGAATGTTTTCAAATTCATCTTAACAGCTGTTCTTATTTTATTATATTAAAAATTCAATACAATAGCCCTGGTCGTTCCAATGGAAATCTGTTACATATTTTCTATCTTAAAAATCACTAACACCCCCGCCCCCAGAGCTAAGACATCATCCATGTCAAAAGGTTAACAATGGAACACTCGTAAGGGGCCAGTCAGTCAATGAATGCTATACAGGGGTACTACCCATTGACTGTTTCAAGCATGGTACATATCTGAAAATTCCTACTAATGGACTTTCTATTTATCAGCTGACTGTGTTACTGTAAAATACAGATTAAAGGGCACGTTTACATTAATTTGAGCTTGAATACAAGCGGCACTGGAATGTGAGCTTGAATTAATGTTAACATGACTTAATTCTCTAACTTCAGATACAGAAGTGTTATAAAGAGAACATTGCTATCAGTATTCGCAACATTTATTTGACCTATTAGAGGTGACATTTCCAACAGCCATTGTTCCAAAACTATTAGATTAGATTATTGAAATAACGACCATACCACAAAGTAGGTATTTTAAACCAAGGAAAAGACAATGAGGATTGCTTGTAAGATGATTGTGGCGTGATCTTGTAGTCTTGTTACTAAATAAGGCTGACATGTCCCTTAGACAGGATTGTTAATTAATAACCTAACAGCCTATGACAATTAAGGGACCTACAGTTTAACATGGAGTCCAAACCACTGCCTCTGAATTATTTACAGGTCTAATTATAAGGGTGGTTATTGCGGATTAACCTAGTATCAGATTCTGGAGACTTGGATGGCAAAAGGAGATAGCTATACTGAAGTAATATTAACAATCAAGATTTAAAGATTGGTAGAAGGACCTCCATTTTCTAAAAAAATTAAATTCCAGATTAAATTCATTCAGATTGATAAACATAAAACTTTACATGTTTTCTGGCTTAATTAATAAGTTAGGAGGCATGTGCATATTCAGTATTTGTTTTTGTGAGTGAAATGTAATGGTCAGGTATATGTAGGCTATATATGGGATAAAGTAAGAGTTTCACCAAAAAAACCTTTGACTCAAACATCTAGCCACAAATATCAGAGCCAGACTTCCTTGTTGTATCTTGAAAGACTTAAAAGTTGTAGAAACATTTTAGTGAATTCTAGATTCTGTGAATATGTTGGCCTAGATCAAACAAAAGAAGCCATTGGGAGTGTTTGTTAGAAACCATGTCGAAGAAATAATAATGGTGAGTAATAAAAATAGTTGAGGTCATGTTGGAAATTTTGTATACTTGTATAGTATTAAAATCGTGTTTCCAGCTCGGTGAATCCAGCTCATTTGACATACCGTGGGTGTTTCTCAATAGATTGTTGCAGTTGAAATGGTGGGAGGTACCTCATTCATTAATGATCTTTCATCTTGGCCTGCAGAATAGATGATACTTGATGAAGGTATGTTTTTTTACAGAGAGCCTAATCATGGTGTTCAAAGCGCTCTTTAAGATGGTTAGGACTAATGTATGGATTTGTAATTTTGTTTATAATTGTAAAACTGCAGTGAGTAGAACTTCTTAACCAGAGAAGAATTTTCTTGAGCAGAGGAAAGTTGTTATTCATTAAAAAAATGAGTCTTTTACTAGTTTCGATAAAATCAGTCAGAAATGTATGAGGACATTTTTTTTTTTTTGATACATTGGAAATCTTTATAAAGATATTAAATTAAGTTGAATTTTCATTTAAATTTAACAGAAATATTTTCAAAAAATTTTATTCATAAGTCAGTAGTTTCGATGAATCAGTTTCAGAAACTCTTGAAGCTTGAGGACATTTTCTGACTAAGAAGGGTTTTGATACAGGTTGGAAATCAAAATTTTTAATCATAAAGACATGGAAGAATTTTGACATCTGGACATGTCATGAGACAAGGCAGATGAAACTTTTTGAGGATAGGCTATTAAATTATAAAAGCAAGATGAACGGTTAGGCATATGGCATCCAGCTGACACGACCTGTAGGATTGTTATAAAAGATGTTTTATTTTGTTTCAGTTAGGAACAAATATACTTACCTATTTCTGTGTAATCATTACGCCTCATCTCGGTCATACCTAATGCCGACAACCTTCACCGACATCAAATCGCCAGCGCGTTGAATAAACCACGATTGACGTCCAGATGCAGTAAGAGAATCGACCCGAGAATATCCTCAGCCAAACACTTGGAAGTAGAAACTCCATCCCTTTTAGAAAATATAGTCAAACAACAATAAATGTGTGTGTAGAGTAGAGCTTATTTATTCAAAGTCTACAGTATGGACCTTTTAGTCCTCTACAAGTAAAAGAGGAAGGAAATTTTAGGTAAGTGTATGTTCCATATGTCGAGCTGTACATTTAGGATTAGTGAATTCTTTTTAACAACTGAGTCAACTATGCACTCAGAAGATTTATTGATTATCAGCAGCTACCAACAGTGATCTACGGTGTGTCAGCTGATATATTCTCAGCTGTAATTACACACTATATATTGTTGCTTTTTATGTTCTTTGTTAATTCTTTTGTTTGTGAGTTTTCAACACATGAGTCTGTTTCATAATGGTACATCATTTATTAAGTATATAACTTTACATTTGGGTCTGCGGACAAGTCAAAACGAAATAGAAGGCAGACCGAAAATTTCGACAATAACAGTAGTGCGTCTGTTAGAAATCAGCATACCGTAAAGCTCAATTTCGACAAATTTAATCCTGAGGAAGAGGAGTGGGACTACTAATTGTCAAAGTCTTTCAAAATTGTGGCAAATCATTTCTGACCTCAGTCAGTGACATCATACAGTTTTGAAGAGATCACCAAGGTGCTTTCATCATTATGAGAGTTCCTATAGTACACTGGGAGAACAAATGCTGTTTGGACGTCGACACAGACAGGAAGACTAGACAGTAAGTCAATATGTTAATGTTTTGAGAGGATTGTCAGGACGTAGTCATTTTGGAACATTGAATCAGAGATTAACTATTGGGTATTAACGGGAACTGGCAAAAGGAACTTTTGAGGCAACACACTGATGTTGGCTGTTCCTTAAGAGATATAGAACTTTCTGCTTGCACATTCAAATGTGCAGATGAAACTCAAAGCCAGGTTAGATGTTTTAGTGTGATAGTAGTTTTCAAACTTTTAATGCCATACGGGTGAAAAAGTAGGGCAAAACTGAACACATGACAGGGATGGTGGTGTCATCCTGTAATCCAGCTACTTGGAGGTCACGAATTGTAGATTGTTGTGAGCGATGGTCGGTGGATGTAGTGTTCTCTTTTGTGGATTAACGTCTGCACTATTGAATACTACGTTAATCTGCAAAAACCATCCTCATAATTAGACCAATTTGTAATTCAGAGGCTGTGGTTCGGATTCCACGTTAAACTGTAGGTCCCCTAGTTGCCATCGGCTGTTGGGCTATTAATTAACAGTCCTGTCCAAGGAACAGGTCAGCCTTAGTCAGTAACAAGATTACAAGATCGTGCCACAATCATTTTACACTCAATCCTCATTCATACTTGGCTTAAAATACCTTTCTTGGTTGCTATTTCAATAATCTAAATACCAAACTTGTATAACTCTCGTTCACAATTAATATTGATTTCATTGGGATGGTTCATTACATACAAATAATTTAAATTGCCCTGCAAATAATAAAACTTGCAATGTTTGTCATGGTAAAAAGCATTTTGCTGTTGTTTGTTTCCGATCAGACCGGGCTAAAATTTCACAAAGTAAAAGACATACAAACAATTTATGGGCAGAGGGTTCTTGTTCATCATTATTGTCCAGTAGTGTCAGTGAACCGATTTTGGTACCTATGTGCATTAAAGAAGAGGAACAAAGTTATGGTGACTGTGTTACTCAACCAAGTGCAAGTAGACATGCTCTAAGACACTGGAGCTGCAGAATCATTAATAAGCTACGATACATGGAACAAAATTGGGTCACCTCCACTATAGGCAACATCTAATCTAGTGGCTTACACCGGAGTTCCCGTCAAAACCTTGGGTAAAACAATGATAACAATCCAGGTCTTCAACATGTCACTAACACAATCTACTATAGTTGTAAAGGATGATGACGTTCCAATATTTGGGTTGAGTTGGGTCTTGGCATTTAATTTACCCTTGCCACCTGGTTCCAGAGTGTGTGCAAAGAAGATGAAATCTAAGAATATACAGACGTTAATTTCACTTTGATGAATACACCGCTTATTTTGCTGAAGCCTGATGTAACCAAAGTAAATAAGAAGAAACCAGGTAGTTCAGAACTGCAAAAGTTACGTGAGCGACAAAGAAAACACCATCACAAATGTGTAAAGTGGCGAGAATCCCAGCCAGTGGTGAGAAGGGGATTCAGTTTGGAAAAACTACCCATAGCTAAATATTGGAGGAAATGGCAGATTGTTCGCTGTACATTGGTGTCAGCACATTGTGTCTGAGGATGGAAATGAGCGGCTAAGACATGCAGACCAGCTTCATTGGTGTTGTATATCTTCTTGCCCAGGGGAGAAACGTGACAGCTGATATATTGTTGTTTTGTATATTGTTTGTCAATGTTTTGCTTTTGTTTGTGAGTTTTCAATATACAAAGAGTCTGTTTCATAATGGTACATCATTTATTAAGTATATAACTTTACATACAGCGACAATGGAAAATAATTTCAAGAGTTTGGATTTGGATGACACCTTTCAGAAACTAGAATAGGATGAAGTTAGCGGAGTGGCATTTTAATCTGCCTTCTGGAGCTTGGTGGCTGTTTTTGGAATCCCAAAGACAAATGCTTTGGAAAACTTTAGGGAAAATAGATAAATAATTATTTTCTGTCTGTATTTTCTGGCTCGTGCAGCCGAAACTCAGATTTTTTATACTTGTACTTTGCCTTTTTATAGAGCGTGATAGGTAAGCGAGTCGCTCGCATCATTTCATTATCAACACGCAATACCGAGACAATTTTAGGCGTTTCATATTAACCCTAACCTAACAACACCGTAACACCAGAATCAGACACTAGGGCTTACTTGAAGACCATATATCTTTTTATAGTATCTAGTTTTTTTAATTCAAAAACATATTTATTTTTACAACAAATTTGAGGCTGATTAAGAACTGTTGAGATTATTTGTATTTTCAGACTTCAACCATTTAAATCCTATTAATTTTAATCTCCGTCTAAGATATTTATTTCAACATACCCTCTACCTACAGAACAGCCTTTAATTTCGATGAAGTTGCAGTGTTTTTTACAAAATAAAATTTGAGGATTTTCCTCCGTATTATGTGGTGGGTAAACTCATCTACAAATATGTTCTTCTTCCTTGACCTGCACTCGCCAGTTTGGGTTGAAAAAGAAAGCGAACCCTTACTAAAAAGGGACTGTTTGCCTTCGACTGCAATACTTTGCATGAATACAACAGATACCCTAGGAGCATCACTAGTCGCTTTAGCAAAATTAATCTTCGCTTTATGTAATTCTTTTTTAAATAGATAAATTCATTGTACACAATTCCTCGTGTTTGACCACACAATGACCTTCCTGAGGAACTTGCAGACTTTGACTACCCATTACCCCCCCAAAAAGAAATGGCCTTCCTGGGAAGGACCGCCCTGGCACAGCTTTTATTAGCACTACACCACTGACCTATACATATATGTATAGGTCATATATGTATAGATCTACAAGTGTGTCACTGGCCACAAGCGTTGTGACAAAAGTAGGTAAATTTCAAAACTACAACCTTTAATAAAACTATAATATTCTCTAAAGTTTCTAAATATCATTTAACAATATATTGTTTCAAAAGTAATATTCTAATTTTAACTAACAAGAATAGCAAACAAGTTTAATGAATTGTTAGACATTGTTTGTGGCGGTATCCTGCCCCTCCACAGGCAATACCAAACTTTTAGAGTGTTTTTTTGGGTGATATGGTATTACACTGCATACCAAGTTACATGTGTAACAGTTGAGAAAGAAGGAAGAAGTAAATTTTTCAATATTCTCCATAAGAAAAATATGGATGCTCTCAGACAATGTAGGCTTACTGTAAATATAACTTTTCTTGGGAACCAATTCATAGACTAAAGATTCAAAATACCAATATGTTTAGTTTTTAAAGCCGGTTTTAATGGTCAAATTATTTTATAAAATTATTATTTGAAATAATAATGACTGGGATGGTGGCGTCATCCTGTAATCCAGCTACTTGGTGGTCACGAATTGAGGATAGTTGTGAGAGATGGTCGGTGGGTGTATTGTTCTGTTGTATGGATTAACGTCCGCACTATTGAATACTACGTTAATCCGCAAAGACCATCATCATAATTAGACCAATTCATAATTCAGAGGCCGTGGTTCGGATTCCACGTAAAACTGTAGGTCCCTTAGTTGCCATCGGCTGTTGGGCTATTAATTAACAGTCTTGTCTAAGGAACATGTCAGTCTTAGTATAAAAAGTATAAGTATAGTCAGTAACAAGACTACAAGATCGCGCCACAATCATCTTATATTCAATCCTCATTCATACTTGGCTTAAAATACCTACCTTGTGGTATGGTCGCCATTTCAAATAATCTAATCTAATAAAATTTAAAAATTCCAAACTTTTTATCTTTTGAAGCTTTATAACTTTTAAACTCCGATGTTTTGAGAAATGTGGGTCGTGTCATTTTACATGTCTCAAAAAAGAACTATAAATCATACAGTTTTCATCAAAATCATTAGAGCTGTCTTTGAGAAATTTTCTTTTTACACGTTTTTTGGGGGATTTTAGGGACAAAACACCATTTAACTCTTTCACGAGTATGCTAATAGTACAACATTTTAGTAAGGACATCATATGACGTCCTTACTAAAACAAAAATAAACTTTTAATAGACAGTAATTAAAAGAAGACATTTTTTTATGATTTTTACGTGTATTTGTATTAAATAAATAAGCGGGTTTTTTTATTTTTCACTTTGATAGTCGTTTTTAGATTTCCAACATTACTCCTTTGGGCAAATTCAAATTGGATGTCATATTATGTCCGCACTCCTTGGAATGAAATGAAAAATAAACAAAAATGAAAAAGTATTCAGAGATACTGTAACAAACCAAATTTCATGAAAATCGGACCAAGAGTCTCTAGGCTTTTACACATCTCCACATTCATACACAGACACACACACACACACATACACACACAAAAATGCAGACATCACTCTAAAAACCACTTTTTTCGATTCAGGTGGCACTAAATAATGGATATATCCAACAAAAACTCAAATTAAAAAATTCTGACGAAAACTTAATTTTCTTCTTATACTATGTTAGAGACAGGGAGAGAAGGTAAAAATGGCGTAAAATTAATCTGTTTTACTCTGTTGCTTAATTTTTTTTATCCTGTGTTACCCTATCTCCTGGGGTTTTAATTAATTACATTAAACTGTTAACTATTTATTTTCTTTGCTGTCAACACCTATATGTAATTGTTGCTGTTAAAATAGTAATCATTATTAGTTATTAACAGTAATATTGTTAAATTAATAGCTTTATACAGTAGTTTATTTTACACATATTATTTTTGTAAATAATGTAATACTTTTAGTGACCAAAACAATGCCTATTGTACCATTGTGTAGACAGGGAATTTTTTTAAATATTGATTTTTGTTAGTATTTTGTTTAAGAAAACCGGAAATCATAAAAAGGGCTGATGTCTGAACATAATAAATGAACAGACTGGACTCCTCTACTTATACTTCGATACTTTCATAGCCACTCAAGGTCTTCCCACAATTTTTTTTCATGAAAACTATTGAAGTATGCCACAAGGCATAAAATAACAGGTTAACTGGGTGACTAAAGTATCGCCCAGTGTTGGGGTTTTGTCGCCCAATGGCTACGGGTAGTGCCGGCAATTTATTTTTATTAATTTAAAATCATTCTTTAAAATCATTTTTAGAACCAGCATCTCATTTTCTTCAAAGTTCAAAGAACTCTTCTTAGGAAGCTTAAAATTATTGTAACTGTTTTTCTTTCTTGTTTTGTGTGCAGAACTCTCAGTAGGAAAAATAAAAATCATGTATTCTTAATGTAATATAAGCATTTAAGAAAATACTAATTTAATAACTTTTAAATAAAATGTGCAAGAAGGTATCTTAAGTAATTATAGTACTAAATTTAATTTAATGGAATACTATTTTAATTTAACAGCCATATCAGATTATAGTGAAATATGTATATTCTATTTAACTAGTTAAAAATATACAAAAAAACAATTGAAAGATTTTTCAAATAAATTATGAGACATAAATGTTTTGGTATATAAATTATTTTTATTCAAAGTCTTTTAAAGTATGCTCTGGTATTTATAATCAATATAAAATGATCAATATAAAACCTATGTAAAATTAATATTATCATATACAAAATGATAACAGGGATTAAAATTTAGAGAAAACTCCTTTAGTGTATTTCAATTAACATCTATATAAATAAAATTAGAGTTTTGTCTGTATAATGCTCAGAGTTATTAATTATTTAGTTATTTTTACATTTCGTGCATTAGAGAAGCCGAAACAAGTCTTATCTCAATTTGTGTCTGTCTGTGACGCTCCAGGAGGCATTTTACACCGTCTTCTCCGAATGAACGGGAGAACTGATAACAATGAAACTTACCTCATACATTCTCTACGTTCCAGAGAAGGTTTTTAAATGCTTAAAATTGTCCGCTGACCCTTAAAAAGTAAATCACAAGCATTTAAAACCCCACTTTTCACTACAAAGGACGGGCTTAATGCTAGTTACAAAGGATTATTAAACATTATGTTAGCAGCACAGGAACCAATGTGAAACCATTGTCAGTGTTAAGGCTGGTATTTTTTTCCTTTTTGGAACTTTTGCACATTTACCTACTTGGACAGAAACTCACAAAATACTGTACAAATTATTTTCATATATTTTGATTTTTGTTCTCAAAGTAACGAAACTTACTGGATAGCATAATAAACATTCAACTCAAGACATAACTTAACAAAGGAGTTCATACATGTCCCTTAATATAATATGAGTAAGGTTTATTTACAGTAGAACTCCAATTATCCGAACTCCGACTATCCGAATCGCCGATTATCCGAATCACTTTCAGAAAAAAATTTGTCCAAAAAAAGTCTAAGTGGAAGAAGAACTTTCTGCTGATGTTGAAGAAGACGCTGGACCATCAGCTAGTGAAGCATTTGCCGGCCTCGAGACTGCTTTGAAGTGGATGGAGCGTCAGCCCGAGTGTGACCACTTGCAACTGCTCACCGTCAAGCGAATGCGTGACCTGGCTGCCCGAAAACGGATGAAGACCGCAAAACAGCTTACATTGACGGAGATGTTTAAAAAACAATGATTTTTATTTCTAAGCTTGTAAGTACATTTTATTTATATTTAAAACATGTGAAAATATCATGTTTCTTACATTTAATTCAATAAAAATAGTGCAATATCAAAACGTAGCTTTTTTTCTCTCTAATGGCAATTCAAAAAAAAACTCCCGATTATCTGAATAATTGATTATCCAAATGGGTCCCGGTCCCCATTAATTCGGATAATTAATTGGAGTTCTACTGTAATACTAGATGACCTGACAGAGATTGTCCTGTCTTTAATGTGAATATTAAATGTGAAATTTCAAATATCAGGTGCTGTCAGCTAGTGGATAAATTGTTAATAGTTTAGGATAAGACTACAGAAGACCGTTGTCTGTGAAATTCTTATTAATAAATTATTTGTTCATGAATTTTAAATATAAACCCTTTTTCAAATTAAGGGAAAGCCTTTCACCATATACTAAGTACATTATGTTTCATGAAATGTATTCGATTGTTATTCAATCGTGATAGTTTCTTTTGTATTTGGAAATTAATTATCTTTGTTGTACCTCACAGTTTTATAAAAGCGTTTTCTACCAATGTTAATTTAAAGGTATTTTTTGCAATTTTTAAGTGAAATTACTAAATAATGGTTGGGTGGATTAAAAATTTTCTTTCATACAAACCTTCCGCTAGCATTAAGGAACACAGCAAAAAAATAATTGTTCAATTCGGTACAGTTCTCAAGTTATGGAGTAAAAAAGGTACAGTATGTGATTTATTTATATAGATTCAATGCTTAAAAAAGAGTTTATTGAATACATCAATGCCAGTAGTAATTTTTCTTAGATGAGATTCTATCTTAAGAACAAGTAGTAATGATAGAGGTTTTAGAGAAGGGAGAACAGCAATAGTAAGTGCCGGAGTGGTTGGAGACATTTGAAGTAAGCCACCACAAGCTCATCTACCAATCCTGACGTTTTCATTTCCTGCATCTCATCTGTTACATTGTCTACTCTCGACTTGCAGTGTTCTTTATACAATGTGGAATATGTCTTATCTTCGGTTGGCCTAGAAATGAACCTTACTGTTATTACCATTACTAACACAATTCCAGTGGAGTTGAGTTGAGTTAAACCTAGTACAACTATAAGTTTGGTAATATTTGTTCACTCCTGATGAGTCATAAATTTAAATTAATTTTTGGAAACAAAAATATTACATGTTACTGTAATGTTTTGTTGCATTAAGGCTATGCAACATATACTATGGCCAAATCACCACCAGTCATACAAAATTTACATCAATCTATGAATTATTTAATTGGGATTATAAAAACTAAATGTTATCTGCTAAATAGGAGCAGCTTTTTACGATGGAACAACCTTTATTTTTCATTATCTTAAATTTAGCCAAAAGGTTTTGTAAAAATGTTACATACACATTAGAATTCATAAAACATTCTAGTTATTGCAACAGTTAAATTGGTTTTTTTCAAATTTTTAATTTATTTTAACATGTGATTAATTAACTATTTTATTTGTAACAGAAAAATAAAATGCTATTGATAAATTTCATAACGATCACGTTTACTAATAATTTCAAAACAAAAATATCTAACTAAAAAATAATAGAAAAAAAGTGTGTTGTTTTATTTGCATGTAGTATATTTATACAGAGTATTCGATAAAATTTTGTTGGTCTCTCGGTTTGATCAAGATCGCTCAGCGAAAATTTATAAGTATACTGTAGTCTAACCTAAACACTAAATTAAATCTTTACGTTTTTTGGCATTCTGTTTTTGTCTACTTTGTTTCTTATACAGTAATAAATAGCGTAAACAAAAAGTCATGTAAATTGTTCTAAAAGAAACTAAAGTTATTAATTAATTTTCACACTTTGCATGAGACAGTTAGATTATGTGGCATTAAACTAGGAAAAAATGTTTGTAGTCCACTAATAGCTAATATAAATTGTTTTAGTAAAAAATTTGTTAAATAAATTTAAACATTGAAAACATTTATGTTTTATACAAATTAATATAATTTTCATTGATATAAAACTAAATTTATTATTGTAAATATAACAGTGTTATAAATAAACCTTTTATTTATTTTATTTTGTCTGTTTAAAAAATAAGATAGATATTCATAAAACATTCTTCCCCAGTTATTGCTTTAACTAGTTAAATTGGTTTACATGGTTCAAATCCAGTCCTTCTGAACATGTGATAAATGAACTATGGTTACCAGTTTGTAATTCAGAAGGAAAGGAAGGACCCCAGGTTAAAAACCTGTTGGGTTATGAGTTAACAGTTCTGTCTAGCTGAATTACAGGACACGCCACCACTGCCTCCTAAGCATTGTTCTGAGGAAAGTAAATATAAGACTATTAGCCTATTTCTGTATTACAAAAAAAACCTACTTGCTTTGCAGTTAATGATTTGCTTGATGAGTTAATGGATACCATAGAGTGTACCATCTCCAGGGTAAGTTTTAGGACAGAGCCCTAGGAGTTAAAATTTATGAAAGTGAGGCATTTTTCAATATATGCTTCTCCACTGGGTCAACCAAATGAAAAATTGAACACCTAAATGGGTTGAATAACATTATTGTAACAGTTATATGGTCCAGTGTGGAGACGCCCTAAATAAAATTAAGACTACAGGTGTTATTAGAATCAAATTATAATGAATAGTAAATGGTATACTATAGTGAATGTATGTATGGTAAGGTATAGAAAAGACCAATGGGGTACGATGGAAAGTGGTACCAAATCAGCCAATTTTAGCCCTTGTACAATGTGTCATAGTTCTGGAATAGTTTTAGATAGCCATTCTCAAGCTACGGTATTAGGACAAAATTGACTATAAGAATAACATTGTAGTTAAAGTTCCTTTGGGCAGATCACATGGGTCTTGGAGGAGAAAGGAAAATTGCATGTACAATTTGTTGATCCCCAACAACGTGGTAGGGTCTACGCTTGTAACCCAGTTAATTGAGAAAATAACTACAGATATATTCTTGGTACCGTAATTATCTACAGAGGTGCCATAATTCAATGTACTTTGTGCACTATGTAGGCTGATGTCAAATATCGTAAAATGTTCTGTCGGAGAAGAAATGTCAAAGAATTATTTAAAATCTATAATATTTCGTAGGCTTTATTATACGGTAATATTTCTACTGGTAAGATCTTTGGTCGAAAATCAGATATTTGATGTAAATGTGATACGCTAATACAGGCCTTATTTGAGCTATTTCTAAAATAAAAAAAAAACTGTACATATTACAGGATTATAGGATTTAAATTGCGTATTTTTAAATATTGTACAGTATCTCAAAATTAAATAACAATTCAACTACAATAAGGGACTAAAATAGAATGATATTTAATAAAAAAATTTCCCAAGTAAGAAACACTATTGAGATCTTAATACAACACATTGTAGATATAAATAAGTAGGCAAAGCAAAGAGCAACGAATAACGTACTAAAACGTTACGTACAGCAAAGAGTAACGTAAGTATTGAGTTCCCCGTGTAACCTTAAAATGAAGACGACTAAAAAGAGGTAGTGTTGTGTTAAAGTAGGTTCCCTTGGAGGATCACTTTGTCAATCCAGCAGTTAGTTACACTTGAAAACGCAATTTGTTTAAAAGGGCCTGTCAAACACAGAATTGGCTTGGAAGATTTGTGTGGAGTAAATTTAAAACGAATTATTATTCTTTGAAACAATATAATAAATGTTGAAAAAAGGGTTTAATAACAATATGCACTCTCCTTAGTTCTACTTTGTTATATTCTCTAAACTTGTAATTCTATAGTAAAAGCTAATAGCATTTTGACTTTGTGCTAATTGAGTGTCCATGAAAGATTTTACAGGACACAAGGCAACCAAACAAATGATTCAAAGTAGTCAATTAATTTCTGGGGTTACTCTAGTTCAGAAAGAAACTATACTCCTTAAAATTAGGGAACTACAAATGTCAGTTACTTGACTTCAGTTACCACCGGTGGAAAATTGATAGGCCTATATTTTATTATTAATTGATATAAAAATAAACAATTGTATTAGAAAGTTAATCCATCATAGAAATACATATTAGGCATATATTATTTATATTACACTTTCAAGATAAATATTCATATTTCTTACTTATAATACCGGAAGAAGGAGCTTTCTCGTTTACCATGTACGTTTATAATGTATTACTCGGTTTAAATAAAACATTTAAATACACCCTAATACATAGGTGTTTTACATAAGCTTTTTGTATAAAGGCATTTGAGGAGCATTTGATTTATTTTTTTAAACTTATTTCAATTTTTAATTGCGGGTGCGAGTAGGATTTGTTGGCGGTGAAGCCACTTTCAGACCGTCTCAATATAACTATTCTTCAAACTACATTAGATTAGACGATTGAAATGGTGACTGTAACAAGGTAGGTATTTTAAGTCAAGTACCCTATGAATGAGAAACGAGTGTAGGATGATTGTGGCGCGATCTTGTAGTCGTGTTACTGACTAAGGCTGACATGGTCCTTAGTCTAACCTAAAAATACAACATTTATTGTTTACGAAATTAACTACGAAAAATAAAAACAACCAGACTCAAATATTTTGGTTAACTGCAGCTACAAACAACATCCCCAAAGATAACATGGAAACTTTGCTGGGCTGTAGGACAAAACCGAATCTACCCAAAACTTAGAAGTGTTTTTCTAATCGATTATCGTGGCCAAACACCCCGTAAAACACAATAAATCACAAATCCTTGGACAGAACCAAATTTTGATTGGACAATGCTTGTTTTAAAGATGCAATTATTAGGCATTTTGTTATGACTTGTAACAAAACATAAAGCTGTGAAATACATTCATTCAACTACTATGGAAAGGAATCATTGACTTCGTTGTGAGTCTTTTCACGTCGAAAGAATGATTGAAATCGGAAACACAATGAAAATTGAAAAGAGATGAAAGTGAAGATGGCGGTGATTGCTACGGAGCGGAAGTGCGGACGCGGCATTCAATATCCGGTGTTGGCCAATCAGTTCCATAGTGAAATAAACTCAGTTATTGTTCAAAGCATAGAGTTACAAACTTTGTTTTTGATTGGGGGTTCATTTATCATTTCTTTGTATCTGTTTAAAGCTTTCAGCTTCATAAAATATCATAGTAAATATGTTGTTTAAAATACCGTTAGCATAATATTTTTACCTATTTTCGTAATAGAAGAATTGTTTGTTGACAATATAAATAGAAAATAGTATTTTTGTAGTTTTTTTTATAATACCAACAACCATATGTCATGGATTCTTTATTTTCGCGGTTTATCTCCATCATGTGAAACCTTTGATAAATGGTGAAATTTGGAATTTGGCACTAGCATCTGGGTACCGAATTACCAACTGAAAGAAACCAAATTTACCAGTCTCATCTTTATTTTCACCTGGTTCATATGGAATATTTATGTATCGGTATATATAACTATGTAGATATATTGTTTTATTTTATGCTATATCATCTGTTGTTGTTTCTATATATTTAGGATAAAAATATTGAGTTATTATAACTTTTCGTCCTAACGCTTAAAACCATTTTAATATTGTTGTTTGTTACCGCAGTTATTGTTATGGGTTTTCTATATTTTTAAGCTGCCACAAAATAAATATATATTTAGCTGCCTGCCCTTAACCGATTTACATGGTATATTAGCGGATTTTATGTATAGTAAATATGAATCTCGGTACCCGCCGTCAAGTTTGTAGCTTTGTGGGGCCTAAAAATGTAGTAAACGTGTATTGATTCAATAAAAAAATCAATAAATGTATATTTTAGGTCAAATTTGGCATTGCTTGGTGCCAAAATAAGCTCACACAACACAATCTGATGAGAATTGCATCCGGAATCCATTCAAGCCAAAGATTGCAGGGGAGGTGGTCCGCAGCCAAGCTTTGGTTTGTTTTAAAAAGTGATGATTATTTTAATAAATGACCAGCAAACTGGGCGCCAAGCCGTTATAATTGGAAAACTTCCGTAAAACATCAGAATGGAATAACGGTTATTGCTCGGAAGCTAATGAAATCTCTAATGTTTTCAACTGCGCGAATGTTAGTTTGCCAAATAATGTAATTAATTATATGTAATTACAAATTTAAATTTGGACACTTGGTTGGAGAATGTGCATTATACTGTATGTGCACAGGAACATAAATGTACTGAAGTAATTCTACAATTCTCGTCCATAAACGAAGTACCGTAATAATATAGCAACAATAAAATTCAAATCAAACTACCTTATTAACACTATTGATAAGTTCTTTAATTCTATTTTAAATTCTCACGCCAGTATAAAATTATTATATTGCTTATGAGGAAACAAACAACAAAGGTAATGCTAACATTATCATTAATTTTAATACATTTACAGCACACATATTCAGCAGCATAATGTTCATTATTGAAAAAATTTTGATTGAATTATAAATGTATTATTTATGAATATACTGCATACAAATTTTCAATAGTGTAATAGTTCCTTACTTTGTAAAAGGACAAAGTAGGTGCAAAACAAAAACCCTCAAAAAATTCCAGAATCCTCTTAAAACAAAACCATTAGTTAGGCTATCAACGAAACTAATACTAATATTCATCTAATCTCTATATATAAAATTGAATGTATGTCTGTATGTATGTCCTTTATGCGTTGCCAAACTACTCATCGGATCGCCATGAAATTTTAGGAAGTTGCTCTACATGTGTCCGGGAAGGTTTTAGTTTGTTTAAGTTGTTTACAAATTGTCTACAATGAAAACATTTGATTTCTTAGCTACAGCTGATTGGTTTACTTTCCATTAGCAACATGCTTTACTATTCAATGCCATCTGAATCATTCATTAATGTAAAACTATGAAGTAAATGTGTACTGTAAAAAATGAACAGCTTTATTCACCACGTTAATAGTTTACGGTTTTGGGGGATTTATATTTTCATTTCTGTCTGATTAAAATCACGTGTTTATATGTTGGCCAAATAATAAAATAAGTACAATGTTTATACATATTACGTTTATTATAACAATCAGCTGTTGAATATCTTTCCTATAAAATCCGTATTACACTTAAGTTAGGTTTAGTTTGAGTTTGGATTGGATTTGAAAATTGTGAATTAATCCTCAGATTTATTCGTTTTATGGGAATGTTATTAATAATACTTATCGTTTCAGTATTGTTATTCACTATGCCGCGACCCAGAATATATAACCTTTCACAATAAAGCCGTAATGCTATTCTACTTCAGAACATGGCCACTCTTAAAGTTAACCTATATTTACTGACAGGCGTTACGAAGTTCGCCGGGTCAGCTAGTATAGTATATTTAGATGAATATATTAATAATTAGTAATGATTTTTTAAATTTAGTTACAAATAAATAGAACAAGAATTCCCTTGGGTACAGAGGTCGTCAAATATGTTTTAAATAGTTTATTGAGTACTACTCTTATAACCGATCGATCTGGATATATCTGCACTGGACTTGATGACGAAATTAATTTATAAGGAGAAACAGAAAATTTAACTTGTAATATATTTTTGAAAAATTGGTTATTCACATAACTTGTTCAAACATAAGTAGTCTTGTAAATATTGATGGCACTTTGCTAAAAGGAAGTAGCAAAATGCAATTGCTTTATGAAAATAGATTAAATATGAACTCTCGTCGACTTGAGCGGATACCTATATGCGAAAATATATCTCTTTATAGAATACGTTAGAGAAGTGAAAACGTATACACATATACGTATTATATATGTCCCAGAACGGCAAAATTATATTAGAAAATGGTAGTTTAAGATAAGAAAACTGGCGTGTTAACGTCATAAAGTAACAAACAGAGTAGGAACTTGAAAAGGCCTGAGAAATATATTCTTGATACCGAAGTGGAACGCGCATATTTTTCTTTGTGAAAAACACAAAACTGGTAGAAATGTCCCTCTTGTCAGAATAACAGAGAGATTACGAACCGTGACAAAATATGTCCCAGTAAATCTGGGCTGTTTACAGAGAGCGGCTGGGAGAGTTATTGTGGACGGTCAGATTTATCTGGGCGCATAGCTGAGCAAAACCGAACTGTGCGAGGAGTCCACCAAACTATCAGTGACAGGTCTCCATGTTTACAGGACGGATTAAGATTTGAACTTTGAGGAAACAAGATTTATTTAGTCTACAATAGGATACACAATATTACAGCCAAATATACTCAGTGTCACACAGGTTAATCGTTTAATTTTATATTACGTGCTCATTCAAGCACCGAACGTCTTTAAACTTTACACAGTTTACAAAGTAGGTTCTAAAAATATTCTGGGACAATTTCACCTCCCTAACCTTTGTAGAAACAAAATGTCGGCGTACTAAAAATTTTACCAATTTGCTTCATATAAAAACTACTTTCATGAGTTATTATCTGAGGTGTTTACTACGTTGCAGTTCTAACGCTCATTGTTGAAGAACAGCTGTTTGATTGTAAAATTTCGCTAGAGCCATTAAACATAACCTAACTTTCTTTGGTACTATTTTACTGAAAGTGAAGTTTAGAAATGGCTTTTACTTTTTGACAACACTACCAGTTTCTAACAAAAGATTTCTACACTTGGTTATTGTTGATAATTGTCTAATTGTAACGTTGCCAAAAGCAATAGCCCACGCACAACACTTTACTTTTTGATCAACGTTAAAAAGCTAAGAACAGCTGTTCTTCAACAATGAGCGTTAGAACCGCAACATAGAAAACAAATCGGATAATAACTCATTAAAGTAGTTTTTATAGGAAGCAAACTGGTAAAATTTTTAATATGCCGCCATTTTGTTTCTACAAAGATTAGGGAGCTGAAATTTTCTCAGAATATTTTTAGGACCTATATTGTAATCTGTGTAAAGTTTATAAAACTCGGTGCACGAATGTGCACGTAATATAAAATTAAACGTTTCAACCTCTTCGTGGGACACTGTGTATATGTAACCTAGTCCTGGATACGTAATGAATGATATAATCCCGGAACTATCTGTCGATAATTCTGGGAGGAAGGGCCAGAGAGTTGCCCAGCTTCACTCTTTTCTCTGAGTATATCTCTGGAAACACAAAATAAATTTTCCCTTAATTCCTGTTTCAAGACTGCCTGATATTTTAGTTTCCAAAGAAAATATATAAATCATTTTAACGATCAAAAGAGAAATACATTTGTAAGACTTAACAACGTATTAAAGTTCTATAATTTTACCGTTATATATAAAAATCCATATACCAATTTTTAAGTATTTAATAGTGAAATACATAGGTTTGCGTAGTAAAATACTAATATTTAAAAAAATATGAGTTTGGGCCCTTAATTCCGTTGGCCTAGACATTGCAAAAAATTTGCTTTATTACGAGTGAATCCGATAAGTATATGATACAATTTTTAAACGGCTTCATAAAAATTAAATGCTTTTTATGAGGTTAAAAGGTAGACGGATATTAGTATCAGTGATTATGAGTATATCAGAACCTGATAATAAAATTTATAAGTGCGGAAGTGGTTAACTTTTATTTAATTGCAATTTAATTCCAAAAATCTTTTAGTGTTAAAAGTCCAGTAAAAACTTCTTCCGTGCACGTAGCGGAGGTGTTTAGATGTTTGAGGATAAATGGGGAAGACATCAGTCATTTCCGTTTCCCCTCGCGAGGGAGGTGCCCCAATGAGAGGGGAGAGACAATATGGGGTGTGATGTGTCAATGTGCCATACAAAAGCTGCGGAGAGCTCATCTTGATAAAGGGCCTTGGAATCATCTTAGTAATCAGCTGATGTACTGACAATGGCATCGTCGGTATTGGAGACAGCATGTAGCCTTACTGATGTCATATGGGGATAGCTAGGCTTTAAAGGAAAACCTCGTTTTCTTATGATAAAACCTATTAAGATACATGTCTCTCTTGAGTAACTATGCTAAGATGTCTAAATATTCCTATTGTATCTTATATAAGTGATAAGTACCTGGTTATCGAGCATTGTTCGGTGAAATAGAGTGAACTGACACAAGCTTCTTTCCTTAAGTAAATTTAAAAAACGTTAATCTTTGATAAAAGTAAACTACAACTAAAATAAGGAATAATAACAAAAACTACCTAAAAATTAATAAAAATAATTTATATGTACAAACATATAAAAGTAATTATATTATACATAAAATTTAACACCCGTGGAATATTACTTATAATTATTTTTACGGCAGCCCTGACAATTTTAAGATAAGTAGGGTACTAGGTTTTAGATGAAGGCTGTTTTAATTAAATTAGATTAGATTAGATTATAGAAATGGCGACCATACGGTAGGTATTTTAAGCCAAGTATGAATGAAGATTGAATGTAAGATGATTGTGGCACGATCTTGTAGTCTTGTTACTGACAGGCTGACATGTTCCTTAGACAGGACTGTTAATTAATGGCCCAACAGCCGATGGCAACTAAGGGACCTACGGTTTAACGTGGAACCACGGCCCCTGAATTACGAATTGGTCTAATTATGAGGATGGTATTTTTCGGATTAACGTAGTCTTCAATAGTGCGGACGTTAATCCACACACGAGAACACTACATCCACCAAACAACAATTCGTGACCTCCAAGTAGCTGGATTACAGGATGACGCCACCATTCCAGTCTTAAAACTGCTAAAAAAGTGAAAACGTAATGTCTGGCTTTCTTCAGGAAAATGAAGTTGTTTCTTGGGCCGGGTGTCATCTCAGTATCGGAGTTTCTCGCAGATAGATCACCCAGCATGAGCGATTTGTCGATTTAGAATATCCGTTGGAATCAGTTTTGTAACCTCTCGAGGGGAAAAATCGAAGTTGTAGTAAACCTCATGACCGAGTTGAAAATTCTGGCCAAGCCTTCCGAAGAAATGTTTTCCACATTGGCAGGGAAGTAGTAGCTGAAAACTGATAGGACCAATTACTCTAAAAGCTACAATTTTTCGTATTCTGGTAGTAGACGTCAGCTTAAAAATGCCAGTCTATCAACAGTACGCTGGATGGAATAGGTAACGTTGTAGGGGAAATAGTCTCTTGTGAAGACACATTTGGTTTCTTGAATCATTAAATTTCTGAACTATAAATTGTTAGGAATACACTTAAAGTGCGTTCTTTAGAATTAGACTAAGGACTATCAAAGATTTTGCGAAAATTGGGATTGATCAAATGCTTGGATCATCAACCTGTATGAAAATTGAAACGTGCAGTCATCAGTTTAAAGTAAGTTCAAAATGCTGCACACAACGGGGCAAGTCAGATTTGAACACAGGGGCTAAGCAGCTACCGTGAAAAGCTCCTCACAATTTATGTGGCCGTATTTTGTAGAGGTCTCGATTTCGTTCCATAATCCCAGTAACCTTCCGTCAGAATTCCAGATATAAACATAAATATGATTATAGACTATTAATTATAGGACTACAATAAATATTCGCGTAGTGGTATTTGAGATCCCAAATAACTTCCGCCGTTCTCAGTAAATTGTTACTTTTCATACCAGCATTTGAAAAAACAACAAAAACATAATATCCAGAGTGGGTTCGAGCCCGGGATGGCAGATTAATAGACTAACTACTAGGTTGGGATGGATATGGGGTTAGATTAGAGCAACCAAGATAATGAACTGCAACATTTATCATATAGTAGGCCTATGCAAGTCGTTGAAAGTTACTGGCCACTAACAATTTTCTTAATGCCATTTAAAAATGTTTGTATTTACATCCCTGTGGGACATAGGTTAGATCATGCATATGTCTAGAGGGAATGTTTTAAGTTAATCTAAACAGCTGTTCTTATTCTTTTATATTAAAAGTTCAATAAAATAGGTATGGTATTTTCTATGGAGACCTGTTTCATATTTTCCATCTTAAAAATCACCAACACCCCCCTAGAACTAAGAAATATCCATGTCAACATATTATGAAGGTTCATGCGCTATTTAACTTTAATTTATTTCATTCTTATGGTGTATAATAATAAATGGTATTTTTTGTTTTGGTGAAGTTAAAGTCCTAAATAAATAGACAGGTCGTTCAAATGTAAACAATAGAATTCATTCGGATCCTAAACATATGTTGTTTACTATATGTCTGAAAAATTTTGTAAAGCCTTTTGTTAGAAAACTTCTTTCAAGGATGATTGAGATTTAATCCTGATTCAGTAATTTTACAAATCAGTAATTACTAATTATTATATATTTACTAAATAAATAATCAAATCGGCAATAGTCAATAATTGTTACATTTATATCTTTGTTAATGTATTGTTAGTTTATTGTTTGCTACATTATTTATTTTGGAGAAAATTTGAAATTTGAATAACACAGTTATATAACAACATGAAGCAATGGTGTAATGATGCCAAGGGTTCGAGGGAATTATTATAGGAGCCAAGGGAAATCTGGCCAGTCAAGTTGGACTGTTGTCTGGGGATCAGCACACAACGACAAGTGATAACTACTGTACCGGCCAGCTGTTTACAACTGCCGTCTTGTGCTGTGATCACCAACCATTCTTTATTTTCACACCTTAATTTTATTTCTATGCTTTTAAGCTTCTTTAGAACTTAAGGAAAAATACAAGATACCGTCGGAAAATAAGAGAATGTTTCGAATTTATCAGGTTCTTTCTTTTAAATTCATTATTGGTGGTGGTGGATTTATGTTATTTAGATTTTTATTGCGGACATTTTCCATCACGATTTTATGTAAAACAAAGCTTCACAACGACGATTCGGGATCTGGAATCTGATCCTCCGGTGAACTAATATCTAAAACATCTTGACTAAGCCGGTATAAAGCTGAAAATATAAAATTTCAAAGTAGTCAAAACCTACAAATAACCAAGACAACTCCGGTTGTCTTTGAGTCTTCGTGACTTGTGGACGTGTTATGTTTTGTAATGGTTAATGAATGGGTTGTTTGTAAGTTTGATGTATGTTTTAGATACTAGTTCACCTGAGGACTGGATCAGATTCCATACCCCGAAAGGTCTTGAAACTTTGTTTTACATAAAGTCGTGATGGAGAATGTCCGCAATAAATTGGGAGATTTGGAACTAAGAAACAATTAGAAGCACAGGCATATTTACTATTAATGGTTAATTGTTGAAAATAACTAAAAATAGTAAAGAAAATAGGTAAAAAAGAGCCATAATTTGTATTAAAGTAAACATAATGAAGTGTGAGGCCGTACTTGAACAATATCGAGAAAACTTGATAAATTTAGTTAAAATTATTTTAATAAACTAACAGCATCAATCTAATTATAGGCTACTTTACTCATTAAGGTGTTTTTTGACTGTTTCAATATATGCCAGTTTGATTCTACGTTATTCCTTCGTGCAGGTAGGTGTTATTTGTACCTTAAAGCTACGAGTTATTAAAAAAGGTCATTCACGATACTAGGCCAACTTGCATCACAGGTAACCAACATAAACGAGAAAAATACTTACCAGATCGCTTGGTAAGTAAATCCACTTTATCATGATTAAAAATCCAAGTGCTAACATATCACTGTGAGATGTCAGTGAGATGCAATTGTATAGCGCTATCGAAGTCAACAATTACCGTCACGGTGCTGCCATCTGCGAGCTAATACATACAACTACTCGTGTACTTTCCTGTTCTGCTGTTTGAGTTCGTTAGTTTGCCGCTAGAGTATGCTTTTATAGCCAAATAAGCGCTTTCTAAGACGGTGGTCCTTTTGGTGTAGTCATAAGACCGTTGTGCTGACGAGTACAACGGTTGAAGTCATTCGTAGGGTCGAGGATTTTAATCCCGACCATGAGTAATCCTAATTTGGCTTTCAAATGTGTGGTATAGTGGAGTGTAGGGCACTATTAGCGTTACCTTAAAAAACGAGTTGTATTAAAAAGGTCTTTTACGATACTTTGCCAACTTGAATCACGAAAAAATACTTACCAGATCACTTGGTAAGTATATCCACTTCCTTATGATTGAACACCCTTCGGGAGCGTATTTACAATGGTGTGGCTGAAATGTTTGTGCGACATGTTTGATGGAGGATGTGGTTTCTTACTTGGGTAAAATAATAGATTTAATTAGGTATTAAATAGGTTTATACAAGTGGGAACATTCAGTACAGACTGTACAGTGGCTACACCCTACGACATGTGAATGCCGGCCGGCGGTTGTAGTTGGAAGGGGAGTTCAGTAGGAAACTCAAACACGATGGAGAGCAATATCCTGCTGAGGCACTTCAAGTGATTGTGTTATGACACTTGATGTGGGGTCGGTCTCATCACTGCCTCCACTTCATCGACACCTGCGGAGCGAAGTGTAAGCCATAACTGTTGTACAATATTGCTCGTATCGCTTCTAGGTTACTGAAATAGAATGGGACCATTATACGGAGTGGAGATGTGAAATACCTGGGTATTTACAATTATTTGGCGAACCTCGAGTTTTTAAAAGTTCTAAAAACTTTTATAATTTACATATTATATACTTTGTAAATTTACTTAAATTTTACTTAATCATATTATTTTGTTTTGTGTGTCTTTCTACACCTCTCGGCATTTTTTAACATTTTGAAGGGGAGCGGTCCAAACCCCGGTCCTTGTTCCTACCTAACGTCGACCTGTTGTTAGGAAGCATCATTAATAGTCTAATGACGAAATTGCAACTGGGTCCAGATTCGAACCTTTTGGTATTCGACCGGCAACCTTAAGTTTTAAGGGCAGTCACTATAACCATTCAGCTACTCAGCCAGTTAAAGACTATTACTAAAGGTCTTTGATCTTCAAGTTGATATGTAACAACAGTTGATTGAAATGGTTTATTCCCTCCCCCCCGAAATTTAGTATTTTTTTGTAAAAGATTTCGAATTTGAGTAGTGACTGGACATATCCGTTTTGGGGTCCCCTGAATCTCAAAAGTGTGTTTCGACGTGATGTCTGTGTGTGTCTGGATGTATACAGAACCACATCCTACTATTTTTCATGAAACTTGGTATGCAGCGTAAGGCCACAGCACCCAACAAAACCCATTTAAAAAGCTTGGTATTACTGGGGAGGGGTTGCCCCCTATGAAATTCTAAAAAATAATTTAACTTAGTTTCTCTTGCTGTTTATTTCAGATATTGGATGATTATTTTTGAAACAATAAATTATTAAATTTAGATAAACTTTAAAGAATATTTTAGTTTTATTAAAGATTGTCGTTTTTAAATTTACTTAAGGGAGAAATTATGTGGCAGTAAATTAGGGTTTCTTACTCTATCTCATAGGTTTCTCTATTGGTATATCCAAACATATATTCAAGGTATTTCCAGACGATTGATAATAAATGTGGAATATTGAAATGCGGTCTATGAATAGACAGTAAGTTTGATAAATTATAAATGATTATTTACAGAACACTAGTATTTCTATGGAATCACTGCTGTATCACATAAACGTGGTGGTAGTCTAGATATAAAAGTAAAAATGTATGAAATAGTTGAGGCACACATTAGAATGAGAAACAGACCAACTGTCAAACCTTACTCCTTTCATATACTTCACGAGATATCACGCGATATGTTTCTCGTACACGTATAAACTTTTCTTGAAACTAAGTTTTAGTCTGCGAGTCTGATTTGTTACCAATATAGAACTGAATTCATCGGAAACTATTTCTGAAACTACAAAATCTGTAAAGCAGTAAGTTAGCTCTTTTAAGCTAAAACTTAAACTATTGCTGGTTTACAAAAAACGACTTTATGATGTTGAGGTTATTATATTCAATTTAAAATTTTCAAAAAATGTATTATTCACCTTGCTTGAACTTTTAGCGAATTTACCTTAGGGAAGAAGCTATTACCGTAGGTCTCATGGCAAGACGTAAGCCCGAGACCATGTTATTTTTCGTTTTGGTGCCCAGAGGCCAAAATCATTAGTCGTCAAAAATTATAATTATGTCTGTGAACACGTCTGTGTAACTCTCGTAAAAATGGTCCAATCAAGACCTAATTTGGTAGAGACGTGTATTCCTACATTTGCTCGGACGAGTTTGTAATCCAAACATGGGGTCAATACCCCAACGAGTAGTTTGGGGGGGGGGTTGTACTTAATAATTGGGGTTTTGCGTTTTTATATGTAATTTAAATTTTATAAATGCTATCTTTCAGCATTAGAATCAACTTAAAAACTACACAATTTAGTTCCTTTTAGGATTGCTCTATATCCGGTTACGGTCAAAAAGAATCTAAACACAGTACAATGTATTTTGGGGCTATAATGTTAATCTTATGGAGGATAAGGGAAAAATTAATATTTCACATATTAATAAATATGTTTTGGATTAAACTTGGCATTTGCCTTCATGTGGTTCAGATCTATCCATTTATGGTTAAACATCATATTTTACGTGTTTATCATGGCAGCTAACCTGAATACTCTTTTCCCATGTTGATCATATAGAGAATAGGTAAACTCCTTTATTTATGTATAAATGGTCGAAATAAATATGTTTATGCTAGAAATACCTACTTTCAGTGTTCCTTAAAGCAGCAAACCTGCATACTCTTTCTCACGTTAATCTAAGGAGAATATGCAAATAACTCTCATATTTATCGACAGGTAATCGAAAAACTTATTGATTTGGGAATTCGCTGAGTACGCAGGTCTGCTGCGACGGGGTATTTTTTATTATAGACCTATTTAAAAAAAACTTAAACCAAACGGCCACGAATTGTTAATTATAAATCACACGTGGACTATTAATACATATCAAGTTTTACTACTCAACAACGATTAAACCACTTTCCTGGATTCACAGAAAGGGTCTAAAGCAAACATATTCCTGAAGGTTAACGAGTTTAACAGACGAAACAGCTGTTAACGATTTACGCGGTGTTTCCGGCGCCTGGCGTACCGCACCTGCGGCGGATGACGCGACGTTTAGTGCGCGGCGCCGCCGTTAGAGAGCGTTTATGGCGATTCGATGTGCATTACAAACACATAACACGCTATATCCTCCACAACCTTGTGGGAGCAGTTACCATTTCGTAACGTACTGTATCATATATTCATTATTATTATTAATTTGAATTAAATATCATTTCGTTTTTTATTAAGATGGGATGGCAAATAAAATAAAATATTTACACTTCTGTCAAAAAAACTATTTATTATATCTACAGCACATTTCCCAGTCTTGCAAAAAAATTGAAAAAAATAAATCAAAATATAGTTCTATTGTACGCCTCGAACAAAATAAATAAAATGTATCGAGCTAAGGGTTCTTAGTTCTGAGGTGGCACTTGAGCCTACTCAAAGACAGGCTGATACACTCGTTGTAATGAAACATACTAACAGGCACTACATATGTTCAGAAATGAAAGGACAGAAGAGCAGTGCAGCACCTGTATATATAGGTTTCCCCAGCTGGTTCTAGAACCTTCTTGATCTCTGTCCACTGTCTATTGTTCTCCCCCAGACAGGAACTTTCTAGACCAGCCCAACAGCCATCAGACATCAGACATTCTACTTACTATTCTGATTTTTTATTCACAAATTTCTATTAAAAAAATAACAAAATAATATTAACCACGTTACAGTACAAGAAAACTATTACTCTATGCCCGACATGAAAACCAATAGTTTTATTGGTAGGCAAAAGAAATTTATGTTATTGTAGAGAACATTGAACCTTTTCTAATTTAATAAACAATGACTTATTTACATATCTCACTTAATCCAATAAAATAATTTTATAATTTAGTAAATCCCTGTTATCTTCAAAAAAATACACTATACACTCTAAACCGTGAGTTCCGTCGATAACTATCCTCTTTGTAACAAATATAATAAGTAGAAACACATCTATAGAATCTATAGTCTTTGACTGAGACGGTGGCGACGGCCTGTAGTCCAGCTACTTGGAGGTCACGAATTGTGGATAGTTGTGAGCGATGGTCGGTGGGTGTAGTGTTCTCTTGTGTGGATTAACGTCCGCACTATGGAATACTACGTTAATCCGCAAAGACCATCCTCATAATTAGACCAATTCGTAATTCAGAGGCAAAGTGGTTCGGATTCCACGTTAAACTGTAGGTCCATTAGTTTCCATCGGCTGTTGGGCTATTAATTAACAGTCCTGTCTAAGGAATGTGTCAGCCTTAGTCAGTAACAAGACTACAAGATCGCGCCACAATCATCTTACACTCAATCCTCATTCATACTTGGCTTAAAATACCTAAATTGTAGTATGGTTGCCATTCAATGATCTAATCTCATCTGTAAACCAATCCCATAATATCATGGGGATATGAGTTTTAAGCAACACTTAAGTCGATCAGAAAAACAAGAAACTGATAAGATTAAGATGCCACCTTAATAGTTAAAATTTACAAATATAAAATATTTTTATTCGTTAGTAATCAATTTAAGTAATAACCTGGTTTTTTTATATTAATTATTCAGCATATCAATATTTTTTTAAATTACGCTACCCTTTGTATTGACATTCTAAACAGAAAATGATAGGTAGCTAGGACAATGTCATAATACTGTTGTAAATTAGTGCAATAATATTCTTTGAACTTGTATTATTCTTTCATAATGAACGATGAGTCATGATAAATTTCTGCGTACAAGTATTCTTTAACCAAGGCTAAACGTACAATTTTGAAACGTGGAATATAAAAATAACTAACAATAAATTACTTTATGAAGAAACGCTATTGAAAACAAAAAGGTTTTATTATTTACCAATCGCAAAAATAAATATAAACGTAACATTCTAAATTTATTTTGCTTGGAATTCAAATTGACCTGTTGGGAAACTGTAACTTGGCAGGACCCTTAATCAAAGGTAAGGAGCCCTTAGTGGCCTGAAGGGCCATTAGACCAATAACCAAACACTCAACAAGTTAGATGATAATCCTGCCATCAGATCCTTGCGTAAATGGCTTAACCCTCAGTAAATTGTAAAGTTCTGGTATTCCTTCGTGACAGCCCACAAATTGCAGACGTAGCCGTCCGTACCTTTTCTGATAAACACTAAAACCATTATATCAGACAATTCACAACATTTATTTTAGAAATTGCATATAAGTATTGATAACATGATTCAACTTCGAAGATATTCAGAATATCCGTAGCAAAAAGCCTAGTAAAGGAAATCTCTTTGTTAAAATAATAAAGAAAATGCTCAATTTATTTTTTCCAAGCGGCAGAAACATTTGACTGGAAACAATTTACGGCAATGTCACAAATATTGTGTTTTATGAGGTACTATGGTATATAATTAAGATTAAGATAGGATAGAGTCATGGCTATGTGGATCATTATAGTTTAAATTATAAATTTTCATAGAACATTTTTACTCGTTCGTTCGGTCTTTAAAATAGTACAGTAGTGTAGCACTATACTACAGCTGAAGCTAATCTGGGATCTTTCAAAAGTAATGATTAACCAAATTATATATTTATCCCTCCAAATGCTATGAATTTGCTTAACATACTAAGTATATACAAAAAACACAAAACATGCCCCCCTTATAACCACTAACCATAAAAGCAAAAGGTGTCCACTGCAATCCCAATTAAGCCTTCAAATGCCGTCAACTTCCACCCAAGCCGTTTACCATTTATTTCAGGTAGGTCCTCCACTCCACTATACCATACATTTGCAAGCCCAATTGGGATTACTCATGGTCGGGATTCGAACCCTTGTCCCTCCGAATGGCTTCAACCGTTTTACTCGTCAGCACAACGGTCTAACCACTACACCAAAAGGACCACCGTCTGAGAAACCACTTATTTGGCATTTAATGTATACTCTAGCGGCAAACTATCGAACTCAAGCAGCAGAACAGGGAACTACACGAGTAGTTACATGTATTAGCTCGCAGATGGCAGCACCGTGACGGTAATTGTTGACTTCGATAGCGCTATACAATTGCACCTCGCTGACATCTCACTGTGAGATGTTAGCACTTAGCAAACATTGAAAAAAGACTGAGAGGTGTACGCCGTACTGATACATTTAAATTATTGCTAATTAATTCATTATTGTTTACAAAATGACAAAACACGAGTGTCTACAACATGAGAAAGTAATAATGGGAAAGGATAATGGTGTAATAGAGGCAGGCATCGGGAGAAATAAAAGCTACATTAGCACTTGGAGGGTTAATAAAAACAGAAATATAATATCTAAATGTATAAAACATGGGTGCAAAAATATTTACTACTATAACAGTGAATATAAACAAAATTTAATGAGATGAGTTCATTTTAAACTTTGCAGAACATTACTCTAGAGGAGCCTATATAAACTACTAAAACTAAAGTAGTTCCTCTAGTGTCCACATTTTGCTCTACTCTCCTCTACTTCTCTGCTCTACTGCTTCTCTCTACTATACTCTACTTCTCTAAAAGTTTGATCGAGAACTAGGGTCGTGTCATTTTACAAATACATTCTACGTACCACTCAACCTATCTTCAATATATGGGGAAATACAAGTACCAAGCATTTTACTACATTATCAAAACTGAAACGGACAATGCAGATCAATAAGTTTAGTAAATGAAGATCATCGTAATGGTAGTTCCAGCACTTGGAATTGTGAAATCAAATAGATTGTGTAATATAATGCTTTCGATCATAGATGCATAAACATCAGACGAGTTTTATTAATAAAAACTAACCAAAGTACCCGTTCGAAGAACGGGTAAAATGGCTGAGAGGTGTAGACCCTACTGATACATTAAAATTATTGTTAATTATTTCTTTATTGTTTACAAAATGACAAAACACGAGTGTCTACAACATGGCAGAGTAACACTTGTGAAATATTGGGAAAGGATAAGGATTTACGTAATAGAGGCAGGCATCGGGAAAAACTTAAAATCTACCATTCCACTTCTTCGAACTAATAATTCACTAATTTCGATCCGGCAGTGTATCTGTAAAAATGAACTTTATTTCTTCTTCTTCCCGAACTGTCGAAATGTAGTGTAAACAGATGTTAACATTAGAAAATGTAAACATGAAACCTAGGACGGTCACAGCAACTCTTTTTTTCTTCTTCCTGAACTGTCAAATTTTAGTGCTCACAGCTGTTGACATTCAAGTAATTTTATGTTTTTATTCTTTGAAAATGTAGATTTTGAAACTTAGGACGTTCCCGGGGCGTAGTCAGAGGGGATTTTAAGGAAATGAATATGCCTTAAACTCATGCTACACGCATGAGTTTAAGACCTACTTTTGAGTAAAATTTCAAACAGGTCGGTTCAGTATTTTTCCCGTTTACTTGCAACAACAAACAAACCTACAAACATACAGAAACCACCTCTTCTTTATAATATTATGGATATCAAGGTTTGAAAAAAGTCAGAAACTATAAATAGAACTGGCTAAGAAAGGGAACAAGGACGTTCTTGAGGTGAGAACAAGAACCGAGGATTTCATCTTGAGCAACAAAAGCAGTGATGAGTCATGATTATCACAGCTTTGTCTGGCTTGTGCCGCAACTTTGTCCATGATTGTCAACAGTGAAGATATCAAAGGTGTAAACCATAAAATTATTTATAAAATAAAATGGATGACTCACTTATAATAATCAAGTTAATTCCTTAATCTAATTCCTTATTCAAACAGTTGAAATACATATTGGGATAATGTTTCTTCATGATGTACTGCTAGTCAACTCTTATGTAGCCCTATACAGTAGTGAAACTGATTTTCATTATTATACACCTTTTGGAGAAGGTTTTTGTATGCCTAAAACTGACCAATGCACTACATAAATAGAATAATGAGCAATCAAAAACACAATATTGAGTAATATCAATAACAAAATTAGAGTTTTGTCTGTGAATTGATTTGGAATTATGTCCTTTCTTATTTTATTGATTTTTTTATTTTTAATTATTTTGTTAAATTTTTGAAATTTATTATCTCAGGGTGTCTTTGAACCGAGTGAATCCACCAAAGTTGTATTCATTTCTCTGATATGACTTCTTTGCGTAATGTGTTTGTAAAATTGATCCAGAAATAAATCTTAAAAAGAATTAAATAAAAAATATTTTTGAGCAATACTACATATTATATTTTTGTGAGTTTTACAGAATATGTGATTTTTAAAAGCAATTCAATAAAATAAATAACGTACAGCTATCAAATTAACATCAATATTAGCTTGTTGACATTGATCATTGATATCAAGCCTACTTCAAAATTATACTTTATTAATATGTTATCTTTAAGTTTAACAAATTCTCCTAATGGATACAAGTTTTCTTACTTAATTTAAATTAAAATGTTATTAAATATAATTTTTTTCTTTGTATTTATTCGTTTAATGTTTAAAGTTTGCATTTTGTCATGGAAATAAGTATCTATTTTCTTAACACTGAATCCTACAATCCAAAGAAAGGACGGATATGCTTCTAGTACCTACAAATAAAAACAAATTCAGCAGACTAAATTACACGTTTCATAATATAGACGTTTCATAGGATTATCAATTTAACCGTTTAATTTTATATTACGTGCCCATTCATGAACCGAACTTTTTAAATTTTACACAGTTTACAAAGTAGGTTCTAGAAATATTCTGGGAAAATTTCAGCACCCTAACCCTTGTAGAAACAAAATGGCGGCACATTGGATATTTTACCAATTTGATTCTTATAAAAACTACTTTCATGAGTTATTATCTGATTTATTTACTACGTTGCGGTTCTAACGCTCATTTTTGAAGAACAGCTGTTTGATTGTAAAATTTCACTTGAGCCATAAAAACATAACTTAACCAGAAATTGATCAAGCAATCTTCCAACAAAATGGTGTTTTTATTTCCATTTTATTTCGCAAATCATTTCAAGCAATTAATTACTAAATGACAACCTTCATGACCGATGGATTGGTCGTGGAAGTGATTTTTTTAGATTGGCCACCCTGATCACAAGATTTAATTTTTTGTGACTTATTTTTATGGGGTTACTTGAAGGAAAAGTTTGTACCCATAACTTCAGTTAAAATGAGGAACTAAAACGATTAATAGAAGAGGAACTTCTCTTTATAAGAGCTTAAGAATCATGTCTTAAGCGCAGTTATAAGTGTGTTGCTGTGGATGGGTTACAGTTGGAATGATTTTGGACTTTAAGGTTTTTAATTAGGCTATGTTCTAGTTTTTTTAAATTTAAAAGTCATATTGCCCTAGAATGTAACAATAAAACAATTTATAACACCAAAAACACATTTTTTAATGTTTTTAATGTATTGTTTGTCAATATGCCGCCATTTTGTTTCGACGAAGGTTAGGGAGCTGAAATTTTCTTAGAATATTTTTAGAACCTACTTTATAAAGTTCTAACGCTCGTAATATAAAATTAAAAGTTTAAACCTCTTCGTGGAACACTGTGTATATAGTATCGCATTGGTTGAGAGTTGAGAGCAGAATATAAACGAGTGTTGGCACTAGGGTCCGTATTGTTTACCGCATCGCATCTCGTATACTCGTCGCGCGCAAGTTATTATGTCTCTCACTACAGAGGGATTTACTTGATACCGCAATACCCTGCAAGATGGGCAATCTCCCCTCTTTTACATCGATATAAGATAACTAACACGACCTTTTATTTACCGTTTCAACGTAACATACAATGTAAGTTATACTTGTATCTGAGTTTAATTTATAAACTTCGTGTCTTAAAGGATAAAAATTTTATTATTTTTGAGGGAAATATTATTAGTTATTAATACTTCCCTTTCATAATACATAGTTAACCCTTGATCGGATTAATTTACTGGACCACAGTACACCATCAGACAAAGCGCATATCGTAGTATAAAGATACTAGCGTCAAAGCAGCGAACTGTTCTTCAACAATGAGTTAGACAACATAGAAAACAAATCGGATAATACTCATTAAAGTAGTATTTTAAGCAAAGAAATCTTTAATATGCAATTTTGTCTACAAAGATGAGCTGAATTTTCTAGAAATATTTTTAGGACCTATATTGTAATCTGTGTATAAGTTTACATAACTCGGTGAATTTGCACGTAATATAAAATTAATAGTTTCAACCTCTTCGTACATGTGTTTAAGTAAGTCCTGAAGTAATGATGATAATGATATCTGTGATATTGGGAGGAATGATTGCAGTTCATTTTTTCTGAGTATATCTCTTCAAAGGTTAAGTAGTGAAATTTTCTTAGTTATTTTTAGAACTACTTTATAAAGTTCTAACGCTCGTAATATAAAATTAAAAGTTTTAAAACCTCTTCGTGACACTGTGTATATAGTTATCGCATAGGTTGAGAGTTGAGAGCAGAATATAAACGAGTGTTGGTACTCAAGTCCGTATTTTACCGCATCGCATCTCGTATACTCGTCGCGCGCAAGTTATTATGTCTCTCACTACAGAGGGATTTACTTGATACCGCAATACCCTGCAAGATGGGCAATCTCCCCTCTTTTACATCGATATAAGATACTAACACGACCTTTTATTACCGTTTAACGTATATAATGTATTATTACATACTTGTATTACAGTTCATAAACTTCGTGTCTAAAGGATAACGATTTTATATTTTAGGGAAATATTATTAAAAATTTCCCTTTTTTAATTTTGTTATTGGATTCGTTTACTAAATACAGTAAACCATCAGACAAAGCGCATATCGTAGTATAAAGATACTAGCGTCAAAGCAGCGAACTTCGTGAGATAGTTCCTGTATTAGCTCAAAGATGTCAGCTCGGTAGACGACGACGACTAACAGTTCCACTAATCATCGATAGATGTCACTACTTTTCTATTGACTTTTCTGCATAGAGTAACGTCTTTATATTATTCCACAACACTGAAATGTTTAAAAGTAGCTGAAAAGAGTAATCTTATATAACTAAATAGATATTTTGATAAAAGAAATATATTAAATTTTTGGGTGAAGATTCGAGTATTTATTTAATAATGATAGTGTATATTTTCCTTTGTATAGGTGGTAGACGTTCGTAGTGATACGTAGGCCGGCTGGGGTGAGGGGTGAGCGATTTGTACAGATTACTGCGTGGCGTTGCCGTGTGTGGGGGAGGAACGGACGTGACTGGAATTTCTCCGGTTTTCCTTCACTTGGCAGTCAAAGCCCTTCATACAGCTGGCTCCGTATTGACGTGAAAATTGCCGATTTATTACGACAAAAAGGCAAACTTATGTGTTCTAGTACGTTTTAACCTCTTTTCTAAATACTTTATTAATTATATAAGTTAATTGCTTCATTTTTACTTTCTCCCCTTAAGAAGAAAGTATTTTTTCGTAAAAATTTTAGAATTTTCGAGTTAAGAATGGATAAATGGATCAATCCATTTCATGGATTTACAATCCATTAGTTATGTGTGCGGAAGGTATGTGTGTGTGTGTGTGTGTGTGTGTGTGTGTGTGTGTGTGTGTGTGTGTGTGTGTGTGTGTGTGTGTGTGTGTGTGTGTGTGTGTGTGTGTGTGTGTGTGTGTGTGTGTATCTGGGTGGATATGTACAGAGCCACACCCTACCCCGTTGGTCTGATTTATATGAAATTTGGCATGTAAGTATGTATATATTTACTGTATCTCCAGTGGTTTTTTCCATTTTTGAATTTTTGATTTTTAAGGGTAGTTCACCGCTAAAAACCCAAAAAACCCATTTTGTGAAAAGTTAATTTTAGTGTCCATGATAAACTCAGTACGTTGTCTGAGAGTGTTCAATGTTATTCTTATGGAGAAAATTAAAAAATCAATTTCTTCCTTATTTTCCAACCGTTTTCCATGAAACTTGGTATGAAGCGTAAAGTCAAATTACCCAGCAAACCCCGCTCAAAAAAGCTTGGTATTACCGGGGGAGCTGTTCTCCCATAAAGTTCTAACAATTAATTTCACTTCTCTTTTGTTCTTTTCAGCAATCGGATGATTATTTTTGAAACAATACATTTTTAATGATATTTAGAAACTTTAAAGAATATGATTGTTTATTACAGATTTTCGTTTTTAATTTAAGGGAAAAGGTATGTGTCTATCTGTTCATTGATACCGTTTATTTATTACGCTAAAGCTTAAAGAATGACGAAATGTTTTTGAATAAGTAAAAAGCGTGGTATTGTGATGTACACATTTCACATAGCAATGATTTTTTTAAAGTACTTGTAAATTTACCAAAAGTTAATTACCAATTTTTCTACTTATGAAATTATCAAGGTTGAAAGTAGATTTTTGCCAACAATACAAGTAAAAAAAGGAAGTCGACTTAGTTTATAAATATATTTTATCTGTGCTTAAAAAAATAATTCAATCGTAAAAGGCTCTAATGTTCAGTTTGAACAAAAGTAATTGTTTTCAATCTAAAATATTTTGTATCGTAAATTATAACATATGAATGATATCGACTTTAAAATATTAAAAATATTTTTACCGTAATTCAGTTACAAAACGTGATACGACCAATTACAAGATTTTATTAATGACTTTAGTAACGAAAGGAGCCAAGTCAATGAGTAACTGTGGAGATAAAGTACGTAAAAGATGATACACATTACGATGACGTCGGTTATCGCATTTTTGATTTGTTACAGCCCATATCAGGGTGTAAAGATTTTCCGCAGCGTTTGCTCTGGCTGCGTGATGTGATAAGGACTAACGGTCAGTTCCTGCTCAGTGTCCAGCGAGGTTGGGTGGAGAAGCATTCAGCGTCAGTAGAGATAACACATCCCACATTCCCAAAAATGGGAAATAGCTAAAAAAATATTATTACGTGTGCAGCTTTTGTGAACACCACTTCTCTATTTTTTAGCAAATTTTAACGTTTAAGCTGACAATAAAATCACCTTCCTTTGTACTTTTCTAGAAAGATTTAGTTTTACCGGCCCATTATCTCGTAAAGTTCAATTTACCTCGATAAGATTTGAAATTTCGTTATCTTTAACATGTTGCTAAGTGAAAATACAGCATATTGGCAGAAACATATGTTTGCACTCGATATATTTATATTGTGATCGATGGATCGAGTATACAATTCAGAGAAGCATGGTGAAACTATTCAGAGATATATTACACGAATATTATTGCAAGTTTAATTTATAATTTTTTAACTGAAGTAGTAAAATATCATCCTTTGTTGAGAGGAAAAAGAAAAGTGTTTTCTAGCACAATATAAATATTTTTTTAGGGTCTACAAGCAAAATAATATACTGTATTACATAAAAACTAACTAGTTTATATGATTGAACTAGTCATTGAATCATACACAATTTTTACTTTCTCCCACCTATTCAATAGTGTAAAGTAAAAGTATTGTTTTAATCCATTTTCGAATTGATTTTTCAGTTTTCAGTGGATACATCTATTTTTGGATCCGAAAAAAGTGGTTTTTGAAGTTAATCTCTGTGCGCAGATAGTGTAGACATGTGTAGATAGCCTATAGCCTACACCGTTGCTCAGATTTTTATTTAATTTTTCATGTACGTATATATACAAATTATCTCTAGGGGTTTTAATTTTGAACAAAAAATGTTTTTTATTTTTTTTGTTCATTATTATTTTAAAGTATTTTCTGTACAGTAAAATATAAATAAAAGAGGAAAAACTTTAACATACTTTAATATTTTTATAAAGTTACCTCTACACTCTCATCCTCAACCTCTGGGCATTACCACTTCATATAACACTACTTTGTTTTTGCGATTACGGATATAGAATGAAGCTTTTTTTGTTAAAATTCAACTGCATTATAAGAATACACAAATAAAATAATTGTTATCTTTAACAAGGGTTTAGTAAAAAATTCATAACATTTTTAACTTGTACTATAAAACATAAAAGTAGATCATCAGGTCTTTCAAATACAACTGAATAATTGTATCTTTTTTCTAAAAAATGGGGCATAAAGTTTGCATAATTTAACATATGGGCTTATAGACCGATCAAGTTCCCTTAAGACTTTAATTAAAATTCTATCGTAACATTGTTTTTAACTTAAAATCAAAGAAAAGTACTTTAGGGATCTAGACACTTCAATATCGTTGTCACTCGTACTACTCTTTTTTAAACATGGTTCTTTTTAACAGGCAATAATACAGTGCACTAATTATATACACATAATTACAGACATTAATTTTAGACATTGCAACTTACTAACTTCCTAAAATATTTTTGGAAATCAATACTCTCTGCCGTGGTTAAGTAGGCATGGACTGATCACAGAACAATAGCCAATTACACTGCTGCACAGGAGGGTTGTAGGACTATGTCGCGACATGTCCGATCTGTTGACAAGGGATGTTGTACCACTATCAGTGGACCTTGATTGCATCAGGCGCCGAAAAATTCACTATGCGAGTCTTTATTGTTTTTTGGACGAATCACGACGTTTTATAAAAGTAAATAAATCAGAACACATTTGTATGACATAAACCCTTCAATTAACTGCCCATCACCATGAGCCTAGAACCATAAAACCTGTGTGGTGATTTAAAGTCGGTGAGGTACCGTCGCGACGTGAGTCATAGATTAGATTAGATCATTGAAATGGCAACCATACTACAATGTAGGTATTTTAAGCCAAGTATGAATGAGGATTGAGTGTAGGATGATTGTGACGCGATCTTGTAGTCTTGTTACTGACTAAGGCTGACATGTTCCTTAAACAGGACTGTTAATTAATATCCGAACCACGGCCTCTGAATTACGAATTGGTCTAATAATGAGGATGGTCCTTGCGGATCAACGTAGTATTCAATAGTGCGGACGTTAATCCACACAAGAGAACCACATCCACCGACCATCTCTCACAACTATCCAAAATTCGTGGCCTTCAAGTAGCTGGATTACAGGACGTCGCCACTGTCCACATATAGGCTAGTCAAGGAGTATTAGTTCTAAATATTAGTTATTATCACAAATGATAGGTTTTTTACTGTTATATACAGACTACATGTGTGAGTGCATGAAACTTCAAGAACAGTAGACAGTCAAAAGTTTAAGTTCCCCTATTTTCTGTTTTGAAATAGTGATCCCAATCAGCTTAGATTCTTCGGATGTTTTAGCTTAACGTCAATTAATGTCCAAAAATACCTCTTGCAACCAACAACCTCCAGTGTTAGTACATCCCACTGACTCTTCCGTTGTTGAACTTGAAAACTATAATCAAGTACCTTTCTAAACGTGAAAGGTAGGTCTTCTACGCGGATTACAATTGACGAATTAAGTCAGACACTTTTTTCAGGCAATTCACACTTCTTGGCTTGTTTCAGTAAATACCCTCCAAGTTCCTTGTCATTCATTGTGCTTGTGCAAAAGTTATGATAACTCACTTCATTTACCCTGTCAAAAGAATCGATTGAAAAATGGATTTCAACAATTCTTGAAATTACCTGAATAGGAGTTGTATCCTAAATATCTGACTAAGTCTTTTTTCTCATTCTGAAACGAGACTTTGAGTGGTGAAATGGAATTATTAACAAATTATTGAGCATATTTTCTTCATATGGTTTTGAATCCATGACTCCAGTCTTTTCAGGGTTATCTTTCACAAAAGAAAGATGTGGTTTCTCTTGTAAAAGACTATGGTTGAAAGATTTTTCAGTTAAACTTTTGTAGCAAGAGCATTTTGTTTAGCAAAAGTCTCATCATCATAACTATTCCCAGTGATGTGACGACTATTATTGATCAAATCTCTCGTTTCCGTGGAAATTACATCAAAACTTGATTCACATAGGTTTATCATTTCATTTTGTAAAGTATTTTCAGACATATTCAGTGTATCCATTTGCAATGTGAGTTCTTTGTTTCCACATGTCTTATTTGAAGGACTTATGTGAGTTCTTTCCATAAGGTAAGTTAATTTTGGTTTAGACTGATGAACTGTTGCTGGTGATTCGTGATAGTTTACAGAAGGAAGCTTCTCGTGTCAGGTACTTGCTGTGTCCATCTGAAAAGACGGTGCAGTTACATTATTCAAGATCCCTAACTCAGCTGACTGATTTTTCCTTGACAAACACATCTGTTTTCCAGGACTTTCTTCAGTGTCATTTTCTTGTTCAAGAGCTGCTTCCAAGCCTCTTTCTTCTTATGATGCGTTAATTCTTATAACTTTCCGCACATTTTGAGTGACTTTCCTTAGGATATTCAAGTATTCAAATGGGGTAGAATTTTACAATTTGAATTTTACATAGGAAAGAGTGTTTACAATAGTTGTATAGTACTGTATTTACAGCATACTCTACATTTGTAACCATGGTTAGTTGTGAGGGATGGTCGGTGGGTGTAGTGTTCTCTTGTGTGGATTAACGTCCGCACTATTGAATACTACGTTAATCCGCAAAGACCATCCTCATAATTAGACCAATTCGTAATTCGGAGGCCGTAGTACGGATTTTACGTTAAACTGTAGGTCCATTAGTTGCCATCGGCTGTTGGGCTATTAATTAACAGTCCTGTCTAACGAACATGTCAGCCTTAGTCAGTAACAAGACTACAAGATCACGCCACAATCATCCTACACTCAATCCTCATTCATACTTGGCTTAAAATACCTACATTGGTTGCCCTTTCAATGATCTAATCTAATCTAACGTTTTACACAGAGTGGTCAAACCCAGTTCGTCTCACTATTTAACGTCAGCCTGTTGTCAAATTGGTAATTAACTAATAGCCCTATTAAAAATTAATGTTTTTATCACAACCTATAAATTACTTTCTCACATTTAAATTTCTATAATCAAAATAAGTGTTGAAAATAATCTATGACCTTGATAATAAAGCCCTAATATGGTTTTAAAACAACTCTACTAATACAAATTATTTTTAATAAGATACACAAGAATACTATCTTGTCTATATACGAGGTATTCAATAAAATCTTTGGAATACTGATCTTCTTCCCTGCTTACTATATTTTTTTAAATTAGTTCGTCGTTATTGTCATGTTTTCAAAGTCATAAAATAAGACATTTTAAACAAACTATTGTTGTATCAAAGAGCAAGCTAAAGTAATAAGATTAGAGCGGAGGGGAAATGATGATGACTCATACTCGTATATTGTCCACATTTAAGGAGGAGGGGAGTCGTGTATATGGGGTGTTAACATTGAAATAGCTTCTAGCCCTATACGTGTTTCATTACACTGACACAAATGGGGAGTTAATAGTAATGACGATGATAAGAACCTGTGTACTCGCAATGAAAGTATTCACGAAGGACAAAGTAGTTCAAACTAAATGTTATGCTACTCATAAATTATTAGCTATGAAATTAATTTATTGATTTCATAGCGAATATTTTGCCTTACTACGTTAACAGGCTTCAAACAGAAACATCAATAGGTAAGCCAACGCAAATTATTGTCGATGTATGGTTGTGAGTTAGGTAAAACTATTATGGTCTTAACTCATAATTATTAATTATCATAAAATAAAAGCAATGTCCGGGAAAGTTTCCTAATTAACGTTGCAACACTCTGAGATTCGAGGATTAAGCCATCACATAATCAGATGATCTGACAAGAAGCCAGGGAGCGAACTCTTTTGTTTGCAAGGAAGACTAGAAAACTGGGACGTTGGCGTGTCCTGTAATCCAGGAGGTCATGAATTGTGGGATATTCTCTAGTGAATACTATGTCCATTGGGAAAATGCTATCCTCCATAATTAGACCATTTCTTAATTCAGTGGCAGTGGTTCGGACTCCACATTAAACTGTAGGTTTCTTAGATATGCCATTGACTGCTAAGCCATTAATTAAAAGTTCTGTCTAAGGAACATGTCAGTAACAATACTGCAGGATCGCGACAAAATCTTCTGACACTTAATTCTCAATTATACTTGGCTTAAAATACCTACCTAGGTAGGATTCCATTTCAGTAACCAAATGAGATGGAATAACTGATGGAAAATTCTTGGGAATATAAATTGTTCAGAAGATGTCACAGCAAAATTGGTAAGACAAAATATATTGTCACGTCGACAAAATACACATGTTTTATTACTCTGATTATTGAAATCCAGTCAGAGCTAAGCGCAAATGCGAGTTTACCCTCGTGTGGACACTAACCTGCTCAGTTTCTGGAAGGGGAGGTTTCGCGTGACGTCTACACGCAGTAGTCAGCCAGTCGCCCTAGTCACGCCACATGACTCATGCGGCGACACTGGTTGTAAACATCCCCTCGGTCGTGATTAAGACTTACAAAATATAATTTAAGGCATACTTGATGTTTTATTTTAGTTTTTTATGTTCTAACGTGTCTAAAATAATGTAAGTGATGAAATAATAATGAAAAACCCCCATTACTTTCTCTACTGCAATAGATTTCTCAACCGGCAAAGTTATAAAAAGTTAAAAATACTTAAACTTAATAATTTCAAAAGATAATCTTTTATAAATGACAATTATCTTACTTTAAACCTAATATACATCGACGAACCTACAATTAAATACAACAAAATATATTTTCAATAGAAACATGATTATGCTGATTGTATTTGTGTTCTCCTGAAGCTGACCTTTTATTTATTATAGTATATATCTTTTATAACAAGAAAGTGGGTCATTGCATATTCGAGACCACTTGGAGTACGAGAGTTATTGAGCACTTCAAATATAATGATTCTATTTACTTCCCTGTAGGAAATAGGTTAGATCATGGATATGTCTAAAACGAAAGTTTTCAGTTCATCTTAACAGCTTTTCTTATAACCATATGACAAAACGTCCATTAAACACTTCCGCTGCACTTTTTGCGTTCCACAAATATGCTAACACCCCCTAGAGCTTAGATATATCCATGTCAAAAGCAGACATTGAATATATCTTTATTACAATTACAAAAAATACACAATTAGGTTATGTCTTTTTTTAAAAATGTTTTTTAATTATTCTGTTTTATCAATGGCAGGCTCAGCTTAAGCTATGCAGCCTCGAAGTAGACTATATTTTTATGGAATTCCCATCTAAATTTTGTGGCCATCCCGGGGATAGAACCCGTCACCTCTTGCACTAAAGTCCAAGACGCTAACCGTTAGGCTAGCAGATGCCCCCCCAAAAATGTTAGTAAAGATTATTTTCGGCAGTAAACACATTTGGTAGTACATTTTTATTACGTAATAAACAATGCAATGACGAATTTCTCAGGTGGTAAAAATATAACGAAAAAAGGTGATTTCATATAGTGTAACAAAAAAGCATTTTATGACGAAAAATAATATTTGAATGAGCCTATCTCGAACGTTATAGTCGGTTAAGATATGAAAAAGGAATTGTACGAAAAACGTTTTCACATATTGAAACGAGGAGTGTTTACAACGTTCTTGTAATTTTACGTATTGATTAGATTACCATTTGAAATGGTAAAATACCTACCCAGGTAGGTATTTTAAGCCAAGTATGAATCAGAAATGATCGTGGGATGATTGTGGCGCGATCTTGTAGTCTTGTTACTGACTAAGGCTGACATGTTCCTTAGACAGGACTGTTAATTAATAGCCCAACAGCCGATGGCAACTAAGGGACTTACAGTTTAACGTGGAATCAGAACCACGGCCTCTGAATTACGAATTGGTCTAATTATGAGGATGGTATTTGCGGATTAACGCAGTATTCAATAGTGCGGACGTTAATCCACACAAGAGAACACTACATACACCGACCATCGCTCATAACTATCCACAATTCGTGACATCCAAGTAGCTGGATTACAGGACGTCGCCACCGTCCCAGTCATCATATTGGCATAGATGTCTTTGTTCTGGGGCTAGGACTAGTTTCATGACAATGGTTTGGACAGTGGCTATTCCCTATCAAAACGTAAAGAATGCCTTTAGTGTTGAAAATACACAAAATACAAAATGACGTAATTTTAATTAATGAACTGATATGGTTAATTTCAATGATTTTGTAAGGAAAGAGAATTTTTTAGGTAAACCAATAACAAGACAAACCATTCATACCGCTGTGAAGGAAATCCATACAAATGTATGATCGCATTCAAGATGAATGGGCCGTGGGTTCCGCATAGTTTCTCCATGTTCTCTGGCAAGGTTCCTGCAATCAATACCTGATACCGGGAGAGAGCCCGCATCAATTAGGAAATTGCGAGAAACCAATATTGGGACTGGCAAGCGTCTGCTGCATATGCACTCTCAGCACTGCTGAGCTGTGGAGGAGGGAACATGGATGTGAACTGGTTATTCAGAATGCTAAACTAATCCTCTAATATTATAATATATCAGCAAATTTCCAAATCAATAATATGACAAATTGTATCAATATCTGTCGACAAATATGGGAGTTATTTGCCTATTCTCCATAAGATTAACATGGGAAAGAGTGTGCAGGTTTGCTGCTTTGAAAAACATTGAAAGTAGGCATTTATAGCATAAACAGTTTCTTTTTTACAATAAACTCCTTAACGTCCTTAACGCCGCTATATATTCATGTTTTAGGTTAATTTCACAAACTTTGGAAATAAATACCTCATTAAATTGGATGGACACAATTGTTCATATTTATATCGAAAATACCCCCGTCACAGCAGACCTGCGTACTCAGCGAATTTCCAAATCAATAATATAATAATAATAATAATATATGACAAGTTTTATAAAAATATGTCCATAAACATGAGAATTATTTGCCTATTCTCCATAAGATTAACATCGGAAAGAGTGTGCAGGTTTGCTGCTGTGAGGAACACTGAAAGTAGGCATTTCTACCATAAACAGTTTTTATTTTTAACATTTATACCAACTTTCATCAACATCTGTCCATAAATAAAGGAGTTTGCCTATTCTCGATATGTTTAACATGGGAAAAGAGTATGCAGGTTTGCTGCCATGATAAACACATAAACTATGATTTTTAAGCATAAATGGATGAATCTCAACCACATTAAGGTAAAAACCAAGTATAATCCAAAAATACTGATTGATAAGTGAAATATTAATTTTTCTTAATCGTCACACTGACACACTGACAACCAAGCCAGTTTGTCAAGTCGCACGACCTCGCCACCCCTAGCCACTCCGGTGGCTTCCGCTAGCGACTGCCAGTAGCGGTCGCGAGCCACTACAGTGGCCGCGCATAATAGGAGCCTTTGGCAGCAAAAAGATACACGATCGCGCCACAATCATCTTACACTCAATCCTCATTCATCCTTAGCTTAAAATGTCTACATTGTAGTATGGTTGCGATTTCTAATGAGGTGATTAAGAACTAAAAGTCTTATACAATTTATAAACAAGCAAGTTACCAAACTAACCGAAATTTGATCTAGTTTCACAAATTATATTAAAAGATATTTTGAATTCTCGCTTTGAGACCAATGTCAGTTTGTTCAGTTCGCCTGAGTTATACTTCGAGACACCGAGAGTCAGTCTGATTTCGTCTCTTGGGGTGTTTTTCCTTCACTAAGTTATAGATGTTGTTTTCCTAATATATTTTCAGATGTTAAGTATGATAGAGTTAAACCACTATGTTTTTGCTTTATATAGTAATTTTATTTTTAATCCTTCAAATTATTCCGATACATTCAAAATGGCACTTTAATTCTTCAAACTAATCCCATATATTTAAAATGACACAAATTACTGACAAACCAAATTTTGAATGGTCATTTTTGTGTATAATTTAAATAGTGTAAACTAAACAAGGCTGATATAGTGGATTTCTTTGCAGAACTCAAATGAAAGAAGGGAAAGTGGCTGAAGTTACAGTTGTTTTACGATATCAGGTTCCAGATCCCTTACAATGACACTCTGTAAGCAATAAAACACTTTACAACCAACGGCCAATATACTGTATTGACAATACCACTCTGTTCTCTGATTACTGGTTTTAACAGTAAAAAAATGTTATTTTAAACAGAGGATACTATCAACATTTATTCATCGGTGAATTAAAGTCGGTGATTGTTTAAGGGGACGGTACCCTGAAAATTCTAAAATCCTATTTATGTTATTATACAGAGTGTCCATGAAAAAAGTTTCAGGACTTCAGTGAGTGATTAGGTTCATTAAAAGGAAGAAAAATGTTCCAATAGAGGTATGGCCTAAAACGCCTATTTTCTCAGATATCCGCCATTTTGTATTTTTCACAAAATATTTTTTTATTTCAAACATTTTTGAACGGATTATTTTCAAATTTGGTGTGAGTTTTACACTAGTAGACTAGTATTAATAAAAAAAAATAACTAGCATGATCCGATCTCAAAATCCTAAATGGCGCCCATTGCATTTTTCCGTCTTCAAAGTATTTTTTCAAGTTAAAAATGTTCTGATAGTAGGGACCGGCCGGTAAAACGCCTTTTGCTTAATATTTAAATTTTCACAAAATATTTTTTGTATTTTAAACATTTTGTTTTAAACGGTGCAGTCTATGTATTGTGTGTATTGAGTTATAACACCTCCAATGGAGTGAATAACTTGATAAAAAATAACTAGTTCGAAACCCTGGGTCACAAAGTTAGTGACAAATAAGAATTGGATTGACGGGATAGCAAGGTTAGTAACCTATTATTTATTATATCCACGAATTCAAGAGGCCTATAAATAAAAATAAAAATGGCCACCATTTTTAATTTTGAGCTTGGATAATGGTGTGTTTTTTTAATAATAGTAGTCTACTAGTGTAAAACACATACCAAATTTGAAATCAGTCTGTTAGAAAATGTTTGAAATAAAAAATATTTTGTGAAAAATACTAAATGGCGAATATCTGAGAAAATAAGCGTTTTAGGCCATACCTCTATTGGAACATTTTTTCCTTTTAATGTACCCAATCACTCAACGAAGTCCTGAAACGTTTTCAGGGGCACCCTGTAAATTGTTTACTCCTTTTTTATGTACATATAACCTATGTCATGAAATATAACCAGTTTTGGTATTATTTTCACGTCCCTCCCCCACCCCAAGAAATTTTATAAAGGTTTACAGTAAACGCTCAGGCTCCTAAGCTGTAGCTTGTAGACACACTTGTGAAGTGTCATTCTAAAGTATATGATATAGGCTACAACTTTATGTATTCATAAGAAAATATCTCTGTTGTGGAGTTTTCTGAAAAAGTTTAAAGTTTGAAAAATTATTAAACAAATATTTATTTCAATTACATTTTTTCACCGACAATTTAAGATATTTATAAATCCATACATAAATTTGTAGCTGTATATGTTTAGAACAATCATGCAAAGTTTCATTGTTTTGTCAACAATACTTTCTTAGTTTTATCATTTTTCATTCTTAAAAAACATCGCGATTTTTCTAAAAAGAAACATTTTTATGGATTTTTGAACAAAATATGCACTTTACTGATTTATATGATTTGTTTTTTCTTAAAAAGCAACTTCTTTCTTAAAATAAAAAACTATATTGGTTTAAAAAACTTTTTATTAGTTATTTGGAAGCATAAATCATAACTTTACCTATGTATAGACCATTGTCATAATCTGACACTATAAATTATCTTACTATAAATAAATATATTAATTGTTGTAAAAAATCATGCTGACAAATAATTAGGGACTAAAAAATAATACTTCATATTTTTGTAGTTTTATTAACAATTTTCAGAGTACCCCTTAAGGGTACAAGCGGGATGGGAGTAATATGCCAAAAAAATTTATAGAACCCAAGAAACCTCTGTGGTAAATGTTTTTTTGCCGATGGAATATTTTGGTCGGGTGCTAAAATTAAAAAAATGGATTTTTTAAAAATGAAATTGTTGATCAAATCTTTACAAAACTACTTTACATATGACACCCCACGGTAAAATTTCTCCATAAATGAGTACAGTAATGTTCTCAAAATTATGAAATGAGTTTCACAATTATCTTGGTTTACACTTTTTTACCATTGTGAATTTTGAGTATCATAGTCCCGTGATGGATAAGCCAAAAATAGCGGTGCAAAACATATATTTTAGCTAACTTACGAGTGGTAATGTGGTTTTCAAGGGAACCATTCATGGGATCTAATTTACATGTAAACGAGATCACACGCAGCACGCTGGCGTGAGTAGTACGAATTTCATGGAACTTCAAAATCAAATCAAATCATGTCAATAACTATACCAATTTATCTATTCTCCATAAGAATTACATGGACAATTGATACGTAGATTTTCTTCCATAATAAATATCAAAATTTTGGGTTTTATGGATGTATTGATAAAACTTAACTAGATGAACTTGCATACCAAATTTTGGAAGAATATTTAAGTAAATAAGTGAGTTATTGATTTTTAGCTACTCTCCATAAGATTAACATTAGACAACATACTGTGTTTACCATTTTGAATATCTCAGTAACCAATTGACCTAGAGTCATGATTCAATACACTAAATTGTTTGCTTTTTGAGCTGAATCAAATTGTAAAAAGAAAAACTAGATTTAAAAAATCATAAATACAAATTTGAAACCCCATTTTTGGGGTACAAACCGCAAAAATAGTCCGAATTACGTAGTTAATGAAGTCCAATTACGTTGCACAACGAACTTATCCAATTTATAACAAAAAGGAACAAATCCACAGAATTTTTTTAATAATCAGACAATAATTTTGTCTGTCATGGTGTTAAAACATATTTATGCATATTATATATTCTTTTAAAGACCCCCCCAAAGGGTGTCCAGGTGGTGGAGTTATGAACTTCTATCATAATCCAGAGCTTAACTGTCACCATGCAAGTCATGTGAATAGTTCATTTTTCCATAGGATATTTGCTAATAAAGTAAAAAATTGAGAAATTGCAGATAAAAAAATATATCTAAACTTCTAAATTACAGTTGAAATAGGCTCTATATATATGAACGTTACCTATCAAAGTAATATAGTAAAATAAAAAAATAATATGAGAACAAAATAAAACCATTGATTAATCAAAAAATCTTAACTAAAAACAGGTGTGCCTTAATATCACGTGGATTATTCAGTTGACTTTAGTTTCCATAGATTTTAAAAATATATATTAAAAACAACTTTAATTGGATAACTCATTTTAAAATATACAGGGTGTTTCAGAATTCCCTACCAATACTTTAGGGCATTGTTCCTGGGTAAGAAACATATCTAAATATCATATTTAAATTGTCTGGAAGTCCTTAGTTACTCACACACCCTCCATTTTGTTTTTCACTTACAATATTTTTTCTGAATAATGGTTAAACGTACGGAATTGAAACTTTGCACAAACATTTATGGCAAATACACAAAGCTACAAAAAAAGTTAATGACAGTAAGCAGGCGGAGACTGTTGCATTGTTGTGGCTTAGACTTAAGTCGCATGCATTTACATGCACTGCAACTAAGCTCTAGCGGTCACCTATCACTAAAGCTACCGTATCTCAGTTAATATTTGTCTAATTTAAAACAATTTGGTGTCAATAGATTTGTAATTACATCACCTAAAAAAGCTAGTTTTGTAAATTTTCTTTTAAATCAACGGTTCACGAGTTATTTGAGAAACAAAATTTTAAATGACCGCCATTTTGTTTTATGAATTTGAGAAATTGTCATAATTTTTTTGTAGCTTTGTCTATTTGCCATAAATGTTTGTGCAAAGTTTCATTTCCGTACGTTTAACCATTATTAAGAAAAAATATTATAAGTGAAAAAAACAAAATGGAGGCTGTGTGAGTAACTAAAGACTTCCAGACAATTTAAATATGATATTTAGATATGTTTCTTACCCAGGAACAATGCCCTAAAGTATTAGTAGGGAATTCTGAAACACCCTGTATAAATATACACGGATGTGTTCAATATGACTATCATATTCAACTGCCGGGGGTAGTAATCAACTCTTGACAGAAAAGTTCTATCAAGTAAGTTTTTCCATTACACAGAGAGTTTGATATGGGTCAAGATTGGTTTGGTAAAACATTTTCTCTGCTAGATCCTGTGAACTCGTGGTTTCAGATATATTGTTTCTAAATCTTTTTGTGTTTCTTCAGTCAACTACACGATCCTAGTTTTTAGCAAATTTCCTATGGAAAGCATGACCCGCATAGGGACAGTTAAGCCTGGGACTATGATAAAAGTTTTTTATTGTAATTTAAATTACAATACATAAATTATAAAACTTTACATCTTACTTTTCCTCTGTTTAGGGATGCCATTTTGGTATTTCTTCCTTATCTCGTGCACAAAATATTCTACAAACTGTCTATATACAATCACTTGTTTCCACAGGTTTACAAAAAAATATAGATAGGTTATTTATCTCAAATCGTTCAAAAACTTGAATTTGAATAAATTCATGGAGACACAAAGGTTTAGCGGTTTTTAACAATAATTCATTCTTTTGCATTTTTAACCGTTTATTCGCTCAAAATTCTTGTAAAATGATCAAATTTATCGGATTAATCGTTAACTTTTTATAATAACTCATAATCTAAAACGTCAAAAACTAACCAAACATTGCTGTTCCCATAGCGTATCATAAGAGTTAAATGTTAACTTCATTAGTTATAACAAATATTTTATTGGCTATTCATAAAAAAGTAATTCATTCTTCATTTTCCACAGTTACATTGATAAAAACTAATATCGTCAAATACAGGAAGGCCAACACAGCATTTAGGTTTATTCCAAACATTCAAACATTGAAATTAATTTCAATTTTTTCGGCTAATCGATGCATAAAACGATTAAATAGCTATTACTGGGACGGTGGCGACGTCCTGTAATCCAACTACTTGGAGGTCACGAATTGTGGATAGTTATGAGAGATGGTCGGTGGATGCGGTGTTCTCTTGTGTGGATTAACGTCCGCACTATTGAATACTGCGTTAATCCACAAAGACCATCCTCATAATTAGACCAATTCGTAATCCAGAGGCCGTGGTTCGGATTCCACGTTAAACTGTAGGTCCATTAGTTGCCATCGGCTGTTGGGCTATTAATGAACAGTCCTGTCTAAGGAACATGTCAGCCTTAGTCAGTAACAAGACTACAAGATCGCTCCACAGTCATCCTACATTCATTCCTCATTCATACTTGGCTTAAAATACCTACCTGGGTAGGTCGCCATTTCAATTAAAAGTATAAAGTATTTTCTAAGGACGAGGAGATTTAAAATATGCTTTCCAAATAAACAAAATTTTATTACAATTCTGTAACATTATGACATAAATAGATACGTGTTTTAATCTGAAAAATTGCAAAATTAATTACGCGTGCAGAGATTTTAGTCAGCGTAGGTCTCACATACGTAGTACACTTTGCCGTTGCATGTTCTGTCGTTGAGCCCGTACCCTTGCCACTCATACTTCTCCCGGAGCGTGACGCAGTTTTCTATCCCCAGGTAGTTGTCCGGCTGGCGTTTGCCCGTCGTCTCCGTCAGCCACCAGTCCGCCGTGGAGGAAAGGGACTTGCCTGTAGTCGCCCAGACGAACTCGCCCTCTAAGCCCTGGTCCGTGCCCGCCGTCCAGTACTCCGTTAGTCTTCGCCCTGAGGTAACACAGTTTATTAAGAAAATGGCGGTTTGCAAGCTAAGTGTTTTTTAACAATACACTGAAAAGTGAAGAGGCATAAAACCATCAGATATATACAGGGTGTCCCACGAAGAGGTTTAAACGCTTGTTTTTCACCACTTAGCCATTTATGCAACGACCATCTTGAAACTTTACACAACTTATAAAGTACGTTTTAAAAAAATCTCTGGTAAAAATTTCAGCTTCCTAATCCTTGTAGGAACAAAATGGCGGCATATTAAAAATGTTTTTTAAACATCAAAAATTGTGTTTTTAGCTTTGTTAATATATTTGTCGTGACATTCAAAGAAATAAGGTTTTTAACGAGGAAAATAGAACACAGCTTCTCCCCTAAGGAAAATTCACCAAAGCCTTAAAGGGGAGTCCCAAATTATTCCAACTGTGACCAATTTACAGTGACACACTGATAATAGCGCTTAATAAATGAATCGCAAGGTTCATTCGGAGAAGTTCTTCAATGGATCGTTTTAGTTCCTCATCATTGGTTTATGGACATAAACCAAAGTCGTCAAACATTGTTAAATCTGGGCATAGGGTGACAAATCTAAAAAACCTTTCAAACCGAACAATCGAAGAACTCCCCCGGATACTGTAGAAATTCTATGTAAAAAGCTTACAACTTATTTGACAAGCTTTGCTATCAGACTGCCGCTTGGATGGGTCAGGGTTTTAACAATTTTAGACTCTACTTTTAGATTTTTAATTGTGATATGCTTTAGTTTCCGGATTGAAAAGCTGTATTTCCCTACAATGTGATGGTAAAAATATTTAACAAAGCCTAAAACACAATTTTTAATGTTTTAAAAGTAACATTTTTCAATATGCAACGATTTTGTTCCTATAAGGGTTAGGAAGGGTTAGGGAGCTGACATTTTACCAGAGTATTTTTAAAACGTACTTTATAAGTTGTGTTAAGTTTCAAGATTGGCGTTGCATAAATGGCTAAGTGATGAAAAAACAAACGTTTAAACATCTTCGTGGGACACTCTGTATAAAACATTTTGTTTATGAGTCAAACTAGCCAAGAAATAATATTATAATATAATATTATTATTATAATAATGTCTCGATGGCATCGCAGCTACTCTGAGATGTATCTAATATCTTAAACAACTATATAAATATAAATAAATTTATTTGGGATTTTCCATAATTATAATGACTGTCGAAATTCATGATACCAAAGAGAAATTTTTGTGACGAAAAGAATCGAACAGATCTGTAAAAGGAAATGTGTTATTGGAAAAACGAATTAGAATATGAATATTTGAACACCATATACAGGCATTAGGAACAGTATTAACAGTCTCAGAGTTTTGGCCGTTTCCTATCGATATGTTTGACTATGCACTAAAATAAAATTTAAAAAATGCAAGATGCTAAATATTGAGGGAGCAATGAAAATTAGGTGCACTTTGAGGTTTCCTAAAAAGATTTTCTTATTTAATATTTTTAGAATACAGATTACAGAAGTACTTTCATCATAGATCAAACTAGTGTATTATCTTATTTTAACTTATCGTTGTTGTGCTTTTAGATTGACAGAGGAATTAAATTTCTATGCCCTTCTAGATCTGGAGCCTGTTCACGTTCTCAGGTGAGATGAAACAAAGTAAATGACGAAGGAAAGTTTAGATAATTCAGACTAAACCAGTACAAAGCTGAAAACAAAACCAGTTTATAACAGTAAAAACATATACAACTTAACAAGCAACAAAAGTCATGAAGAAGAGAAACAGAGTACGTCCACCCATCATAAGGACTCAAGAAGTACTAGCCACAGAGGGAGGAGAGCCTGTAGGCGCTCTTCGACACTAGCGCTGGAAACAAAATGACGCCGCGGCAAAAAACTGTAACTAGTTTGCTAGTTTTTGTTGTACAAAACTTAATTTAGTTTTCATTTAAATAAAAGGGTTCCTGCTGTGTTATCTGTTCTTCTTAAAAACTCATTTGGTGACTTTCAGACTAGCAATAGTGGGCGATTTTCGGTTTGTTAGCTAAACCTTACCCACGTTTTCTCTGTGTTCTTTGGCTCTAATGCTTAGTGGTTTTAGTCTCGCCACAATTCAAACTAGAACAACTGCGGCAGTTTATTCTTAAGTACAGTTTTTAAATTCCTGAGTGCCATATTTGTGTTTTGGCTTTTACGAGAGCTTAAGTGTGTTCTGATTTTTCAATCATTTTTTAAACAAATTTTTATACTTTTTATATGTTCAAAATTTTTGTTTCAGCTTCATCCCGGTTTAATCTGGATTACCTAAGAATCTTGTCATGTTTTAGGTTCCAATTCACCTGAGAACGGGATCAGACTCCAGATTCCGAAACGTTGTGAACATTTGTTTTGCTAGTCGTGATGGAAAATGCTCGTAAAAACAATCTAAATAATACCAACTAGTGCACTTGAGAATTGCCATGATGATTATTGTTCTATGATTAATAATTCATCTATTAAGTAAGACTATTTTATAATTTGTTTATTGGTTTCAAACTTCTTGTCGTGGGTATGTCTTAGCTTTGGGCAACGTTGCTGTTGGTGATTTGAAAGATGGAAAATATGTAACAGGTTTCCATAGAAACTACCAGAGCTATTGTATTGAATTTTTAATATAAAAGAATAAGAACAGCTGTTTAGATCAACTTAAAACATTCCCTTTAGACATATCCATGATCTAACCTATTCCCCACAGGGTAGTAAATACAAACATTTTTTAAGTAGTAGCTTTTGATATAAAAATATTCAATTCCAATGGAAAACTTCTACCGACCTTGTGTTTTTAATAGTTTTTTGATTTCCTCCAGTTGCTGGTCGTTGTCTATACTAGCCAGGCGCTTGCCGCTTCTCGCACAAGCGATCAATGCCAAGGCCCACTCAGCCTACAACAGTCACATGTCATTGCAAACTTACATTTATACGAGTAATACGTTAACTTAAAATAAAAACAAGATAAAATATGGGCAACGTTTAGCAGTCCTAAAAAGAGGGATATACGAAAGAAAGATTCAGAGATTATATTATTGAAATGGTGACCATACTAAAAGGTAGGTATTTTAAGCCAAGTATGAATGAGGATTGAGTGTAAGATTGAGTGTTAATCGCTGATACTTTTATAGATTTATTTTGTAATAAAGCACTGTTTTCTTTAATTCTTTCAATTTAGTTCCTTACCTGTTTATCATTTTCCAAGTAGAATAGTTTCTTTCTAGGTGGAGGAGATCCTTCTGTAATAAAAACAGAAAGTTAATCATTTCATAACTTTAAGAATTTAACTAATGATAGGAAGAGAATATTAAATGAATTACATGTATACCTATTAATATACTTAATTTAAAAATAAAACTACTGAAATAATAATACAATATAAAATATATAGCGATAAAATGTAAATGTGTACTAGTGTTTCAAAAGGAACTCTACTCATGTCAGGTAAATTTGTATGAAAACCCTTTATTTATGAATTAAACATAGGAAAATTTAATCACACTTGTACATTCAATAATTTTGATTTAAAAATTCACAGCAAAATTGTTTTGTCCAAATAATTTATCTCATTTTCTTTTCTGCTTGTACGTAAGGAATCCTCAACAAAAGATGGATGAAGTTAATGAATGAATGGTGTAGTAAAACCTACCGGTAGATGCAGTGGTGTAAACCGATATGCGCGCGTCCCCGCCGCAGCTCTCCCCAGCGTCTCCGGGACACGGCCACCGACACTCGTCGCCGTCCAGGCTGTTCTCCGGACTAGGCCGGTTGTTCCCACAGTGACACTCCCTCCTACAACAGTACAGTGGTCAGTACCGGTAGATGCAGTGGTGTAAACCGATATGCGCGCGTCCCCGCCGCAGCTCTCCCCAGCGTCTCCGGGACACGGCCACCGACACTCGTCGCCGTCCAGGCTGTTCTCCGGACTAGGCCGGGTGTTCCCACAGTGACACTCCCTCCTACAACAGTACACTGGTCAGTACCGGTGGAGGCAGTGGTGTAGATGGATATACGCGCGTCCCCGCCGCAGCTCTCCCCAGCGTCTCCGGGACACGGCCACCGACACTCGTCGCCGTCCAGGCTGTTCTCCGGACTAGGCCGGTTGTTCCCACAGTGACACTCCCTCCTACAACAGTACAGTGGTCAGTACCGGTGGAGGCAGTGGTGTAGATGGATATACGCGCGTCCCCGCCGCAGCTCTCCCCGGCGTCTCCGGGACACGGCCACCGACACTCGTCGCCGTCCAGGCTGTTCTCCGGACTAGGCCGGGTGTTCCCACAGTGACACTCCCTCCTACAACAGTACACTGGTCAGTACCGGTGGAGGCAGTGGTGTAGATAGATATACGCGCGTCCCCACCGCAGCTCTCCCCAGCGTCTCCGGGACACGGCCACCGACACTCGTCGCCGTCCAGGCTGTTCTCCGGACTAGGCCGGTTGTTCCCACAGTGACACTCCCTCCTACAACAGTACACTGGTCAGTACCGGTGGAGGCAGTGGTGTAGATGGATATACGCGCGTCCCCGCCGCAGCTCTCCCCAGCGTCTCCGGGACACGGCCACCGACACTCGTCGCCGTCCAGGCTGTTCTCCGGACTAGGCCGGGTGTTCCCACAGTGACACTCCCTCCTACAACAGTACACTGGTCAGTACCGGTGGAGGCAGTGGTGTAGATAGATATACGCGCGTCCCCGCCGCAGCTCTCCCCAGCGTCTCCGGGACACGGCCACCGACACTCGTCGCCGTCCAGGCTGTTCTCCGGACTAGGCCGGGTGTTCCCACAGTGACACTCCCTCCTACAACAGTACAGTGGTCAGTACCGGTGGAGGCAGTGGTGTAGATGGATATACGCGCGTCCCCGCCGCAGCTCTCCCCAGCGTCTCCGGGACACGGCCACCGACACTCGTCGCCGTCCAGGCTGTTCTCCGGACTAGGCCGGGTGTTCCCACAGTGACACTCCCTCCTACAACAGTACACTGGTCAGTACCGGTGGAGGCAGTGGTGTAGATGGATATGCGCGCGTCCCCGCCGCAGCTCTCCCCAGCGTCTCCGGGACACGGCCACCGACACTCGTCGCCGTCCAGGCTGTTCTCCGGACTAGGCCGGGTGTTCCCACAGTGACACTCCCTCCTACAACAGTACAGTGGTCAGTACCGGTGGAGGCAGTGGTGTAGATGGATATACGCGCGTCCCCGCCGCAGCTCTCCCCAGCGTCTCCGGGACACGGCCACCGACACTCGTCGCCGTCCAGGCTGTTCTCCGGACTAGGCCGGTTGTTCCCACAGTGACACTCCCTCCTACAACAGTACACTGGTCAGTACCGGTGGAGGCAGTGGTGTAGATGGATATGCACACGTCCCCGCCGCAGCTCTCCCCAGCGTCTCCGGGACACGGCCACCGACACTCGTCGCCGTCCAGGCTGTTCTCCGGACTAGGCCGGTTGTTCCCACAGTGACACTCCCTCCTACAACAGTACACTGGTCAGTACCGGTGGAGGCAGTGGTGTAGATGGATATACGCGCGTCCTTGCCGCAGCTCTCCCCAGCGTCTCCGGGACACGGCCACCGACACTCGTCGCCGTCCAGGCTGTTCTCCGGACTAGGCCGGGTGTTCCCACAGTGACACTCCCTCCTACAACAGTACAGTGGTCAGTACCGGTGGAGGCAGTGGTGTAGATAGATATGCGCACGTCCCCGCCGCAGCTCTCCCCGGCGTCTCCGGGACACGGCCACCGACACTCGTCGCCGTCCAGGCTGTTCTCCGGACTAGGCCGGGTGTTCCCACAGTGACACTCCCTCCTACAACAGTACACTGGTCAGTACCGGTGGAGGCAGTGGTGTAGATGGATATGCTCGTCCCCGCCGCAGCTCTCCCCAGCGTCTCCGGGACACGGCCACCGACACTCGTCGCCGTCCAGGCTGTTCTCCGGACTAGGCCGGGTGTTCCCACAGTGACACTCCCTCCTACAACAGTACACTGGTCAGTACCGGTGGAGGCAGTGGTGTAGATGGATATGCGCGCGTCCCCGCCGCAGCTCTCCCCAGCGTCTCCGGGACACGGCCACCGACACTCGTCGCCGTCCAGGCTGTTCTCCGGACTAGGCCGGGTGTTCCCACAGTGACACTCCCTCCTACAACAGTACACTGGTCAGTACCGGTGGAGGCAGTGGTGTAGATAGATATACGCGCGTCCCCGCCGCAGCTCTCCCCAGCGTCTCCGGGACACGGCCACCGACACTCGTCGCCGTCCAGGCTGTTCTCCGGACTAGGCCGGGTGTTCCCACAGTGACACTCCCTCCTACAACAGTACACTGGTCAGTACCGGTGGAGGCAGTGGTGTAGATGGATATACGCGCGTCCCCGCCGCAGCTCTCCCCAGCGTCTCCGGGACACGGCCACCGACACTCGTCGCCGTCCAGGCTGTTCTCCGGACTAGGCCGGTTGTTCCCACAGTGACACTCCCTCCTACAACAGTACAGTGGTCAGTACCGGTGGAGGCAGTGGTGTAGATAGATATACGCGCGTCCCCGCCGCAGCTCTCCCCAGCGTCTCCGGGACACGGCCACCGACACTCGTCGCCGTCCAGGCTGTTCTCCGGACTAGGCCGGGTGTTCCCACAGTGACACTCCCTCCTACAACAGTACAGTGGTCAGTACCGGTGGAGGCAGTGGTGTAGATAGATATACGCGCGTCCCCGCCACAGCTCTCCCCAGCGTCTCCGGGACACGGCCACCGACACTCGTCGCCGTCCAGGCTGTTCTCCGGACTAGGCCGGGTGTTCCCACAGTGACACCCTCCTACAACAGTACACTGGTCAGTACCGGTGGAGGCAGTGGTGTAGATGATATGCGCGCGTCCCCGCCGCAGCTCTCAGCGTCTCCGGGACACGGCCACCGACACTCGTCGCCGTCCAGGCTGTTCTCCGGACTAGGCCGGGTGTTCCCACAGTGACACTCCCTCCTACAACAGTACACTGGTCAGTACCGGTGGAGGCAGTGGTGTAGATGGATATACGCGCGTCCCCGCCACAGCTCTCCCCAGCGTCTCCGGGACACGGCCACCGACACTCGTCGCCGTCCAGGCTGTTCTCCGGACTAGGCCGGGTGTTCCCACAGTGACACTCCCTCCTACAACAGTACACTGGTCAGTACCGGTGGAGGCAGTGGTGTAGATGGAGGATAGCCTAATCGTTAGGTTCTAAGGAGAGGTGACCTTCAGGAAGTTTGCCAATATGTGGTGGAGTTTTGCACTAGGGCTAGTAACATTAAACTGAAGGATTCCAAAGGAGACTACAGGTGGCGTGTCCAGTAATCCAGTTACTTGAAGGTCTTGAATAGTGGATAGTTAAGAGCGATGGCCGGTGGATGTAATGTTCTCCGGCATGGATTGACGTCCTCACCATTCAACAATACATTTGTATCCGCAAAGATCATCCTCAAAGTTTATCTAGTTTCATAATTCAGAGAATAATTTTTGTTTAGACCACACGTTTAACTGTAGGTCCTTAGATGTATGTGGCCGTTGGGCTAAGGAACATTTATAGTCTTGTCTAAGGTACATGAACAAGCCAGTAACAAGCCTACAATAATTCGTGACACTTATCTAATACTCATTTCTTATTCATATTTCGCTTAAAATATTTACCTGGGTAGGTTGCAATTTGAGGGAGGTATTAAGGTAAACAAGAATCTTCTTTTCAAGAGTTGATTTGGGGGGAAGGAGGTTGGGGTGAAACTTTTAAAAGTTATATTTTGTCAGATCTTTCATATCCCTTCTTTCTTTTTCCAAGGTCATTTTCTAATTTTTTATTGCTGTCTTGGAGCGTCTTACGTAAGTTAAAATTAAGAATTTAATCCTTATTGTAGCCTTTATATTTAACATATGAACATGTATTAGAAATTGATACTATTTTTGTTAATATAGCTAGATTAAAAATACACGTTTCACTCCCAAAAACATCAAATTTTGCTAAGCATCGTCAGACTAGGTTCTTGAAACGGTATTATATTTAATCATGATGCAAGCTAGTAAAGTTAGCTGAATACATACACAAGAGTTTAACGACTCACGATTGTTGTACTCCAGCGTATGTGTAGCCCAGCTGAAGGCACACGTTCATGCACCTCCGGGGAGAATTGGTCTTGTCGTAGCTCAACGACACGTCATTGAGAAGGCCGTACGGATTGTAGTAACACCCAACGTACTGGCCGACGTCAGAATAATCTAGAAATGAAGTGGTAAACACAGAAATGCGGTAATCTGTTGATTCACATCTATATTGGATTAACTAAACCCAACAGCCTCATTGAAAAACAAAAACTATTGAAATTATGTTATTTAGATTTTTATTGCGCACATTTTCCATCACGATTTAATGGACCTGTTCCCATCCTCAGGTTACTTATATCCAAAACATAGCACAATTCACATATAATCCGGACCAAACCGGTATAAGGCTGAAAACATAAAAGTTTAAAGCAGTCAAAAAACATACAAACAAACCATACACTAAACATTAAACACATAAGAAACCAAACACGTCCACTCGTCACGGAGACTCAAAGACAACATCTTGAAATTCCAACCTCAAAAATTCATCATCGTAAAACTTTGTTTTACATAAAATCGTGATGGAAAATGTAGGCAAAAAATCTAAATAACATAAATCCAACATCACCAATAATGAATTTCAAACAAAGTAAAGTATTGACATTAGTTATATCTGATAAGCCTGTGTATATTTTACTTAGACATTTTTGCTGTCAACTCTATTGTCAATGGAATAAGAAAATATGTCCGTGTTGCTATGTTTCTTGGAAAAAATCTGATTGTTTTGTTGGGTTATTAGGAATATAACCAGTTCTTAGTATTTATGTAACCAGGCTTAGTATTTTATAACATCCTCAATACTATTTTAGCTAAAATATAGGCAGTATTCACTTAATGTTGGAGGAATATTGTAGTGGTTTAATCAATTTCTTTGGGTCAAAGAAATGTAAAAATAGACGTGTAATTCTCCTTCCTCCTTCTTCAATGAGCTTTGCACAAAACAGTCATTGTTTTATATGTGTGAAGAGGCTATTGCAGTCAGCGAAGTAAATATTACGACAGACCTCTCTATTTCCTCATCCTTAAATAGAATTATCCTCATACCTGGTATTCCCGTCTTCCTGACCGACAGGCTGGAGCTGCCGCCGCACTTCTCCGCAGGGTTGCCGGAGCATGGCTTGGAGCATCGATCCTCACTGGCCTTCGAGTTGGGGTTGGGGTGTTTGTCGTCGCAGAAACAGAACGTCCTGCAAACAACGTCACTTTCTGAGGTTTTAGGGTTTTGACCAAAAACGATTTACTACGGAAGTAGCGTCATCCGACGGATCTGTCTTGAGGAATGCTCTTCCTTTTTGACATAGGGAAAAATTAAATTTTCGCATGGCAGTGTTATTACTGAAAAGCCAATTCAACTATTAACCCAAACGATTGTTTATACTGTTAGTATAGTCATAGTTGTAGTATGGATCTTACTTTGTGTTAAGAGGGTCGTACGTTCGATTCCAGATCCAGTCACTACTTAATATGGCTATTAATTAATTTATCTAAATATATAAAACAAAGTCATGTTAGTTACACGAATTATAACTCGAGAACGGCTGGACCGATTTTAATGATCTTTGATTTTTTGGATTCATCTCTGCTCCGGTCATGCTTTAGGCATATTCAGGTTCCATAAATTCCATTAGTTTCCATTTTATAGCGTTTTAAATTTCTAATGTTAACCTTATGGGGACTAAGTTTGTTTACAAATTATCTACAATCAAAACATTTGATTTCTTAAACCAGCTGTTTGTTTACTGTCCGTTAGCAGTATGTTTTACTATCCAATGCCATCTGAATCGTTCATTATGTAAAACTATGAAGTAAATATATACTGTAAAAAATTAACAGCTTTTTTACCACGTTAATAATTTACGGTTTTTAGGAATTACGTATTTATATTTTTTTATTTACTGTCTGATTAAAAGTGACGTGTTTATATGTTGGCCAAATAAAAAATAATTCCAATGTTTATACATATTGAGTTTATTATAATAATCAAGTGTTGTATATTTATAGCTTTCACAACGAAGCCACAATGCTAATTGACTTCAGGACATGGCCAATCTTAAAGTTAACATGTTTTTACTGTTAGGCGTTACGAAGTTCGCCGGGTCAGCTAGTTAAATATCTAAAAACATGTTGACGTTAGATACTAACATGACCTGGGTTTGCACTGGACGTGAAACAGCGCCAGTGTCGTTGATACGAAAAACCAATAGGTCATTTGCTAGCCTAACGGTTAGTGTCTTGGACTTCGGTGCAAGAGGTGACGGGTTCGATCCCCGGGATGGCCACAAAATTTAGATGGGAATTCCATAAGAAAACTAGTGTACTTCGAGGCTGCATAGCTGAAACTGAGCCTGCCATTGTCAAAACAGAAAAAAGATACGAAAAACAATACGTTCTAACCGTAATATTATTGTAAATTATACATATTATTATTATTAAAGTCATCACTAAAAGTACATATCATGTAGTTATGGGTTCGAGTTTTCGTTACGTAGCTTTGTCAATATTGTTCTGAAGACAAAATAAATATTTATTGAATGCACCTGACCTTCAGATCCCCGGATCCCGGATCAATCTTATTTACCTGTCTTGAGTCGCCGAGTAGAGGAACCCCTTTTGGTAACAGACCTGGAGGCACTTCTGGGGGGTCAGGTCTGCAGCGAAATGTTCCACATGACCCACGAAGGCCCTTGGGTTGCCATCGTCCTTGTAACACCCCAGGTACTTTCCGCTCTGATCACCTGAGAGGCCGACAATAATCTAACTTTATCTACTAATAACTGTACAGCTAAATGCAATATAGAGAAGTTTATAGAAGAGATTTGTTAGTAATAAGTGCTCTTCAATCTACAAAGTTGAAGAGGTGAGACAATTACAGTTAAAATCAAAAATGATTTAATGCCAACAATCCAGTATCTGAATATTAATTTTTTGACTTCTGATTGTTCAATGTCCATCTATGTCTCTTTGTTCTTCCGCGCATGATAACCTCAGCTGTATATGTAATATATCCTGATAAAAAACCATAAAAATACATACTGCGTTTAAAGTTGTTATCCACCCTTTTAGTTAACAAAACAAAAATGAAAAAAATAATGTAAAAGCTTGGTTATTAGAAAAATGTCACGTTCACTTTAAAAGCTTTAATAACAACTAGCAGTAAGCCCGTCCTTTGTACGGGTTGTAGGATTCAGTTTAAAGAAGAAAGATCATCATACCAAAATATAAACCTGAAATCCTAAACATATCAACACAAATAAAATAAATCAATACCCAGCTTTATTATTTAGCATTACTTTACAATTAAATAGATTAGAACATTTATACCACTATTATAATTAGTTATACGTTAACATAACTTTTTAATATAGTATGATTTCCAAATGGGTTTAAAATCAATGACCAATATAAACTAACTAATATTGGTTTGACAGGTGTTTGTTTTGATTTCTATTAAATCTTTAAACTACAAAGACAGCTGATTATTACCAGTAGGTTATTCATTGAAACCTGGATAAAATGCGTGTAATATCGCGTAAAAGTGGGTTTTTAAATGCTCGTTATTTACTTTTCAAGGGGCGGCGGGCGATTTAAAGCATTAACCTTCTCTGGTATGTAGAGAATACATGAAATAAGTTTCATTGTAATCAGTTCTCCCTTTTTTCGAGAAGACGGCGTAAAATGCCTCCTGGAGCGTCACAGACAAACAGACAAAAATTGAGATAAGACCGGTTTCGGCTTCTCTAACGAACGAAAAGTAAAAATAACTAAAAAATGAACGATTCTGAGCAATGTACAGACAAAACACTAATTTTATTTATATAGATTGATGGTAAAATCATTTGAAACAACTTTAAATATTTGTAATTAATTGAAACTTGAATATGAAAAAAATCTGTTAATATTGACGTTGTTTGGGAAATACAATGGTGAAGGCTTCTATTAACCTTTTAATAGTGGGCACAACATTCGTGAAAAATTACTTTATTATAGATAACTCAAATTCATAACATTAAAAGAAAATAAGAAAAAACACAAGAACGAACTGTACCTTACAAAAAATAATAAAATACAATCTTGTCAATGTTGATAATAAGTTAAAAAGTTTGATATCATCTTCTTAATATAATGAGGTATGTTTAAATTTGATTGGCCGGCATCGTGAGTCGTACGTGCTAACCTCTTGTACATCTTTATTAAATCTCTCTTGGATATAAATGAAAACATTATAAGTAATGACTGTGAAAACTTACCAGAAGCGACGTAGACAAAGCTGATAATAATCCATAGAAATGTGACACAAGAAGCAAGATGCCGAGGGGCCATCTCGCTTATAACTTGAGTATATTATAAGGAAAGGACCGCAGCAAAACAGTCAGTCCCCTACTGAAGCGTCACCAGCACGCTCTGGCGGCTGGTTGTGTAGTTGTTGACCTTTGCGGATTACAGTACTTGGAGCCGGGTCTTCCCTCGACCGAGCAGTAGAGGAAAATGCAAAATATATTTTATCCTTGCATCCTTATAAAACAGTTGATACACTTAATAAATCAGGAAGATGCCAATTTTTAATTAACATAACAGATGATGAAAAATACCATCAATTCTCGTTACTGAGCTGCTTTCTGTTACATATTTCTATTTCTGTAATAATAAACTAGCTGACCCGGCGAACTTCGTAACATACAGTAAATACATGTTAACTTTAATATTGGCCATGTTCTGAAGTCGAATAGCATTACGGCTTCGTTGTGAAAGGTTATATATTCTGGGTGGCGGCATAGTGAATAAGAATACTGAAACGATAAGACATATTAATAACATTCCCACAAAACAAATAAATTTGAGTGGATTGATTCACAATTTTCTAATCCAACATAAGCCCAAACTAAACTTAACTGTAATATGGTTTTTATAAGAAAGATATACAACAGCTGATTATTATAATTAACGTAATATGTCTAAACATTGTAATTATTTTTTATTTGGCCAACATATAAACACGTGACTTTTAATCAGACAGAAAATAGAAATATAAATACAAAATCCCTCAAAACCGTAAACCATTAACGTGGTTAATAAAGCTATTAATTTTTTATAGCACATATTTACTTCATAGTTTTACATAATGAACGATTCAGATGGCATTGGATAGTAAAGCATATTGCTTATGGAAAGTAAACCAAACAGCTGTAGCTTAAGAAATCAAATGTTTTGATTGTAGAAAATTTTTAAACAAACCTACTCCCCATAAGGTTAACATTAGACATTTTAAACGCAATAAAATGAAAACTGATGGAATTTTCGAACAAATGTTTCCGCTAAAACCTTCACACGGACACATATAGAGCAACTTCCTAAAATTTCATAGCGATCGTATGAGTAGTTTGGTAACGCATAAAGTACATATATCCATTCATTTTTATATATAGAGATAAATACCAATAATAATAATAAACGTGACAAACATTTATAAAATATAATTTACCTGTATATATTTAAAAAATATATTTATATTCAAGTTTTAAATTTTTTTATATGAATTTTTTATTTTCCTATTTTACATTTTCAATTAAATTCTTATCTAACAATCTTAGCGTTAGATAAACTCATAATAAAATTTGAATTTCAAGATATGAGTTAGTAACCTCATAGCACACATACATTACATCTTCAGCCGTAGTACTCAACAGTAGCTACAGCATATTCCAGACACAACAAACCAATAACGGAGCCTGCTGTCAACATATCCATACTGTACCAATATTGCATTCTCCACAATATTGTCTTTCTAGCTTTAGAAGCAACCATGTCATAGTTTAGCTGACGCTAAAAGCAATGAAGTTAGTCAGTAATACTACATTTAACTAAAATGTTGACCTACCCAGGTAGGTATTTTAAACCAAGTATGCATGAGAAATTAGTGAATGATAATCAGCTATTCATCCAACTCTGGTACCAATAAATCAACTTAGTTTCAAATGGATTGAAAATGCAAGAAAGTTTTTAAATTTCACAATGACATTTTTAGATATTGAATCCTCCATTTTTGTAACCTATAAGTGATAAGTTGTAAATTTAGATAAGTTTTCCACTGTGTTTACAATGGTCAGGAAGCATTAATTATATCCCAATGAAGAAACAGTAAATGGTCCAGATTTGACTCGACTAGCGGGATTCCATTTGGGGACCATTTGTGGGGATGTGTCTTGAAACCACCCAGCCAGTTGTTCTATGAATAATTAATGATTTTTATAATTTTTGGTTTAAAAATAGCGGTAATCCTTAAAGGTATTAGTATCATATCTGTATGAGTGTTTTTTCAAATTAATTTCCATGGTTTCGTTGTCTCTCGTGAACTTCTAAGGAACACAATTACCGCTTTTTAGGTAGAAAAAATAGCAAATTTGTAAGGGCGAGGAATTGAAAAAAAGTCCAAATTAGCAAAAAATAGTTTATTTGCATTAGCCTTTTAATTTGAAAATTTTTACAAATTAAAGATGTGTATAAAGATGTCAGTCCACGTAAGTCTCACAGATGTAGTATACCCTGTCGGTACATGGTCTGTCGTTGAGCCCATACCCTTGCCACTCAAACCTCTCCCAGACTTCGACACAGTTCTCCCGTCCCTCCCAGTTGTCCGGTTGGCGGTGATGCGACTCGATGAGCCACCAGTCCGACGTGGACGAGAGTGGCTTGCCGGTGGTCACCCAGATGAAGTTCCCCTCGGAGTCCACGTCCGTGCCCGCCGTCCAATACTGCCCTAGTCTTCGTCCTGGGGTAAAAAAGTAAACAAAGGTATCTATTATACCTGGCTAAAGGATTTGCTGTAAGTCGTACTGCATATATTATGATACAAATATGGTATTTACCTATGCAACTCATAAAGAGACTTTAAATTGATAATTGCCTACACTATACACTATACACCTACACTATGTACACTAGGTATGCACCTAGTGTACATACCTACCCACTATACATACCTAGTGTACATACCTACCAACTATACATACCTAACCCACAATACATACCTAGTGTACATACCTACCCACTACCCACTATACATACCTAGTGTACATACCTACCCACTATACATACCTAGTGTACATACCTCCCAACCATACATACCTAGTGTACATACCTACCCACCATACATATCTAGTACACTATACATACCTAGCTTTTTTATTATTTGCTTGATATCATCCAGTTCCTGCACGTTGTCTATACTAGCCAGCCTGCTGTTGTTCCTGGCACAAATAGCCATTGCTTCGACCCACTCAGCCTACAACAGTCAAATATAATTACATACTTGCAATTATATATTACTTTTACGTAAAAAAGTAAACATAGAAACGTTGAACCGTTTAATATAAAAGGGGAAGATTTAGAGATGTTAAAAGAATTTGTAGAATATAAATTATAATAAATGTGAATATGTATAAACATGGTTGACCATAGTTCCAGTGAACAATGTAATAACTTCGAAAACTTTGACCGCCTCGGGAGATGATTTCAAATTCATGTTATACTACAGTTTCAGGTTCTATGGTTACCTTCTTATTTTAGGGCCAAACTATTTAGATTAAGTTTCTCTAATTTCATTTAAGACGATCTGCGACGAAAAATTAAAACAAAAGCAATTATTGAAATAAACCACCTCTGTTATGACTTTAATGTCTAGACTGTTTAAGTGTTTGTTAGGTTCATTAATTCTGGTTCAGATTAATTGATTAGTCCCCTCTAAATTATTGAACAGCTGATTGAATATCATCTCACACAACTATTTTCATTGTTCTATGCTAAATTATACTATTTCCATGGGTAATATGAATATACGATGTTTTATGTTCATTTCTATTGTGGCTATATCATTTTGAAAATCATATGTTATGTAAACAAAAATCTGACAACATCAAACCTACTTTTAGTACATGGTACTGAAAATGTAAACAATGTAGAAAGCTTGAATGTCTCTGTTTGTGCATTTCTTATGGAACAAAGTCATGTAGTTTTCCATAATTAGGATAAAATTGTAAAATGTAATGTCTTAAAAGCTTTCAATTTTTCAGTAATTAACCAACTTTAAGCGCGAGAGAATTTTGACTTGTCGGCGAGTGCTAGTTGCCGCTAATTTATGTTAAGTCGCCATGTGTGAACTAGGCTTAAAGCCTTTTAATTGACACAAACACAACATAATGCACACCGCACTCATACACACTCATACACACGCACCACACACACACACACACACACACACAAACAATATAATTACAAGTAGTAAAAATAAGTATTGATGCATCACAGCGTTTTAGTATCTTACCTTTTTATTATTTTCCACGTAGAATCGTTTCTTTTTAGGCGGAGAAATTCCTTCTGTAATAAAAAGGAAATTGTTTCGTGTTATAACCTATTTTATATCGATAAGAATTTAACTGTTTTAAACCACATTGAACCATCTACTTAAGCAAAATTTAACGCAACAATCTATGTCAGTAAAAAATGCACAATTTTTTAAATATGGAAGACTAAGTATAAATTTCAAAAGGATTTTGAACGAAGTGTAATAGCTTTCTACGAACTAACGTATTTTTAAGTTTTCAATATTTTTCAGTATTCGGCCGTTTCCCAAATTATTTTCGTCGATTAGCAAAACTGAATCGTAATTCTCAATAATGTTCAAAGTTATAGCTCTAAATTTCAATTTCAATACGTAATTTTTATTCTTAAAATTCTCACCCAAACCTATTTTTACCTACTACTATCTTCTTAAACCATATCGTAAGAAATCCATGGCTAATGCTGAACGGAGTTTGAAAATAGTCTGTAGAACCTACCGGTGGAGGCAGTGGTGTAGATAGATATGCGCGCGTCCCCGCCGCAGCTCTCCCCAGCGTCTCCGGGACACGGCCACCGACACTCGTCGCCGTCCAGGCTGTTCTCCGGACTAGGCCGGTTGTTCCCACAGTGACACTCCCTCCTACAACAGTACAGTGGTCAGTACCGGTGGAGGCAGTGGTGTAGATAGATATACGCGCGTCCCCGCCGCAGCTCTCCCCAGCGTCTCCGGGACACGGCCACCGACACTCGTCGCCGTCCAGGCTGTTCTCCGGACTAGGCCGGGTGTTCCCACAGTGACACTCCCTCCTACAACAGTACAGTGGTCAGTACCGGTGGAGGCAGTGGTGTAGATAGATATGCGCGCGTCCCCGCCACAGCTCTCCCCAGCGTCTCCGGGACACGGCCACCGACACTCGTCGCCGTCCAGGCTGTTCTCCGGACTAGGCCGGTTGTTCCCACAGTGACACTCCCTCCTACAACAGTACAGTGGTCAGTACCGGTGGAGGCAGTGGTGTAGATAGATATGCGCGCGTCCCCGCCGCAGCTCTCCCCAGCGTCTCCGGGACACGGCCACCGACACTCGTCGCCGTCCAGGCTGTTCTCCGGACTAGGCCGGTTGTTCCCACAGTGACACTCCCTCCTACAACAGTACACTGGTCAGTACCGGTGGAGGCAGTGGTGTAGATAGATATGCGCGCGTCCCCGCCGCAGCTCTCCCAGCGTCTCCGGGACACGGCCACCGACACTCGTCGCCGTCCAGGCTGTTCTCCGGACTAGGCCGGGTGTTCCCACAGTGACACTCCCTCCTACAACAGTACACTGGTCAGTACCGGTGGAGGCAGTGGTGTAGATAGATATGCGCGCGTCCCCGCCGCAGCTCTCCCCAGCGTCTCCGGGACACGGCCACCGACACTCGTCGCCGTCCAGGCTGTTCTCCGGACTAGGCCGGGTGTTCCCACAGTGACACTCCCTCCTACAACAGTACAGTGGTCAGTACCGGTGGAGGCAGTGGTGTAGATGGATATGCGCGCGTCCCCGCCGCAGCTCTCCCCAGCGTCTCCGGGACACGGCCACCGACACTCGTCGCCGTCCAGGCTGTTCTCCGGACTAGGCCGGGTGTTCCCACAGTGACACTCCCTCCTACAACAGTACACTGGTCAGTACCGGTGGAGGCAGTGGTGTAGATGGAGGATAGCCTAGATCCTTCAGTGTAGAATGATTGTGGAGCGATCTTGTAGTCTTGTTACTGACTAAGCCAAACATGTTCTTTAGACAAAACTGTTCATTAATAGCCCAACAGTCAATGGCATATCTAAGGGACCTACAGTTTAACGTGGAATCCAAACCACTACCTATGAATTACGAACTGGTTTTATTTATGACTATGGTCTTTGTGGATTATCGCAGTATTCAATAATGCGGAAGTTAATCCACACAAGAGAACACTACACCCACCGACCATTCCTCATAACCATCCACCATTCGTGACCCCAAAGTAGCTGGATTACAGGACGACGCCACCGTCCCAGTCTTGTCATTAACCTTAACCACAAACAAGTTTACAATAATTCACCAGAATCATCTTACACTCATTTCTCATTCATAATTGTCTTAAATATTTACCTGGAGGTCACCATTTGAGGAAGGTAATAAGGTAATTAAGCATCTTCTGCTGTTCCATGGCTCAATACTGGGGATTGCTTTTCTGCTGGAGTTAGGTTAAATGTTTGATTGTTATATTTTAGCCTGTCTTTCTCATCCCTTCTTCCTTTTTCCAAGATATCTCTTTTCTACGATATTACCCTGGAAGGCTTGATGTCTTGGAGCTTCTTACATAAGGGAAAATTAACAATTTTAATCTTTTTTATATGCGTAAGAAATTTATACAACCATATAATGATGGCTTGATTAAAAAAATACGTTTCACTCCAAAAAGACATCAAATTTGGTTAAACATCGTCAGACTAGGTTCTTGAAACGGCATTGGATTTAATCATGATGCAAGCTAGTAAAGTTAGCTGAATACATACACAAGAGTTTAACGACTCACGATTGTTGTACTCCAGCGTATGTGTAGCCCAGCTGAAGGCACACGTTCATGCACCTCCGGGGAGAATTGGTCTTGTCGTAGCTCAACGACACGTCATTGAGAAGGCCGTACGGATTGTAGTAACACCCAACGTACTGACCGACGTCAGAATAATCTAGAAATGAAGTGGTAAACACAGAAATGCGGTAATCTGTTGATTCATATCGAGGTAGGTCTAACTAAACCCAACACCATAATTTATCAAAATAGAATATATACTAGCAGGAAGCCCGTCCTTTGTACGGGTTGTAGGATTCAGTTTAAAGAAGAAAAATCATCATACCTGAAAATGTAAACCTGAAATGCTAAACAAATCAATACAAAGAAAATAAATCAATACCCAGCTTTATTATTTAGCATTACGTTACAATTAAATAGATTAGAACATTTATTTATACCATTATTATAATTAGTTAAATGTTAAAATAACTTTTTAATATAGTATGATTTCGAAATGGGTTTAAAATCAATGAGGAATATAAACTAACTAATATTGATTTGACAGCTGTTTGTCTTTCTATCCAATACTAAATACACAATTATATATTTTATATATATATATATATTATATTTATAAATATAAAATATTTGCACACGGATTAACACCGAGTTTCAAATTTTATAACTAATTTCTTGAAAAAGTCACTAGGTAATGTAAAAATTGGTCTTGTAATATTAAGTTTAAAAATCTTAAAAATATCATTACGCTAGGAGGTATGTAAACAATACAACCAAAACGAGTTTATAACCGTTTAGACAGTTTTTGATTGAAATGAACAATATAAGGTTATGCATTAATATTTTATTTTATGATGACTATAAATCATTTCGACTAAAATTTGTAAAAATAATTTAAGAAAATAAGGATATGTTCAAATAAAGAGAAAAAAAACATCAAAATGCCGTGTTTTGTAAATATTCGGATTCTAAAACCACACACCATTATTTGAAAAATCTCTTTTGCTATATGTTTATAAAAAATATTGATACAGAATAAAATATTTAAACAGTAAATACTTTTAAAAGATAAAATCTAAACTAATCGTAATTGTATTAAAAAACATTATAAATATTTTTGTTCATTATATAATTATTATAAAGTTAAAAAAATTTTCTGAGTATGTTTTAATTTCAAATTAATTGTATAAATAACATGTTTATTATATGAAAGCTCGGTTATATTTAATCATTAAACTACAAAGACAGCTGATTATTAGCAGTAGGTTATTAATTGAAAATTGGACAAAATGCGACTAATATGCGTAAAAGTGGGGTTTTAAATGCTCGTTATTTACTTTTCAAGGGGCGGCGAACGATTTCAAGTATTTATAAACCTTCTCTGGAATGTAGAGAGTATATGAAATAAGTTTCATTGTAATCAGTTCTCCAGTTTTTTCGAAGAAGATGGCGTAAAATGCATCCTGGAGCGTCACAGACAAACAGACAAACTGACAAAAATTGGCATAAGACCGGATTCGGCTTCTCTAACGCATGAAAAGTAAGAATATCTAAAAAATGAATAATTCTGAATAATGTACATACAAAACTCTAATTTTATTTATATAGATGAACATTAGCTATATCTAATACTCTTCGGTATAAAATATATACAGAGGTTGTTCATTAAAGCTGGGGACAAACATCGAAGGGTGATAGGACTCTTCAAAATAAAGAAAAATTTCCCTATAAACATATGTCGAAAAGTCCTTCGTTTAGCCGCTAGCCGCCATTTTGTATTTTTTACAAAAACCTTTATATCTCAAGAAATATTCAAGATACAGAAACCAAACTTTGCAAACATCTTTATTGGCTAAAGATAAAAATATTCTCAAAGTATCATTTAGATTGCTTGTATGTTTTCAAAATGGCGGCGGTTAAAGATCAATTAACTTAAACAACAAAACCATTATATTAATAAAATTTTACAAGACATAAAAAGGAAGGTAATTTTAATTTAACATCTAACGATACTTTTTTGAGCAAAAACCGTCCACGGATAAGCAAGAAAATGCACTTTTAATGCGCCATCGCCGCGCGGCGGGGGCGCATTAAAATAGTTCCTGAGATATAACGAATTTTGAAAGAAATACAAAATGTCGGCTAGCGGCTGGACGAAGGATTTTTCGACGTATGTTTATTGGATATTTTTGTTTATTTTGATGAGTACTATCAACCCTTGAAGTTTGTCCCCGACTTTAATAAACACCCGACTTGAATAAACTTTAATAAACGAATTTTAAAAGAAGTACAAAATGTCGGCTAGCAACTGGACGAAGGATTTTTCGACGTATGTTTATGGGATATTTTTTTGTTTATTTTGATGATTACTATCAACCCTTGAAGTTTGTTGACTGTTGTTTGTTGGTTGTTGACTTTAATAAACACCCTGTATATACTTTGATATGTTTCGATCTTAAATCAGTACAAATAATTAAATATAGTCGATTTAAAGGGTAAAATTTACTGTCGTAATATAAAGTTCTGTTATGCATTACAGAATCTAACATTTACAAATGTTTAATCTAATATTAACTAGTTACTATAGAGGAAGTTTTAAGTGTTTATATTTTTTCAGAAAATTTACATAGTTTATATATAAAATTGAATTATTTTATGTTATGTATACATATTACTAAATTTTAATATTGTTTAAGTCATTTATAAAAAATATTTTCGAAATGTTTATTTATGGCGTTAAATTTTAATGTTCCTTAGTGAGAGTAATTTGACAAAGCTACAAAAAAACATTTATTTTTAGTAGTGTGGACTTTCATAGCAAAATTTTTATATCAATGATCTAATTATTCTTATTTAAACAGATGAAGTAAATGTCGAAAAATTACAGCTTTAAAATAGAATTTTATCATAATCTGTCTTAATATGTTCAAAAAACAATGTTTAAATAGAAAAAAATCATGTTTATATTTTTTATAAAAATAATTATTTTTTTTTATTGTGAAAAAATAAAGTTATTTGTTATAAATGATTATTAATATGTTTTAGTTTCATTGATTCTATGGAATATAGACCTTACAATGAGGATTGCTAATTAGAACAGACTAAATAACATCTGTACGTTTAAATTGCTATGATGCAGATATTATTAATCTCATTCCTTCTTCAGTGTGCTTTGCACTAATAAACATAGCTTATATGAGTGAAGAGGTTGTTCCAGTCAGTGAAGTACATTAAGATAACTCTCTCTATTTCCTCTTTTCCAGTACCTGGTATTCCCGTCTTCCTCACCGACAGGCTGGAGCTGCCGCCGCACTTCTCCGCAGGGTTGCCGGAGCAGGGATTGGAGCATCGATCCTCACTGGCCTTCGAGTTGGGGTTGGGGTGTCTGTCGTTGCAGAAACAGAATGTCCTGCAAACAAAGTGATTTTCTCATGCTTTGAGGTTTTGAGTAAATCTATTTACTATGCAACTTCCGAGGGAACCTTCTTGAGGGATGCTCTTTCTTTCTGTCATAGTTACAAAATTACACTTTTTCATGCCAGTGTTATAAGCCTTACTTTTAGTATAGTCATAGCCATAGTAGAAGCATAAGTTACCTCGTGTAGGGCTGTCAGCTCGATTTCAGATCCAGTCACTATTTATACTAGGGTTATTAGTTAATTAATTAATTAATAGCCCAGGCTCTGGACCGGCCTTTGAGTTTGGTTTGGTCCAGGGTTTAACTGTTTCTTATCAAAACGTGAACAATGCCAGATGCGTGATAGACAAAAAAATAAACTGTTGTAAAAACTGGAAAACTAATTATTTTTATAGTTTAGTGGTTTAAAAGTAGTAATATTAAAATTGTTTAAAAAGATTCCTTTAGATACACAAAAATATACTTCGTACAAACAAGAAAGATACAGGCCAACAATTACTATTAGATTCATCAGTCTCAGCTTACACTAATCTATAATACGGTATTATAAAGAAGAGGTGGTTTCTGTATGTTTGTGGGTTTGTTGTGGCAAGTACACGCGAAAAATACTGAACCGACCAGTTTGAAATTTTACACAAATGTAGATCTTAAACTTGTGCAACAAATAGGCATATTAATTTCCTTAAAATTCCATTGGGTTACGCCCCGTGAACGTCCTAAGTTTCAATGTTTACATTTTCAAAGAATGAAAACATAAAATTACTTGAATGTAAACAGCTGTGAACACTAAAATTTGACAGTTTGGAAAGAAGAAGAAGAAAGAGCTGCCGGGACCGTCCTAGGTTTCAATGTTTACATTTACTCATTTCAACTTCTGTTTACACTATATTTCGACAGTTCGGGAAGAATAAAAATAGAGTTTATTTTACAGGTACACTGCTGGATCTAAATTAGTGAATTATTAGTTCGAAGTAGTGGAATGGTAGATTTTAAGTTTTCTCCTAATGACTGTCTCTATTACGTTAATCCTTATCCTCTCCCAATATTTGACAGATGTACGTTGTCATGCTTAAGACACTCATGTTTTGTCATTTTGTAAACAATAAAGATTTAATTGACAATAACTTAAATGTATCAGTAGAGCCTACACCTCTCAACCTTTTTTACCCGTGCGAAGAACGGGTACTTTGGCTGTTATTTATCTAAAATTCATATCCTGAAGCTTTGAAGTCTCAGAGAAGGAAAAGGTGTTAAGAATTTAGATGACAATACTAAACGGTACACATCATGGCATTAATGGATTGAGTTTTGTATTAAGCAATCTTTTCAATAAATCTTTTTTGGCATAAACTAAGTTTCTCGTATTGAAATGCGCCTGTCATTTAGACCCCCGATTCCGGATCTTTCAAGTTTCTCTGGTACGATACTCATTGCCTTATAAACTTTATTTACCTGCCTTGAGTCGCCGAGTAGAGGAACCCCTTCTGGTAACAGACTTGGAGGCACTTCTGGGTGGTCAGGTCTGCAGCGAAATGTTCCACATGACCCACGAAGGCCCTTGGGTTGCCATCGTCCTTGTAACACCCCAGATACTTGCCGCTCTGATCACCTGAACAGCCGACAATAATCTAATCACAAATTAGATCTACTAAAAACTGCATAGATAAATGCAAGTTTATGGATTAAACAAATTTGAATTCATCGTCCTAATATGATGCCGCATTATTTTATTTGTTTTAATCTACATCGTTAATCATATGTACATAACGAACCCACTTCCGAATTTAAGTTTTGTTTTGTTATCTTTACGTTTCATAACCTAAAAAAGCCGACACAAGTTTATCTCAATTTCTGTCTTATCTATGTTATCTTATCGTATAACAACAACAATAATGACACAAATTTTCTCTAGTTGTAAACTAATGCTAAATAATTAAGCTGTGAACTTAATTATCTCTTTGTTAATTCCTCTAAAGATTTCAAGTTTATATTTTGTAATAATACAAAGTAAATTAAAACCGAATCTTATAATCCATACAAAGAACGGATATACGACTGCTTATAAATAAAATTAGTTGTACAAATCGCTCTTGGATATAAATGAAAACATTATAAGTAATGATTGTGAAAACTCACCAGAAGCGACGTAGACAAAGCTGATAATAATCCATACAAATGTGACACAAGAAGCAATATATCGAGGGTCCATCTCGCTTATAACCTATTTAATACTATAAGGAAAGAACCGCAGCAAAACAGTCAGTCCCCTCCTGAAGCGTCACCAGCACGCTCTGGCGGCTGGTTGTGTAGTTGTTGACCTTTGCGGATTACCGTAGTTTGAGCCGGGTCTTTCCTTGACCGAGCAGTAGAGGAAAATGCAAAATATATTTTATCTCTGCATCTTAACAAAACAATTGATACACTCAATGAAATAATGTAAAAGAAGATGCCAATTTTTAACAAACACAACGAAAGATGAAAAATACGATATAAAAATTTTACCGAGCTTCTGCTATGCATATTTTAATTTATTTTACAAAAAATAAATAATAGTAAATATAATAATAGTACCCATAACAACCTATTCATAATATTAGTATAGGCACAACTAAAAAAATATTTACATTAAATTATGATTTTTTATCAATATTCTTAGAGTCATGTTTTTATATTTGTGCTTTTTTTTAATAAATTAAGAAAATGTATCATTTTAAATTAAATTCCTATCCATATAGAGTATTACAGCGTTACACTTTTTTTACTTAAATTCATTATACAAGTGAAATTTCTAGAAACTAGTTAATAACTTTATGGCACACATATATTACATTTCCAGTCCTACCCAACACTAGTTACAACATACCTTATTCCAGACAAGACGAACCAATAATGCTGCCAGCTGTCAACCTACCAATATTGCATTCTCCTCAATATTGTCTTTCTAACTTTTAAAGTAACCATGTTTTAGCTTAGTTATTGCAAAATCGAAGGAGTTTGTCAGCTATTTATTAAACACAGGTCATAATATATGAATTAGAGATGGATTGAAAATGTAAGAACGTTTTTCTAAATTTCATTTAGGTATAATGTATTTAATCCACCATTTTTGTGTCTTAGAGTATTTCCAGGAATCATAAAATTGAAGTTTTACATTAGTTTAATCCTGGTCGAGGTTTTAATTCACTGTTTACAAATACTTAGAATTCAATGTATGATGATAGCTTATAACTATTGTAAATAATACATTTTCGTGGTGAAGTAAATTAAATTTTAATTCAATTTACCACTTTTAATTATATTTCTTCCAAGTTTCTATTTAATTTCAGAAGCTAGACCTCCCTTGTGCCAACAGTTTTATGTTAATTTCATGATATTTTAACCAAATATGCGTTCATCCAGCTTCAGATTTTACACTATAACTTATTAATGTTTGCGAAATTAGCTGATATTTTTTGAAGTGACTGCTTTGCTAGTAAATTAATTTGAGTCACAGATATAAAAAATTCGCTTTCTCATCAATGACGTAGGCTACGACTGAAACGCTCGGTTCATAACATTTTAATGTAACCATACCTTTATTTTCCAGTATTTAATTATAACACCCATTCATTCCCTTACAGCAAATATAATACGTTATATTCGGTATCCCAGGAAGAGCATGGACACTTGGATAGAACGTTATAAATAAACAATAAATATCCAAAGTACCTGTTCTTCCCACGAGTAAAAAACTCTGAGAAGTGTACTGATACATTTTAATTATTGTTAATAAAATTTTTATTGTTAACAAAATGACAAAACACTAGTGTTTTGAACTAATTAATTCGATCACTAATTTCGATCCAACAGATTATCTGTAAGTATGAAATTTCTTTCTTCTTCTTCCCGAAGTGTCAAAATATAGTGTAAACAGGTGTTGACATTAGAAAATGTTAACATTGAAACCTAGGTTGGTCACGGCAGCGCTTTCTTCTTCTTCGCGAAATGTCAAAGTTTAGTGTTCACAGCTGTTAACACTCGAGTGAATTTACGTTTTCATTCTTTGAAAATGTAAAAATTGAAACTTAGGACGTTCATGGGGCGTAGCCCGAGGGGAATTGTAATGAAATGAATATGCCTATGTGTTGCATCAGTTTAAGATCTACCTTTGTGTAAAATTTCAAACCCGTGGGTTCAGTATTTTTTGCGTTTACTTGCCACAACAAACCCACAAACCTACAAACATACAGAAACCACCTCTTCTTTATAATATTATAGATTATAACAGAAGGAAAGAGCATAATCAAAAGTTTGGAACATCAACAATTAAGAAGGAGTTTCAGTTTTGTAATTCTAGTATAAAGTGTTCTACTTTAGTTTCAGTAGGGGCCGTCAGGAGATATTACCATAGCTGTATTGAAGAGCTCTACAAACAACGTGAGTATTTGTATATGCAGAGTGCTTTATCCGCACGCACATCCGCACAACAGCGCAGCCTCACCGCGGCAATCAGACTGACCGTGACCCGGCTGTGATATTGCTCTCCATATCCACTTTTAAAAGGATAAACCAGTTAAATTCAATTATTTTAGCGAATTTCTTATTGGGAAGAAGCTATTACCGAAGGTCTCATGGCAAGAATTAAGACTGGAACAATGTTATTTTTATGTTTTAAGGTGTTCAAAGGCCAAAAACAATAATCGTTTAAATTTTATAAATATATATGTGTGTATGTAAACACTATAACTCTCGTAAAAATGGTCCAATCAAGACCAAATTCTGTAGAGACGTGTATTCCTAGATTTACTCGGGAGAGTACGTAAACCAGACATATCGGTCAACTGGAACGTTGGGTGGTTTTGTGGGAGGGGTTGTACTAAAAATTCGGGGTTAAAGCGTTTTCCATATGTATTTTCAATTTTATCTTTTACCATTAGAATCTACTTAAAACTACACAATTTAATTCCTTAAAGTTTTTCTCTATCTCCAACGGTTACCGAGATATTAAAATATCTAAACGCAGTACGTTGTATTTTGGGGTCCCAATGTTAATCTTATAGAGGATAAAGAAAAATGATTATTTCACTTATCAATCAAAAACTTGCTATTTACGTGTGATTGAGATCTATCCATTAATGCTTAAACATCATAGTTTATCTGTTTATTATGGCAGCTAACCTGCATAGTCTTTTCCCATGTCAATCATATAGAGAATAGGCAAACCTTTTTCATTCTCTCTTTTATTTATGGGCAGATGTTTATGAAACTTGGATTTAAAAAGTTGTTTATTCTAGAAATGCTATACTTTCAATTTTCCTCACAGCAGCAACCCTGCAAACCCTTTCTCTTGTTAATCTTATGGAGAATAGGCAAATAAATCTCATATTTACTGTCAGATATTGATAAAACTTGTGAAATGCTATTATTATTATTATTATATTATTGATTTGGGAATTTGCTGAGTACGCAGGTCTGCTGTGACGGGGGCATTTCGATCATCATTGAGCTCTTTGAAAGCGTTGTGGTTCATATAAAAAGGGTAAAACGTTATTGTATTTACTTCCCTGTAGGAAATAGGATAATGGATATGTCAAAAGGAATTTGACTGGGACGGTGGCGACGTCCTGTAATCCAGCTACTTGTGGGTCACGAATTGTGGATAGTTGTGAGCGATGGTCGGTGGATGTAGTGTTCTCTTGTGTGGATTAACGTCCGCACTATTGAATACTACGTTAATCCGCAAAAGACCATCCTTATGATTAGACCAATTCGTAACTCAGAGGTCGTGGTTCGGATTCCACGTTAAACTGTAGGTCCATTAGTTGCCATCAGCTGTTGGGCTATTAATTAACAGTCCTGTCTACGGAACATATCAGCCTTAGTCAGTAACAAGACTACAAGATCGCGCCACAATCATCTTACACTCAATCCTCATTTATACTTAGCTTAAAGTACCTACATTGTAGTATGGTTGCCATTTCAATAATCTAATCTAGTCTGTTTTCAGTTTATCGAAATAGCAGTCGTTATAGCCATATGACGTTACTGTTTCAAATTGTCAAAAGTTATATGTCTGTGGGTAACGTTTAAATAAAATGTGTTTTAATTACATACAATATATAAGAATATGCATTATATGCAATCGTATGTGTACTTAAGATCATAAAAATATTAATCGGCTCATAACTATATTGTAGCCATTTAGATGAAATTGTAAAACTAAAACCGTTCTTAGAATCGTAGACTATTTCCTTATAGCGTTGGTAACAAAATTACAACTTAAATAAATATTATTAATTACTGTTTATCAAAGAAAAACAAAACAAACTAAATTTAAATAAAAATTTATACATGTTCATAACATGGTTGTTGGAAAAAAAGAGACGTACTTCAGCACGTCCGAGGGTCATAGTAAATAACACGGTTGATGAACCACGTAATTCCCAGAACGTCTACGTAGAGGACCCGCGCAAGGCTACAGCCGCCCCGCCGGAGGCTAGCATAACCATACTGGAACTTGTTCAAGGAAATGGCAGTCCGTTCGCGATGAAGCTGCCATCATGGTGGATCATTTCCCTCTGCATCTTTGAGGTTATAATTGGTGAGTCATCTGTCTGTTTTTTGCCACGTTAGTACTTTTTAAATCCTCAACCACAGTAACTATTACTAAATTTTTAATATTTTGTTCAATATATAAAGTAGATTAGTTTATCGAATAGTTTTTTAAACTTTGTTTACAATTGGGAGACAATTATTGATACAGGGATTAATTTCTATATGTGGTAGTGTCATAAAATATTGGAAAATTTTGTATATTATATACTTAAATATGGGAATAACCATAAACAGTAATCCATTTTAACGTCACCAGTAAGTTCTAATGGAATATAAAAAAAATTATAAACTATTTTCAAAAACAGTGGCCCTATTTGGTTTATTATACTTCTATTATTATTACCAAAAATATTATTTCAGCAATTTTTCCAAAACGATAATTTTTTTCATCTTATTTCTAATCAAACAATTTTTTTAAATCTTGTTAAAACAGAAATTGCGGTGACGTTGGTTCCCTAGGCCAACATAGGTCACTTTGATAAAGACGAATAAGATTAATGAATAAGTCAAAGAAATTACAATACGTGTTGCTCATACAGTTAAATTCTATATCGATTTCCTCTTTTAATTTTGTATTAAGTTTTATATTTAAATTTTACTATCTTTTTGATTATTTTATTGATTAAAGTCTTAGTATATATTCAATATTTTCACCACGTACACATGAATTTGTTAATCCTTTGAGATTAGTGGATTTATTAATTATCATATACAAACATTTTCATCATTAATTTGTATTTATTTACGATTATAGTACCAGTAGCCACGATAAATTTGAGAGCTTTTCATGTAAAGTTATTGGTCGGCAAAGCTATTATCTAAAAAGCATATTTTTGAAGCAACAAGAAATTCTATGGACTAATAAAACTAAAAAAATATAACAAAATAGTGCTTTCTACTAGAAAAACCAAAAGGTTTTTTTTAAAGTTTTTATATCAGAATTAAAAATCGGGGTTTAAAGTACTATGCTTTAAATTAGTGCTGTGTTTAAATATTTGATTTTTTAGATTTTCTTTAAAATAACGCTAAGCAATGTTTGGTTATTGAACACTTAATTGATTAACAATACGTATTATTTAGTACAAAACAGCTATTATATTTTTGTAGGTTCACTGTCCGCTGAAGGTGGCTCATACGTTGGATGCTACAAGGACGAAGGACACCCAAGGTCGTTCAGAGGCTTTGCGGAAAACTTCAACAATCTAACACCTGACAAGTGCAATGAGTTATGTTTATCAAAAGGGTTTCTATTTTCAGCCACCCAGGGCAGGTATGACGCTTGTAATTCTAATATTCACATCAATTAATAGTAGTTTAAGTTACATTTGATACGCCAGGAATGTGGTGAGGTTTACAAAAAGTACTTTTTCCTTCAACAATTTAAAGTTTTGTGATAAGAGTGGAAATATTTGCAGCTAAAAATATTAAAGATATTACTTAGTAAAAACTTACGTCTATCACAGTTCAGATATATGTGTTGTTTACTACATGTTCCGCCTGGACTGCATTATCAAGTGGCGATGCAGAGACGTTCTATCCCTTAAGGACTCGTTATTAAATGAAACATAAAGTACAACACACACTGGACACATTAAACGACACACACACAAACACACATTAAAGTACACATTAAAACGAGTACGACAAAGGCAGTTCTGTCTAGGTCTACTTTTAATGCGATCGCGGTCATAGCTGAAGACGAACTGGATAACCCATCGACTGCGTTATCTAGGGTACGAAGGTTAATCCTTTGTCATTTGTTTGTGCTGTGGGCTATTATTGAATTAAATATTGGATGAGATTTGAAAAAAATTCATTGTTTCAAATATAGCGTTTCTTGTCACTGTTGTTGGAGCTAGTACAGCCAGTTCGACTTCAGCTGCCCACGATCGTGTTAAAAGTGGCATTCTTTATCGTACTCTTCTTCTTCTTCATTCTTTTTGTTGTATTGTTTTGTAGTTTTTTACGTGTCAGTGTGTGTGTTGTACTTTATGATTCAATTAATGACTAGTTCTTAACGGATAGAACGTCATCATCATTTGAAATGCCGTCCAAGCGAAATATGTAGTGGACAACACCCATAAGTGAACTCTGATAGACGTATTTTTTACTATGTAAGTCATAACACCCAGTTTGGGCCTAATACAATGGATTTTAAAGATATCAAAATATTTTGAATTATTAGTATTTGACTAATGCTCCCAGAGATTCTAGCCCCCCAATGTTGTTTTTGATTGGGAATATAAGAAACAATCATTTTTGACATGGATATGTCTTAGCTCAGGGGGGGAGGTCTGGTTATTAGTAATATGGAAAATATGTAACAGGTTTCCACAGAACCTACCAGAGCTGTTGTATTGGTTTTTTAATAGAAAAGATTAAGAACAGCTGTTTATATGAACTGAAGCCATTCCCTTTAGACATATCCATGATCTAACCTATTTCCCACTGGGAAGTAAATGTACAAACATTTTTTCCTTACTTATATACCTCTATGAATGAAGCTTAATAATTATAATTGATAAATCAACTGGATAAAACTTAGTGTTGCTATACCCAGTTAAATGACACAAAATATGTTTTTTGCTAAATATTTTTATGCTGTTGCCTCGGGGAAATACTTTACCAAATACTTTTAGAAAGAAGGGTGTGTCAAAGGAATTTAGTGATCAATCTTTACAAGGTATTCATACAAAAGTGGGACATGTTAGTGTATTATATGTATTAGATGCAAATGAATAATGCAGTAAATTACATTTACTCCACACTGTCCACTAATACATCTATCGATACCTTCGTTTTCAATCAACAAATTTGAGGGAACTGAAATTTCTCTGAGATTAAAATTCCAGCAAAAGCAGAAAAAACAATATTTATAACATAAAAGTAAAATAACGTTTGAAATTCACCAGGACGTTCTGCTTCTGCGATGACAAGCATCCTAACCCCAATAGCAGGGTGAGCCAAGACCTGTGCTCCAGACCATGTGCCGGGGACGCGTCGCAGAAATGTGCCGGAGATGACAGCCTCTCTGTCTGGCGGACCGGCATCCCAGGTGAGCAACACATGGACGTGTAAAAGTCCACGGTATATGATTTTAGGTTAAACACTATTTGATAGTAGTCATCTTGATAAATCCTATAGTTGGCTAAATGAATGGTTTTTGATAGTTCAGAAATCGAAACTGGGTACATTAAAAAGAAGCTGTCAAATTACTAGTCCTTTTGCCATCCAACGTGAAAGAATTATCTATCACCTTGGTACCTTCTGAATGTCCTTGGGGCTTGAAACTCCTCCAAGCATGAGTTGAGCGTGAACACCTGACCGGAATGGTGACTGTCCTTACTGCCCCACTTTGGAGGGACGCCCAAGAGGAGGGATGCTTACTTAGCATGCTCTCAAACTTTCCCGAGGGGAGGGCGTATACTGTCCTTGTACGGGGTCAGACTCTTTACCCGTCCGGGAGTCTTGGGAGTTGATGGTTTCTAATTATTTTTTTTTAATCTAGTTAAAACAGAAATTACGGTGAATATTTAGGTTCCACTAGGCCAACATAGGCTCATCATAGGTATGGAGCCGAACCCGAGCCTGAATCTAGATTGGCTTGGAAGTCTTTTACTTCTTAGATAATTAAGTTGACGGCCCTAAATTCTTTATGTTGAATAATTTTCCTTGGTTGAGCCATACAAATACCTTTCTTTACGGTGGCTGTAAAATATTCCTAAGATAAAAGTATAATTTCACAGTGATGTCATAATTGGGTAGTTATTAACAGATCATACGTGATAACACGAGTAATGGAGTAGTATTATCTAACCTCAAAGAAATTTCATTTTTGTTCAAAAAATCTTCCTATAAAATTTGTTCTAGGATCTGTGCAGCCAAAGACAGTGACAGTCATTGACAGTTGCAGAGGCTAGCCAAAGGTGACTATCTGACAGGAGTTGTTTACCATTGGTTTCGACGTATGACCATTACGTTAACCCCCTGTTTGAAAGAATTATCTGGTTTCCAGATAATTCGGAAGTGGGCAACTACATCGGATGTTTTGACGATCACAGCAGGCTGCTGAACGACAAAGCCTTGACACTGGACACGACCAACTCTCCGAGGCGCTGTATGAACTACTGCTTGCACTTGGGCTACAAGTACTCAGGTGTACAATACGGGTGTGTACTGCAGGTAAAGGAGGTGTACCCTCCCACTCATTAGTTTTACAGAAAATACTCATCTAAAGGCATTAAATTAGTGTAATAAAGAAGATAACACTGTGAAAACATTTGTGCTAACTTTATACAAGGTGATATCGTACTTATCCTGTTATTATAACGCAGCCATTTTTTTGAAGGAGGGGATGCCACTGCGGCAACCTGGATCCTGAACGTCAGCACGGTCGCGAGGGGGACGAATGCAACTGGCCGTGCCCGGGGGACGCAGGGCAGAGCTGTGGGGGCAACTGGCGCATGGCGATCTACGGGACCTCCACCTCCGGTAACTCTCGGACCTAGCTACCTCATAAATTCCACTCTCTACATTACACCTTTCACCCGTCATTAATTCACTCACTAATTGACTGACATTAAGGCTCCGGTCTACTCTCGACCGAAAAACAAACAGTCGCGAAACAGTCGGTGGGGTTGAGGCGGCGTGTTTCCACTCGATGGCACCAGGCGTCGCCACTTCCTTACCGCGTATTTTCATTTGTAGAGGTTTCCTACGAGCCGTTTTTTGAACGTATTATTTCAAATAAAAACTCGCAGTAAACGAGGCCTAATAGACGAAGAAAGGTTCTACTCTTGGAGGTAAGGCTCGTTTCAAACAAACATTTCTGTCAATTGTTATAGTTATTCAAAATAACCCGTTTTTCATACATACATTACAATAAACTATTTCTAAGTGTTGTGTTCATAATATCAAAACAAAATGCAGCTTCCGGACTACAAAATTTATTTCTCTTTCAAATGATCCCTTAACTTTAATTCTACCTTTAGTATTAAGAGAGAAAATCTCTTTTTGAAGTTCGGATGCCATGCAAGGATTTAATTGCATCAGAGATTACATAATATCTAAGTGTTACGTGTCATTTACAAGGGGGATTACAATGTTTCCTGATTGTGGGGGAACGGAGGCTGTGGGGATCACGCATGCTGGTGGGGGGACCTTGACGTGCACTCTCTACTCGACGCAATTCACTGAACAACTCTGGCGTACCGATCATTACACAACTCCCACCTCCTACTCTCGACAAAACAAACTCATTAATAAAATGGTCGCGAAACAGGTGTGAGAATGGATCACGAAACCAGGCAGTTATCGTATTTTCATTTGTAGAATTTTATACCTTTTTCCTAAGTTTGTTGAACGTATATTGAAATAAAATAAAGGTAATGCGAAGTTGAGGTAAGGGTCCAACACTTTCTCTTGCAAGTTGTTATAAAAAATAACCCGTTTTTCATACATACATAACTATTTCCAAATAGTTGTTTTAGTGTTCATATATAAACAAAAATATTTAAAAATATTTTCAAAATTATTTCCTTAATTTTTATAAGTAAAATTTACTTAATTATAGAAATCGGCTTTTGTAAACCCTTGCATTTCGGTCGCGCGGCAGGGGTAGACCGAAGCCTTAAACTATGCATCAGTAGACTTTAATTGTTAACTTTAAGATGTTCCGAAGTCAAATAGCAAACTAGGTCGCGGTATAGTTATGAGCCGTTCTCAAGCTATGGATGGTGTAACTAACACGAATTTGTTCCATTATTTAGATAGGTAATAAAAATAGATCAATCAATATTGGTCCTGAACTATGCTACTCATTAACATATGACATTTAATTAGACACGATATAAAAATAGGTACATAAACCCCCAAAACTGTGAAGTATCAACGTGGCAAGTAAAACTGTTCATTTTGTACAGTATTTATTTACTTGATAGTTTTAAATTGACGATTTATACGGAGGGCATTGAATAGCGATTCACATTGCTAATGGAAAGTAAACCAACAGCTTTAGCTTTAGAAATAAAATGTTTTGAATGTAGAAAATTCGTAAACAAATTTACTCCCCATAAGGTTAACATGGGGACTTAGACCCTCTGTAGGGCAGAGGCCGTTGGGAATTTCGAAAGATCCTTTCTTAGTACGCATTTAGACCTTAAATAGAATATGTGTACCAATTATGAAGCTCCAAAGCCTTGTAGTTTTTGAGAAACTGTGATCAGTGAGTCAGCTTTGGGATTTGGTTCTTTGATTTTCAGGGTCTCTAAAGGGTTTCGAACTATTTTATTGCACTTCAAAGGTTATAATTGTGTCCAAAAGTTTGTCACAATATTTGTCTTTTTTTATCCTAAGTAATCGCTTCCCTTGAATCTCCTTGTCTCTTTGGGGTGTGCCGTTATTGAACTTTTTGAATTTGAACTCAGTCAGAATCCCAGCAATTGGGAAGTTCAGTCTAGGATGGATTGGTATCTACTTAATTCTTCTCCGGTAACAGTGGTGACGTCCTGTAATCCGGCTACTTGGAGATCACGAATTGTGGATAGTTGTGAGCGATGGTCGGTGGTTGTGGTGTTCTCTTGTGTGGATTACCGCACTATTGAATACTACGTTAATCCACAAAGCCTATCCTTATGATTAGACCAATTCGTAATTCAGAGCCCATGGTTCGGATTCCACGTAAAATTGTAGGTCAATTAGTTGCCATAGGCTGTTTGGCTATTAATTAACAGCCCTGTCTAAGGAACATGTCAGCCTTAGTCAGTAACAAGACTACAAGATCGCGCCACAATCATCCTACACTCAATCCTCATTCATACTTGGCTTGAAATACCTATATCCTAATCATAGGTTTAATTATGTTTACTTGAATCATATAAAAAAATCTTTTAACTATTCCTGATTGTTTGCCAGGACAAATTGTAAATAATGGTTTCTTACTTTAGTTTAAGGAAAGTTTGAATGAAAATAATTCTGGTATAAGCTTTTAATCATAAAATGTTTGCAATTTCTCAGCAAGACCTGTTTTTGTGGAGACAAGCACCCCAATCCAAACTCCAAGGTCAGTGAAGAGAAATGCTCTAAGAGTTGTGCGGGAAACGCCGGTGAAAAGTGTGGAGGTGAAAAGGAGCTCTCTGTTAGGGAAACTGGGATACCAGGTAATGAAAATTCTGTTAGGGAAACTGGGATAGCAGATAATAGAAACTCTGTTAGGGAAACTGGGATACCAGGTAATAGAAACTCTGTTAGGGAAACTGGGATACCAGGTAATGAAAATTCTGTTAGGGAATCTGGGATACCAGGAAATGAAAACTCTGTTAGGGAAACTGGGATACCAGGTAATAGAAACTCTGTTAGGGAAACTGGGATACCAGGTAATGAAAATTCTGTTAGGGAAACTGGGATACCAGGTAATAGAAACTCTGTTAGGGAAACTGGGATACCAGGTATTGAAAACTCTGTTAGGGAAACTGGGATACCAGGTAATGAGCTCTCTATTAGGGAAACTGGGATACTAGGTAATGAGTTCTCTGTTAGGGAAACTGGGATACCAGGAAATGAAAACTCTGTTAGGAAAACTGAGATACCAGGAAATGAGTTCTCTATTAGGGAAACTGGGATACCAGGTAATGAGCTTTCTATTAAGAAAACTGGGATACCAGGTAATGAGTTCTCTGTTAGGGGAATTATGATATCAGGTAATGGAATCTCTTTTAGAGAAACTGGGATGACAGTTAATGAGCTCTCATTAGGGAAACTTGGATACTAGGTAATAAGCTCTCTGTTGGGGAAGCTCTCTAGATGAGCTCTCTAATTGTTACTCATTCAGATAATATATTTTCTGTAAACTTATTTAAGGATTTTTTTCATTTTCAATAACATTTCATATTTCAAAATCTACTCTCCTGCTCACTCAAAGTTCACTCATCCCCTAAGTCTATTCAAAACGTTTAATCGCATGAGCGTGATAAATACTCGGGTGTTGTGTGGTATTGTGATTAATGGATTGGATTAACGTATGTGAAGAGAAGGGTCATGGAGTTTTTAAGATGGATTGATAGTATCTCACTAATAATGAAAATCTCTCTTCTAAAATAATTAAAAATGTCACTGTTTGTCGAATTGTAAAAGAAATGCCATTATAACGTTTCTAGTTAATAATTAATTTTCCTAAACAATTTTCTTATTTGTAGATGCATTTCCTAAACAATGCATCTTCTTCCCTTAGGGATATAGCTTAGATCATGGATATGTCTTAAGGGAATTTTTTCAGTTCCTGTAGTCAGCTGTCTTTATAATCATATGACGTCACATTTTCAAATTTGGTCTGATGGATTGCCAAGCCCACCCCTAGAGCTAAGAAATATTTATGTCAATATTTAATTCAATTCAAAGATTACATTTTATAAACTTATGAGTTTATATAAACGTGTTTAAAATGTATCAGTGAACAGACACATTATTTCTCCCTTAAATAGTTAAAAAATTTACAACCATTTATAAAACTGTATAAATTAAATAATTAACCATATTAATTCAAAGTTTATTTAAATAAAAAAACATTGGGTGATGTGGTAACACTGCATACCAAGTTTCATGGGAAAGATGTCCCAAAACTAATATTCATACTGATTGCCACAATCAGTTTTTTAACAATGCCAATACCTTTCTATATATAATCATAGAGAGAAGAAAAAAACTAATGTTTATGTACAAGGTGTTACTGGTGTTTTTATCTGGTTTTCAAGGTATAAGGAATAAATATTCAAATAAATATTAATATTACTCAGAATTATACATTTTTTAGTTATTTTTACGTTTCATGCGTTAGAGAAGCCGAAACAAGTCTTATCTCAATTTGTGTCTGTTACGCTCCAGGAGGCATGTAACGCCGTCTTCTCCGAAAAAATGGGAGAAGTGATAACAATCAAACTTATTTCATGCATTCTCTACATTCCAGAGTAGGGTTTTCAATGCTTGAAATAATAGTCTTTATAGTTTAAAGATTTAATAGAAAGAAAAACAAAAAGCTGTCAAATTAATATTAGTTAGTTTATATTGGTCATTGATTAAAATCCATTTAGAAATCATACTATATAAAAAATCTATTCTGACGTATAACTAATAATAATAATGGTATAAATGTTCTAATCTATTTAATTGTAAAGTGATGCTAAATAATAAAGCTTGGTATTGATTTATTTTCTTTGTATTGATTTGTTTAGGATTTCATGTTTACATTCTGACATAATAATCTTTTTTTCTTTAAACTGAATCCTACAACTCGTACAATGGACGGGCTTACTGTTAGTATAGTTATAATTGTCAAATTTGGCTTACTGACATTACCTATGTCATATAGTTTTGGCTAAGGCATGAGATGAATGGGAAATATGCCTAAAATTGACTATACGAAGCTTCCAGCTCGCGTTCCAATCCACTCTGGACCCAATAGTATATTTTAGTTGTTATTCATGGTGTATTGGCATGAAATGTAACATGTTACTGACTGCTGGTTGGGGTCTCTAATTTTTTCTCTCCCAGTATGCAAATATTTAAACTTACTCTTTGTTTGAAATCATTGAACAATTCTTTTACCGACGTTTAATTTATTTTATTAAAGTAGTTTATTACTATTTGTTTCAATACATTGTGAAAAGGTGATACTCTCAAATATGAGGGCATATTCGACAATAAATATTTGTAATATTATAAAATATAAAACATTTTAAGTATCCACAGTTGGTATTATTAAAAATAGTACACCGACATAATCTAATTTGAAGCAAACTTGAGATTCTTTTTTTCTTATTTTATATAGAAAACACAATTTACAAAAGTTTAAATTATTCACATTTTTCAACGTGAATAGTTTAAGGTTTTTGGGATTATGCATTAAATTTGTATGTTCCGTCTAATTAAAAGTCACATGTTTATATGTTGGCCAAATATTAAATAATTACAATGTTTATACGACATATTACGTTTATTAAATAATCAGCCGTTGTATATCATTCCTTAAGCTGGACACGGTATAATAAAACGAAGGTAAAATTAAAACTTATTTATACAGAAAACTATAGGCTAGTTAAAGTAAATAAAAATCTCAGAAAGAGGAGAATGTTGGATGATTTCAAAGGGTTGTCTACAGTCTGGCCCTTGCATGCATATAATGATTTAAAAGTGATTAAGGAAGATAATTGAGCTATTGAGGGGTAAACATTTTAATTTATTTATCCACCACATTGGTTGATTTATCAACGACTCAGACACTTGCTGAAACAAATTCCACGGGTCTTCTCGAAGTCGCCGGTTAATGTATACGGTTTGATAATCCAAATCACTCAAAATCCTTGTTTCTTTAATATATGTGTGAAACTGTTGTGCAGTTAAAATAAACGTAAAACCTTTGTTAAATCCAACAGGAAGGGATGCCACTGCGGCAATTATAAGCCTGACGGGCAATATGCCCAACACGGGGGCGAGTGCAACTGGCCGTGCCCAGGGGACGCAGGGCAGAGCTGTGGGGGCAACTGGCGCATGGCGATCTACGGGACCTCCACCACAGGTAGGCCTACGACACATCTCCGTCACCTTCCTGGCCTCCTGTTAGTGTGAATCTGACTGGCTGAGGACCATTGATTTGAGAATTTACTCTAAAAATTCTAACTGAAATGGTGACCTACTCAGATAAGTATTTAAGTCAAGAGTAAACAGTGTTGGGTCCAGGAGGGTTTGACCTCTGTATGGGACCGTGGCGTGTCCTGTAATCCAGCTACTTGGAGGTCACGAACTGTGGATAGTTGTGAACGAGGTCGGTGGGTGTAGTGTTCCCTTGTGTGGATTAAGGTCCGCACTATTGAATAATACGTTAGTCCGATAATTATTAATTACTTATTACACAAAGGGGCGGAACAGAGTTCCTGTAGCGCGTCAGCCATGTGGCTTTTTGCGCACCCCTGTTGATTGAATGTCTCATGGACCTTCCGGGCTGAAAAACCTGATGAACTGCCGTAGTCTCCCGACCAGCTCCTCTTGTGGAAGGTGAAACCCGCTCTCCATGAAGCCGAGAGTGGCAGCTCTCACCTCGGTGCAGTCTTACAGCAGATCAGCAGTCTCCTCGGACTGCCCACACTTCCTGTAGATTGGGTCTCCAGAAAAGAATCCCATGCGAGCAAGATGTTTCCTCATATGTCCGTGTCTCGTGATGAGACCTACAATGAGTCTGTCTTTGGACCTACCTAACCATAGAAGGTCCCCTGCGATCCTCGAAGAGGGGAAACTGAGAGACAGTTTACTTACTCTCAGGAGGAGAAGCTCCGCCCATCTTCTGCGGTGACACTCACGTGCCCACGTGTTGATCTCTCAACACGTTAGTCCGCTAAGTACATCCTCATAATTAGACCAGTTCGTAGTTCAGAGGCAGTGGTTCGGACTCCACGTTAAACTGTAGGTCCTTAGATATGCCATTGACAGTCGGGATATTAATTAACAGAGTTGTCTAAGGAACATGTTAGCCTTAGTCAGTTACAAGACTACAAGATTGCGCCACAATTATCCTACACTCATTTGACATTCTGCTTAGCTTAAAATGCCCAACTGGGTAGGTTGCCATTTAAGTAAAAGTATAAAGTATAAGTATACCCCAAACATGTTTCATTTATACTATACATTTTAACTGTATTATAATAATTATTACATTGCAGTGTTTAATGTTAGAAATTCTTGTTAAGAGGTCGTCGACCGTGAGTCTTGCAGCAAGTCGGAGACCCTGGTGAACGGCGAGGTCGCCTGCGCCGGCGAAGTGGTGTTCGACGAGTCCTTCTCTGACACCTTCAGCAACAAATGGAAACATGTCGTCATGATACCTGACGCTCCTGTGAGTTTGACATTTATTGTTACAGTTTTTAAAGAGAATCCGAAGAAGAAACAAAGTTATAAATACCTTGGTGTCAACATATTTGTTTATTATTCGGATTTATTTAAATTTGATGGTCGGTTAGGGGCCAGTGGTAGACAGATAAGATACTTAAGATTTATAATAATTTCAGGACATTAAAAATATTACTAACCCTATATAATCAGGGATATAGGCTAGACCAACATAGTCAATAAGACACTTCACTTTTGTGACATTTTAATCATATTCTCAGAGTATTTTTAAATTAATTATGCATTTTTAGCATCTATTTAATAAAGTTTTTTACTTATAATATCTTCAAAGTAGTAGAAGTATAAACCACCAAAATATATGTCTTAGTTTACAGACACAAAACCGGTTGGCTAAATCCAAAAATCAAATATTTTAATTTTTTTCTCTATTTTAAAGATCTTTTTTTGGCCAAAAAAATTAGCGAAATACTTTTTATTAAATCAATCAATTGATTAATATTACATAGTTAATTGTGGTTAAAATTTTTTAATTTACTTTACACCAAAATTAAAGGAAGCTATTTAATTTTAATCTCATTCAACAATTAATTAATTGATTTATTCAATATAGTTTGTGTGATATTGAAACGGTCATTGTTATAATGAGTATGAAATAGTTATTTATGTATTAAGAGTGAAAAGTGCGTCTTTATCGCTCGAGCTAAATAGTTACGATAGCATATAGAAATAAATTACACTTTTTCACAATTTAAGGGAAAATTTTCAAAATCGGTATGCATTGTTTGATAATTGTGATTTTACCAACATAATTCAACTTTTCTCTCAGACAAAAGAACAGTCACCCGTGACAAGCTGGTTTCAAGCCTAGTGTTGATGATAGTCACACCCAAAATAGAACACTAGTTACAAGGGTTGGTACTGTTTCATTTGTCAGTTTATATTAAAATACTGTAGAAAAACTTCGATATATAGGTGTCAATTTACAAGGATTAAAATTTATTTTATTTTTCTTGATCGTGATAGAAACCTTTTTGGAAGTATCTAAACAGTTCTAATTAAAACAGTAAAAATAGTGCATGATGTGTCAATTTTTGAAAAAACAATTACTTAGTTAAAGTGGACATGATTCTGTGTGTATTGTTTGCAAAAACCGTTACAAAATTGGAAAAAAAATTCTTTTGTATTAAGCATACAACTTATTCAAAGCTCTTATTTCTACTTTCATCAAAAAAGTGTTATATAAAAACTAGGTATGTATATATTTAAAGTATTGAAAATTTTTTGTCAGATAAAAATTTGATATTAAACATATAAATTTATTAATGAAACAAAAAAAAAATTGTATTGTTTTGTTTTATTTTATTTATTTTGAAATAATTAAAAAAACTTCTTGTAACTAGTGATACATCTTGTTATAGAACTAAAAACATACATTTTTCCTTCTGCACCGCAAAACAAAACGAATAGCCAGTGCGGAAATTGCATTTTAATAGAATCCTTTTGTATGTATAAACATGAGACATAACAGTTTAGGAAAAATTGAATACATATAAATCAAAGGAGACTTGTGCCATAAAATAGTTTAAATGTCTATTCGTGTAAAATATAATTCTTAGTTTATTACAGATCATAACATTTTTGAAACCTTTTTTATTTCAAGGTCGACTCCTGCTAATGTCCCAAAAGATTAGAATATCAGAAATACCTTAAGTCTAAAAATCTTCCACGACCAATCCAACGGTCATGAATGTATAGTAATTGCTTGAATGATTTGCGAGATGAGTGAGCACCAATTTAAAATTCTGATATCTGTAAGTCAATAAAGACATGTTCAATTAAAACTCGTGTATACCTATTCCCATTTACTGTACTGTCTGAAATGTCGAATGATAATACACCGTTACAACTAACACTGTTGGAGTCTCCTCAAGAATGTGTGGATTAAAGCTATTATAATAAGTAAAATTATGCCTATTGACAACATCTGTGCGGTAGAAAGTTGACTCGTCTGAGAAAATTTTGATTTTAGTATGAAAAATTGACTCATAAATTATGATACAGAACAAAATTACTCTGTGTAAATCTTCAAGAAGTTGATAAACTAGGTGACTTGTTAAAAAAATGTTAATTAATCCTAACCACAGATTAATAATTATTCTGACCTTTTGTAATGAATTTGATACTATCCACTATATAGTGAAAGTCTAAAGAACTATTTAAAATATTTTGATATATTCTAAATAATTCGTTTTATTTGAAACCTTGATTAGGTTGAAGCACAATATTTATTTGATTTTTAACGAGATGACCATAGTCTATGCCCTCATTAGAGGCAGTTGTCAAATGTAAAACCCGAAACATCTAAATTGTAGCATTTTGTGGTAATTACAGTTTTTTGGTTGCCCAGAACTATGGCTGGAACCCAAAGATGACATCTACGGAAACGGATATGCTTCTGGTCGTGTCAGGATCGCAATGAGCAGAGGAAATACGGACTTGAAATGTGGCGGAGACGACTACGGCCAGAGACAGCTGGAGTCAGGTGTCGTCATGGGTCTCAAGAATGACGTCAGGAAACGATCCGTGCGAGTCAAAGTCCCCGAGAACTGGCACAGCCGTTATCACAACTACACGATCATATGGAAGCCAGGTGTGAATTTAATGTTGACTGCATACTTCAATAGACATAAACATTGATTGAGTATTCCATAAATAAAATACAATTATATAGCCTAAAAGTTTGATAGTATACCAAATATGTTTTATGTTGTTGGAATATATAGTATAACTAACATTAAAAATAAAATTAAATTGCATTTAAGAGATAAAAAACAATGCTTTTAAAATATGAATGAGTATTTTATGATTATTATGTAAAATACTGATTGAAAAATTTCCTTACAGGATTAATTATAAAAAATGGCGATGGCAATTTTAGAGACTATCCTAAAAGTGGAATCGAACCACACTCGGAATTACTTTGTTTTGTATAAGATACTACATTACATTTCTAATTACCACACCGGAAAGCTAAAAAACTACACAATTTAATTCCAAATTTTTTTAAAAAGGTTAGGTTATAAAAATATGTTTTTGCCCCAGTTACAGGAGTGAAAAAGTAAATTTTTCAATTATTCTAAATATTTTTGTGACTAATTAGTTTTTGGTTGCCAAACTAGTGCTACATGATGAACCAGGGAAACAGAACTCGTCTTCAGTTTAATCAAGGAATTGACATTGATTTATGGACAGAGAATGATAAAAATATGTATAGTCAAAAAATGAGTATAATCATGCCACAAAAATATACATCTTCATATATCTTAATGAATGCAAATAAATATGTTAATACAGTTATGAAAACTTGTAATATAAAAAATTATATTATTGATTTAAAATTTAGTTAAAGTTTATATTTTATATTGTTGGAATATATAGTATAACTAGCATTAAAAAATTAACGAATAGATTAGATCATTAAAATGGCAACCACACTGCAATGTATTTTAAGCCAAGTATGAATGAGGATTGAGTGTAGGATGATTGTGGCGCGATCTTGTAGTCTTGTTACTGACCAAGGCTGACATGTTCCTTAGACAGGACTGTTAATTAATAGCCCAACAGCCGATGGCAACTAATGGACCTACACTTTAACGTGGAATCCGAACCACTGCCTCTGAATTACGAATTGGTCTAATTATGAAGATAGTCTTCGCGGATTAACGTAGTATTTAATAGTGCGGACGTTAATCCACACAAGAGAACACTACACCCACCGACCATCACTCACAATTATCCACGATTTGTGACCCCCAAGTAGCTGGATTACAGGACGTCGCCACCATCCCAGTCAAACATGTGAATAGAATAATATGGTGTTCAATGCAATAACGGACTCCAGTTGATGTAGAAAGTAAGCAGTTTATATATTTTTTTTTTTTTATTTTTTTTTTATTTTTTTTTTTTTTTTTTTTTTTTTTTTTTTTTTTGTTCTTTTTTTTTTTTATTTTATTTTTTTTTTTTTTTTTTTTTTTTTTTTTTTTTTTTTTTTTTTTTTTTTTTTTTTTTTTTTTTTTTTTTTTTTTTTTTTAAAAGGCGACAGATATTTTTAGGTATTTTATTAATCAAGAACTAACTCAAAGTGACCTTTTTCAGGTAGTATATCTTTTAAAGTAGACAATGAAAGGCCGCGAGACATTATTCCTGGTGGCAACAAACGGTTGTGTGCGGTTCATGAGTTTAACGAGGACGAGTGCCTGACTTGGAGTTCTGGATCAAGGCTCGCCCCACTCGACAAAGATGTAAGAATTATCAAGAATCATGAGTACCAGAAAATTGTATTAAAAAAATTTACACCTATATTTGAAAGTTTAATCCAATAAAAATCAGTTAAAATACAGTATTACAATAAAAACTAAACTGATATATGATTTAAGATCTACTGAATTAGTAAAGTAAATAATATGCTTGTGTTTAGTGTTTAAACGTTTCCAATATTTAGATAAGAAATATGTTTGTTCCAGTTTTACATATCTTTAGGTTTATCTTCGGGCAATGCGTTGGACTTTCCTGATGGCTGTGTGAATAGAGGAAATGAAAAACCTTGGAAGAACCTCGAATATAAGGTAAATTGACTAAAGGGAATGAACAAGGAAAAACAACATACAAAATTCACAATGATTTAACACTTTATTTGACTTGCACTGAGCATAAGGGTTGTAAGTGAATAGATTTACATTAGAGGCCCAACATAATCTATAAATTCATTTATTATTTTATTCAAACTATCCAAGATCAGATACCAGAGATAATAAACTTTCCTACGTAGCTTTAAATGAATCCATAAATTTTATTTTGTCTTTTCGTCTCTCACCTTGGTTTTATTTAATCTGCAAAAAAGTAGTATTTTAATTAATTCTTCTTGAATCAAACTTTTTAAATGTTAATGTAACGAATATGAATATTTTATTACAATCGTCCTTAATTCTTAGTAAAAGTTATGATTTTACCCTTTTATTATAAATTGATATTTTACAGATTACTGCCTCATGTCGCTGTACTGAAGCCTATAATAGTAAAGTAACTAACTATACAGGGTGTTCATAAGTCGAGGACAAATTTCAAGGGATGGTACTACTCATCAAAATAAACAAAAATATCCAACAAACATATGTCGAAAAATCCTTCATTATTATCTCAAGAACCATTTAAGCTACAGAAAACTTTGCACACATATTTATTTGCCAAAGAGAAAAATATTTTCAAAGTATCATTTATATTTGTTCAGTTTTTTCATAATGGCGGTGGTTAAAAATATTTTAATTTAAAGTTGGGGAAAAAACTAAATTTTTAGTATTTTTACAAGGCATAAAAAGATTTTAATTTTAATTTCAAATCCAATGATGTTTCGTTAAACAAAATCCATCCACGCATAAGCGAGATATTGCACTTTTAACGTTAGTTAACTGAGCCAATACGCCACTGCCACTAAAAAGTGCACATAAAAAGTGCATTTCCTCGCTTATCCGTGAACGGACTTTGTTTAACAAAATGTCGTTGGATTTAAAATTATAATTACAATCTTTTTTATATCTTGTAAAAATTTTATTTTTATTATTGAAATCAAAAGATTTTTAACCGACGCTATTTTGAAAACATAAAAGCAAACTAAATGATACTTTAGAAATATTTTTACCTTTAGCCAATAAACTGTGTGTAAAGTTTGATTTCTGTAGCTTAAATGGTTCTTGAGATTTTTGTAACGAATACAAAATGATGGCTAGTGGCTAAACGAAGGATTTTTTGACATAAGTTTATAGGATATTTTTCGTTTATTTTCATAAGTACTATCATCTCTTGAAGTTTCCCCCGACTTTAATGAACACCCTGTATGTGGTACAAATTTCTCGTAACGAATTTGATCATGCATATGTTTTTCCAGGCTCTGCTCAAGTTTTGGCAAGCCAAGGAACAGTGGAGCCCCACGTGGCAGGAAGGAGAATCAGCCCTGTATGTGGACCACGTTCGAGTCACAGCGTTGTAGTCGCTGCTACCCTTACATCGTTAAGACGCGCATATTAAAATAATATAATATTTCAAAGCCAATGTTGAAGAATTAGCAATCAATACAAATATCTAATAGCCTTAACATTGTGTCTTCTTGACTAAATTCCACTGTAATAAAAAAAAACTATTTAGACATTTAATATTACCGAAAAACCAAGCAAGCTACAATTACATACTGCACAAAGCAATGAAACTAATGCTATATACAGTTTTAAGTAATGAACTCCATCTTTCACTGGATAAGGTGCAAACTTAAATACTGAACTTTACAGGTATTGAGTAAATTATTTAGAAGAAATAATAAATAGAGTAATCGATTATAGAATTGTAATATTAGAGAAGAGTCAGGTCAGATAGCGGTGACACGGATGTGTTCTACGATGAGAGAAGATCCCTCCGCGGTCCAGCTGGAGTGCCAGGTCTCTCTGTCCTGCCAGAACTGCAGCTTCGACTGGAAATTAGAAAAAAAATATTTACACTTTATAAGTAGAGTGTTTTTAAAAATATGCTCCAGTTGGGATATTATAAACTACACAGACAGTAAACTATGATTTTGAAACATTCTCTTGTTTTTATAAGGTTAAAAATATTACCATAACAGGTTAGGAAATTTTCGACATTTTCCAAAATAGTGGTCTAAATGTTTCTTTCGGATTTTATTTTCTTATTTTTCTTGTTAGCAATTTTTTTATATATTTTGCAATTTACGAGCTACAGACAGACTCCAAATAAAATTATTTGGTTTGTTAAATTGGTCGGCCACTATTTGGACATTATAGACATTATCATCCTAAACCACCGTAAAAAATGAACATTTATGTGAAAAAATCAACGAGACGCCATGTTGGAAAGTAGTGTATTTTATAACACCTTTTTATTTTACCTGTATATTTTTAAACAACTCCAAAGGCAAGGTAATGTTTCTCATCACGTATACAGTCAGATGTGTTTGTGTATAGTTGGATCCCAATTATTGTAGTTCAAATGAAAAACAATAAATGTACAATTAATGACAAAAAATTTTTTCATACTACCCTTTTTAATGAAATTGATGAGTTTTTGACCTGTTTCATTTGAGCTGGAAAAGTTATTTATCAGAAAATAGTTTTTTTACATTCAAATTCTCAAAAATCTTGAACTGCCATGTTTAAGTACATATCATGTAAGTCATGCGAATAAAAATTAATTCAAAAAATCAAATCGTAGTTCAAACGTAATAAATGAAAGAATGTGTCTTCATAACTATTTTGTTAAATATATTATTCAATAAGCATGGAATACAACAAAAAAATGCAATAAAGATATTACGCTTTGTTAAAGAGGAGCGGTGCAGCTTTATCTCCGCCATGTTGAATTGTAAACTTTAGGTACACTTTTAGAACCTTTAAAGATACGGATTTGAAATTTATATCTAAAATTCCTTATGTATTATGGTTGGCTTACAGTACTATAAAAATTTCATTAATAATTTTTAATTTGCTGAAAAAAATTTTAACCAATATTATTCTAGATTTTTCTACATTCAAATTTTTTTCTCAGCAAGTAATTCAATGCAATAATTAGTACTGTAGCTTGGTATAATATATTTTATATGCATAAAAAATTGAATTCCTTATCTCTTATAGATCCTGAGAAATGTGTAAGTTTGTACAAAGGAAATCGATTATCGGTTAATGAGCCATACAGCGTTACTAACGAACATTAAATTCGAGACAAACAATATTAGTTTATTTAAGATTTTTTAGGATCATCATGTATAATTATTTTATATGATTTTATTCTTCTTAATAAATACATCTTTTATCAATTAACGTTTAATTACCATAAAGCTAACATGGGACATAACAATTGAGAAAAGTTTAAAAGTCTGCATCAGTGGTTGCCATCTAGGATTTTAGTCCCGTAAGAGCAATGTTAAATTCTGGGCTATATCTCTTTGACTATGTCATAAATTAACGGAAGAGGTGTCAAATTAAAGTTATTACAGTCCTCCACGGCACCACCTTACAGAACTTCTTATTTTCGCTCTCAATAAAAAAAACAATAAAAAAAAAATAGACTCAATAAAAAATATTGATTATTTTGTAAAATATTCCTGGATTTTTGTTTTTATATCAAGTTAAATTTTTGAACATATTAAAAGGTCATGCCCTTAAGCCACATCACATCAATGCACTTCCAAAGTTTACATTGATACTTTGATAATTACCGTCACTACAGTCGCCAAAGTGAAGGTATGTTCCGCCAGAATTTAACATTGCTCTTACGGGACTAAAATTCAAGATTACACTTATGCAGACTTAAAAAAAATACTCAAGATCAATATACATAAATCTTATTCTTTAAAAACACAATAAAACAGAAAATTAACAATTGTTTACCCTCCCTGCTCCCCTTTTAATGTAAAAATATTTTATATTATATAATATAATATAATTTAATAATATTAAATAAAAGGTTTATATTATTAAATAAAGCACTTTTTTAAACTTTTTATTACAATTTTTATTTTACATACTAAATAAATTAAAGATTACTACTTACAAGTAAAGAGTACTATCGTGCATTGAATACTAAATTAATTTATTACGTAAATATATTTACAAAAATTGTTGTTTTACAAGTAACAAGATTACTGTAACTACTAAATATAAAAATTTCATTGTTTAGTTCAAATATAGATTTCACTGACTAGAAATGACTACGGTGCGTATCCATATCAGCTACTATGGTCACGTTGTGGATAGTTATGAGCGATGGTTGGTAGGTGATATTCTCTGGTGTGGATTTAGTCCGCACTGTGTTAAGAATGGTTCGGACTCCAACTTGAAGGTCCCTAATTTACCATTGGCTGTTCGGCCTACTAATAAAAGTCATGTCTAAGGAACAACACTACAAGATCAAGCCATAATAATCTCGCGCCTATTTCTCATTCATAGCTTAAAATACTTATAGGTCACCATTTCAATAAAGTTATAAAGTAAGTTAAAAAAATAAGTGGATGAGTTGTGAGGAGGAGTTGGAAAATCAACTTTAATTGAAGTTAAATTAATGTTAATAGACTAAAATCTAAAAATTAACTTATTTTACTTTATACTGCTGAAATAAGGTCAATGTTAGGTAGAAACGCTAGGTTTTAATTTTACTTATCAAAATATTAACGTTAATCTATCAAAGGTTACCGATAGCTCGAGATTTCTCCACGGCTTGGGCTTCCCTCTGCTGACACATTCGTCCGGGAAATCTCGCTCATTGCCCGTTGATACACCGAGCAATATGTAAAACTGAAAAACATTAAGATATAGAATTACAACAAAACCATTGCATAAAAATGCTAACCAACACAACCAATTGATGACATTGCCAGAAGAAGGGACACAGCTGTTTGGTTTCACCAAATCAATAGCCAATAATAGGCGAGAAAAATTGCTCTTCTAAAAAAGTTTATTTTTGTTTCTGTAAAAGTAAATCAATTTTCTGGTGAAAAACGATTTCAGTAAATACCGATCTGGAACACCTTTTGTGACTTTTACTTGGCTTATTAATACCTACCTGGGAGGTCGCCTTTACACAAGGTCTTAATCCTAATCATTTTTCCTGAGAAATACCGTCAGCATAGATGTTATGCGAACCTATTGTTTGTACCTTTCTTCTTTGTGGGTTGATTTTATAGAAAAACAAACATACAATGTTCATCTATACAAATAAAATTAGGATTTTTGTCTGTACATTGCTCAAAATTATTAAGTTTTTAGTTATTTTTACGCTTCGTGTATTAAAGAAGCCGAAACAAGTCTTATTCAATTTGTGTCTGTTTATCTGTGGCGCTCCAGGAGGCATTTTACGCCGGCTTCTCCGAAAAAATAGGAGAACTGATAACAATGAAACTTATTTTATACATTATCTACTTTCCAGAGAAGGTTTTTTTGCTAAATTACCCGCCGACCCTTAAAAAGTAAATCACGATCATTTGAAACCCACTTTTTTTTTACACATATTAGTGGCATTTTGATTTCAATTATTAATAAACCATCTACTGGTAATAATCACCTAACTTTGTAGTTTAAATATTTAATATATAGAAACAGCTGTCAAATCTTACATACCGTACAAAGGACGGGCTTACTGCTAGTTTAAGAAATAAATTCATTATAGTTTATCCAGCAAAACATTGGGTAACTTAGTTGTTGCTTTCTAAATAATTTTTCATTTGTTAGTTTTATTTTTAGAATTATAAGAATTTACAGTCCAACAAAGCGAAACTAGACTTTTTTACGACAGTAACTAAACACGATAACTAAAGAATAATAGAAGTTAACCAAATTGTAAAAAATAATAAAAATTCTTTAGTTGTTTATTTAAATAAACAAATACGTCATTGGTCACAAACTACATATTTGGCGGGATATTAGTTCCTCCTCCTCTCTCTCCTTCTAACCACAGTAGATTGTATTGCTAAACGTTGTTTATTGTGACGGTAGATAGTAAATATCAAAATATAAAAGCCAAATATTATCTTTAAAGTTCGACTTACATCTTTATCGATTGGTGCGATGTTGGATCCGTTTTTCCAGGTGTAACAACCGTCGACTTCCACCTGGCCATCACACAGTCTCCCTCCCTCATAAATCAGCTCTTTCTCTAATTCGCCATCAATTTGGAACGAAATACTTCCTAACAAAATGTAAAACATAAGTAAATTTAATTGAGCCACTGACACATCAGCTCAGACGACCTTGGGCAAGATAACCCTCTGATAACTCTGAAAGCTCTTGGTCTAGTTTTAATATTATTTCTATGTAATCGAAATAACCTAAAATTCATAAAGTACTTGAATAACATTGTTACAAATTACATCATTCAAAATTCACCATTCTAAATCATTCTAAATTACAAATTGTATTATACTCTGAGTATACTGTACTACTAAAGTTATTAAACTTATGTAATATTCTATGGATATACTCTAGTAGGGGTATTGAGTAACGTATTTTTATAACCAAAATAAATATATGTATATTTAAACATTAAAAACGTTAGGACAATTAATTACGTTAAGACACTGTAGATATGCATGAATTTCTTATAACGAATGATGTATTGTTTTGCAATTTGGTATGGAGATTTTTTAACAGTTCTTAACCAAAAGACACTTCTAGTTATTAATAAAATAAGGTCAATAAATATCATTAATAGGAAATTTAATAAACATAAAACATTGTTATTACAAAGGTTTGCTATTAGTTTTTAAATTACATTTAAAAAATCACAGTTTAAGTTAAATAAAAAAAATGTTTGTATTTACTTCCGGAGCTAAGACATATCAATGTCAATATTATTTTGGTTGTTGTTACATTATCGTTACATAAGACAGACACTTAGATAAAGACCATTCTAGTTTTTCCGGGGTATAAAATGAGATAATAACCAAAATTTTCATAATTGTAACCAACGCACGGATAAAACTCTTATTTATATAGATTACAAATGTTTAAACAATAATGTTATCCAAATGGGTTATCAGTAGTTTTATACTACGAGTCGAAAGGTCATTTATGTTGATTTATTGAAAGTTGGAAGATTATAATAAAGCCATCTGGAAGAGGTAGGTCTACACCATAGAAATATAAACCCAACAACAAGGGTATGAAGTTTTATTAAAATGTTCAAAATAATAAGAAAGTTATATCAATTTGTTCATTCTCTATAAGAATAACATAAGAAATAAGTTAGTAGTTTGGGTGCTACAAAGGAAGAAATAATTTGGATTTTCAGCCTATATTAGCCTATTAGATTCTAACTATAATGTATGAAAGGTTATTCACCAATATTTAAAATAATAAGCGTGATATCAATTTTAACCTGTTTACCATAAGATTAACATTTGACTCGACTTAAGTCTGACAATTTCAGTTTGGTAATAGATTCTTCCCTGTGGGGAATTCGCTGAAACAAGATGTGTTGGAAAAAATCCAATAAGTTAGTGGTAAATTATTAGCAATTTTCTAATAAATTTACTAATTTACAAAAATATTGATTGATGTTTTGACTTTTTCTGTTTATGGTTTTAGTAATTTTCTTCTTACAAATTATGTTATTAGTGTGGTATGTAAATAGTTTTTGCATAGTTATATTTTGTTATAAGTTTAAACTATGCAAGTTCCTCTGCAATACAAATAAAATAACCCCGTATAAGCAGACCTGTGAACTCAGCGTATTTCCAAATCAATAACAATATATAACAGGTTGTTGTAGTTCTATGGTCTACACGTACCGGGCTTCCAGACGAGTGTGTAGTTGTGGAACTGCGAGTGCCAGTTGTTGGGGAGCCTCGTGCGGACTGTTCTCCTCTTGATGGTCTCCTCCGCACCCAGGAGGACCCCGGACTCCAGCAGGGTCCGACCCAGGTCCTCACCTTCGCACCGCAGCTCAGAGTTGCCTCTGGTCAAGGCAATCCTTACTCGTCCCGACAGCAGACCTGGACCGTAGGAGTGGTCCTTTGGTTCCAGCCAAAGTTCTGCACACAGATCCGACACTATACAGTAAACGGACTAACAAAACAAATTGACTAAATTGACTGGGACCGTGGCGACGTACTGTAGTCCAGCTACTTGAAGGTCACGAATTGTGGATAGTTATGAGCGATGGCGGTGGGTGTAGTGTTCTCTTGTGTGGATTAACGTCCGATAATACTACGTAAATTCACAAAGACCATCTTCATAACTAGACCAATTCGTAATTTAGAGGCCGTGGTTCGGATTCCACGTTAAACTGTAAGTCCATTAGTTGCCATCGGCTTTTGGGCTAATAATTAACAGTCCTGTCCAAGGATCATGTTAGCCCTAGTCAGTAACAAGACCACAAGATCGCGCCACAATCATCTTACAGTCTATCCTCATTCATACTTGGCTTAAAATACCTACATTGTGTATTGTTGCCATTTCAATGATCTAATCTAATCTAATAGACGCAACTACTTCCAACAATAGACGTCCGTGTTGGGGAGGAACAAAGACAGATGATGGTCACATTATAGTAACACTGCAACAGTGTTCCGAATATATTATCTGAGACCATTGAGGCCTTAATTAACTAAACTTCGATCACCAAATCAAAGTACAAACGAGATTCGAGAAGACAATCCAAAATATCGTCACTCCTTGTGCCTAGAGAGGAAACGTAGCACATAATCTCAATTTTTTTCTATGTATCTATGAGCTCTATTTACATATCCATTAGTTGGTTAGAGCTAGAAGTATCCTTAAAATAGTATTGCACCGGTACAGTATCATAGGGGTAACGCGTCGGCCCAGTAAGTCAAAGTATTAGATTATTAGTAGTCAGTTCTGTCTAGCCTAAGTGACTTACGTCATTATTGTACCTCACTGTCTTTAATTCACAACACAGATCCTTAGCCCATGTTGATGGGTATTTGAGCTCTTTCAAGAAAAGAAAAACAATAGTTTATCAAAAGTAAATTAAAATTTACGAGTTTAAAAAATGAATGTTGAACAATTACCTGGGACAAGCCAGTCCCCCTGAGGCATCTTGGCTCTGATCTCGATGACGCCGTAGCGGAAGGTGAAGGAGTCCCGGGTGTGTACCCGGGCTGAGGCCACCGGCGGGAGGATGCTGAAGGGAAACCCTCTCCGCTTGCACAGCCACTGCCACGACTCCGCAGGTGCTGTACACCTGCCAGGTAAATTTTAGAAACTTGTTTATCTTTTAAAATATGCAACACGTATGATTGTAAAACTATTCCTTGGAGAACAAGCTGGTCTGAGGATAGATTGAGGTCCGACTCTAGGACTTTTAGCCACTGCGCCTATCCCATTCGTCATCGCAGGGGCCATAAAAGTGTCAAAACCCGTGTCCCGGAACTTTGGCAACTGCTGTCCTCCAGGGGATTTCAGGGATTTCGTTCATGCCGGGTGGGGTTGAGGGTGAGGAGAAAGCGTGCTGGAGAAGGGCGAGGGGTGAGGCGGCTTGCGAAGACAGTCAAAAAAACGCACAACGCGTGATACCCCATTCCTTTAAAGTCTAGTTTGAACTAAGTTTAGTGGTACACAATTTTTAATTGTATTGGTCTTATTTAAACCCATACCTTCTTGAGGAAAGAATTAACGATTAATATTTCCCAACCTAACCTAACCAAATTTAGTTATGAATTATCTTTTCGTTTTAAAGTCGTCCTAAGATTTCCGTCATCGTTCTTCCAAGAATTCTACCCCATCACCCCGTCTCGCTCTTACATCTCCTGATTACGGTGATTCTGGGGCGAGGGAGGACTTTAAGGGATAAAAATTATAATTTGTGGAATTAAACAATGAGACAGGGATTTTCAGGGAGAAAGAAGAATTTTTGGGATGAAACCGTAGTTGCCAAAAGGTTGCGGTCGAGGGTAGCCCCCACCGAGGGTCGGAACCCTCGGTGGGGGCTGGGCAGTTGCCGAAAATCCGTTTCCCCCTACTAGATCTAGCCGAAAAATGTTTCATATGGTTCCGAGTAATGAATTAAACTGGTAGAAAAGGTGGGGTGTAAAATAATATACTGTAGGTACAATGTACATTTCCGGTTGTAGATACAAGTTCAAATGATTTCGGGTGATTTATATCGGCTCCAAAAAGCTCTATGCAAAAAGCAACGACCTCACTCTTTGACTCTATCATTTGACTCATACAATAATTATATTTTAAATGACTGTGTATTATCCCCCATGATTAAATTATTATACGGTATATATTAAACAACAAGTAGTTTTTTAGTAAAGTAATCAAATCATAATAATAAATCAAAGATGAATACAGATTGGAGGAACTTCGTGCGTAGTTATGTTTGTGAAACAGCTGATTCTGTCAGAAAATTGAAATTCTTTATCAATTATTTCCATACTTGAACTTTTGTATACAAAACTACAAAACTAACTAAATATCTATGGGAATGAGAGGGCAGATAGTCAAAGTATTATATGTATTTTTACTCGACATATGACAAGTTTTTTTTACTATTTACCTATCATTTAAATTTACAAATATATATAGTATTTTTTTATTACTATTTACTTTTCTTGAGATCAAAAAGATTATGAAAAGTGAAGGCCCTTGATGCATAATGTACTGTATTCGTTAGCCAAGTATGAATTTAAGATTGTTATGTATAATTGGCAAGATGTCTTGAGCAACAGTGTTTCTGACCTAGATCACCTGATTAGTCAGAATCAGCTGATTAGTGAGGATCAGCTGATTAGTGAGGATCAGCTGATTAGTCTCACCGGCTTACCCTATAAGGTCGAGTGTTCCCCCGGTGACGAAAGCGTCATCAAACACTGTAGGTTTGATCACTAATTTTCCCTGACTGACGAAGCTGTTTGCTGGGTCTGCCCGGAACACGTTGAAGAGGTCGTCCTGAGAAAAAGGGCAAATGCGTTGAGTGCTGTTGATATTGTAAAAAAATCAATGTATCAAAAAAACTATGAGAAGACAATAACTTGTGTTGATAGTCGGGGTATTAAGTCCCTTAAATCAATAATTGCCAGTAGACATGAATCTTTCAATGGTTTTTACAAGTGCTTACCGATTTCACTTTTAGAGTTAGTTAATATTTATACATTTTAAACCCCAGAGAAAACCTGATTGGGTTGGGTGGTTTTTCTTTTAATCCATTGTCATTTAAATGACAAGTAATGGTCATGAAAATGACAGAATAGTTTTTTCTATGAAAACATCTTACATGTTTCCATCTTACAAATCGCCAACACCCCCACCATGTCAAAAAATTGTATTTTGATTAATTAATAAAGAAACAATAAAGGCACGAAATACAAAGTATATTTTTAGGTGCTGGAACATTTTCTTACGAATCTTCAAACTTTTAAAAGTCTCTCCTATGAAATTTTGTTTTCGTTACCATAACCCCACTTTCGTTTTCTCACAGACCCCCTCGTATGGTAGTTTTACTTATGGAGAAAGGATTTTTTTCGTCAAAATTTTAGAATTTGAGTTGAGAGTGGATATATCCATTTTGAGGTCCCCTGAATCAAAAAAGTAGGTTTCGACGTGATGTCTGTCCGTCCGTGTGCGTGTGTGTGTTTCTGGATGTGTACAGTGCCACAGCCTACCCCATTGGTCCGATTTAGATGAAATATTTGACATTTATGTATCACCGTATCTCCAGGGGTTTTTTTATTTTTTAAAATTTTTGATTTTTAAACGTAGTTCACCCCTAAAAACCCTTAAAAAACGTAAAAATCCAATTTTCTCAAAAAACGGCTCAAACGATTTTGATTAAAATTTGATAGTTTATAGTGCACAGAATACTAAATAATTTGACACCACCCGCATGTCTGTAAAAATGACGGTTCAAAAGTTATGGGTTTTGAAATTTCAAAAAAATCTTATTTTTAAATTTTCAGCGAAAACTATAAGAGACTAAACAAATTAGTATTTTGAATTAGTATTCTACGACTAACGGTTCCAGAGAAAAGTTAAATTTACTGTCCATGATAAACGCAGTACGTTGTCTGAAAGCGCCCAATGTTATTCTTATGGAGAATTATAACAAATCAATTTCTTCCTTATTTTCCAACAGTTTTCCATGGAACTTGGTATAGCGTAAGGTCAAATCACCCAACAAAACCATCGCAAAAATCTTGGAATTACCGGGGGTGGGCATACAATTTGAACAATTAATTTAACTTTGTCTCTCTTGTTTTTATTTTCAGAAATTGGATGATTATTTTTGAAACAATAAATTATTAAATGATATTTATATAAACTTTTAAGAACATGATAGTTTTATTAGAGATTGTCTTCTTTAAATTTACTTAAGGGAGAAAGTATGTGTCAGTCCACTGATACCGTTTATTTCTTAGAGCATTCACAGCTGTTTCTATAAGAAATATTGTGCTGAAAATCATTACCAAGCTCCTTATTGCCTTGAGCCTTACCGGTGTGTCGCCGATGGTGACGACGTGAGTCCATTTGTCGCCAAGGGGTTCGTCGAACGTCTCCTCGAACACGACATCTCCCCGACAGGACGTCAGCTGACCGGTGCTGCCGTAGACCACCGTCTCCGAACGCTCACACGGCTTGAACGCTGGCTCCTCTAGCAAACCGACAAACTGTAAATACATCATCTTGTCACCAAAGAGTACAAATTACACCTCAGAAAATGCATATCTGCTTATTATTTTTTACCACAGACGAGAAACGAGTAGACAAGACCACTTTACTTTATACTTTATACTTTTAACTAAAATGGCAACCTACCCAGGTATGTATTTTAAACTAAAGTATGAATGAGGAATGCATGTAGGATGATTGTGGCGCGATCTTATAGTCTTGTTACTGACTAAGGCTAACATGTTCCTTAGACAGGACTGTTAATTAATAGCCCAACAGCCGATGGCAACTAATGGACCTACAGTTTAACGTGGAATCCGAACCACGGCCTCTGAATTACGAATTGGTCTAATTATGAGGATGGTCTTTGTGGATTAATGTAGTATTCAATAGTGCGGACGTTAATCCACACAAGAGAACACTACATCCACCGACCATCTCTCACAATTATCCACCTTGAAAACTTCACGCCTCATAATGTAATTTATTGAATGTCCATGAACAATATTAAACTAAACAGATAATTGTTTATATTGTAACACAATTGTTGCAAATTTTAATATGGATATGCCTTAGCTCTGGAGGGAGATAGGTGATTTTAAAGATGAAAAATACGTAACAAGATTTCATAGATATTACCAGAGCTATTTGTATTGAATTTTTATACATATAAAAGAATTAAAACAGCTGTTGACATGAACTGAAAACTTTCCCTTTAGACATATCCATTCTCTAACCTATTTCCCACAGGGAAGTAAATACAAACATTTTTATCGGTAAAGTAATTCATTGCTTTGTTTGAAATTCATTATTGGTGGTGGTGGATTGGTGTTATTTAGATTTTTATTGCGGACATTTTCCATTACGAGTTTATGTTTTTTTTGTTTTACATAAAATCGTGATATAAAATGTCCGCAATAAAAATCTAAATTTCATAAATTCAATGCTATTACAAGATATAACAGATTTCCTTTAAATACATGGCTTAACAATATTGTCTCTATGTAAAACCCACAAAGGAAGACTCAGTGTTGTTTTAATAATGGGTTTGTATATTTTAGATTAAATATTTTGAAATCGAAACGTTCTGTTTATTATTAAAAATTGTCTGCTCATTTGAACAGTTTTTAAATCAAGAGTCGGGTGAAATTTTTAAAAAGTTTGGTATTTTTATCAAAAAATATTATTTTTTAAATGTATATCTCTAAGCTCTTGGGGGAGGGTATTAGTAATCCGTCAGACTAAAATTTGAAACGGTGACGTCACATGCTTAGTGACGTCATGTGGATATAAGGACAACTGTTTAAAGGAACTGGAAACATTCCCTTTAGACACATCCATGATCTATCTTAACTCATAGGGAAGTAAATACAATCATTTCTATCCTGTATGGTAATTTATTCATTTCTCTCATCTACTGTAGCTCTGATTATCTGAAACCTTAAAGAACAAAGATTATTTTTTAACAGTAATTGCTATCAATTAATTACAACCAGTGCTCATAGAAGTCTTAGACAAAAAAATTATAATCTGGACACTTTAAGCATTTACTAGATTGTTTTTTATTTTTTTATTCTTTTTTTATTGGCCTTGATGAACAAGGTGTGAGGCTTAAAGTGTCAAACCGCTAATAAATACTATGCGGTTCTACGGTAGCAATAAGGAGTATTGTAGATTTTAGCTTAAGTACTTCAAGGAATAATAATGTTCTGTATATAAATATATGATAGTTATGAGCGATGGTCGGTGGATGTAGTGTTCTCTTGAGTTGATTAACGTCCGCTCTATTGTATACTACGTTAATCCGCAAAGGCCATCCTCATAATTAGACCAATTCGTAATTCAGAGACCGTGGTTCGGATTCCACGTTAAACTGTAGGTCCATTAATTGCCATCGGCTGTTGGGCTATTAATTAACAGTCCTGTCTAAGGAACATGTCAGCCTTAGTCAGAACCAAGACTACAAGATCGCGCCACAATCATCTTACACTCATTTCTCATTCATACTTGGCTTAGAATACCTATCTGTGTAGGTTGGCATTTCAATAATCTAAAATCTAAATCTATGTCGAGGAGTTACGGACAATAAAGACAAAATGGATCCTGATTTGTCAATAAAACCTACTTTCACAGGTGGCCAGCCACGGCAACCAACGGCCGTTGGAACACACGGCGATTTTCCTGGTAGAGTTGAGTTTATACCCGGGGTCGCAGCTGTATTTGATGATCCAGTCCGGAGGCACAAAAGCTCCTGGAGTCATCTTACAGTGGGGGGTCGTGTCCTCAGGGCTGCAGCGGTTGCCGGGCCTTTGGCTTCCGTTGTCCGGTGGGCTGGGTATCACGCACCATCCCCCCACTTGTCTGTATCATGTGCAAGGTTACTACACGAAAGTTACTTTTAAAATAAACCTAACAATATTCCTCCAGCTGTCCATCATTTCACTCTAGAATGCCACATCATTTTTGGCTATTTTTCAGGTTTTGTTTAAAACACCATAACAATTTTGGATACCATGCAAAGTATAACATGTTATATTATGTTTTTGTGTTCAGTATAAAACAGGCTAAAAGAATATAATAAAAATTACTAACTCACATGTAACAAAAAAATTATTTATTAAAATTAATCAATTAATTAAATAAATAATTGATTAAAAGCTGGATTAATCAGCTTTTAAATCCATTAAAATCCAACTGAACTCCGCTTCTTAGACTCGGCCGCACCGCGGTGGCGCACGGGCCCTGTATTCTCACATTAAAAGTGCATTTTCTCGGTTATCCATGGACGAATTTCGTTCACCAAAGTACCGTACTATTTAAAATTAAAATTCCAATCTTTTTAGTATCTTGTAAAAATGTTATAAAGTTAATGGTTTTTTTGTTATTTTAATTAAAATATTTTTAACCACCGCCATTTTGAAAATATAGAAGCAAATTAAATGATACTTTGAAAATATTTGTCTCTTTGACTAATAAATATGTGTGCAAAGTTTGGTTTCTTTATCTTAAATAGTTCTTAATATATAACGTTTTTTGTAAAAAATACAACATGGCGGCTAGCGGCTAAACGAAAAATTTTTTGACAAATAGTTAATGGTAATTTTTTTGTTTATTTTGATGAATACTATCACCTCTCGAAGTTTGTCCCGACTTTAATGAACACCCTGTATATATAAATTATGTGAATGTGGGTCCATCAAAACAAAAACATTTAAATATCTCCGAACGTCATGTAATTAATGTAATCATGTAAATAAATATGTCGATCTATTCGATGAGTTTGAAAATCTGATCTAGCTCTAATCATAACCAAATAACTGAAGAGAGTAATGTAAAGGATTTAAGAATCATACTGTCATATGAATCCTAAGTTAAACTCAAGCCTATGAATACAAGCCCAAGGCTTAAGCATTAAGCCTAAACTTTATTACAAGCAATGTCAGTTCGCTCTAATTAGAATATTCACTCTACACACTCCATTTAGATACTAGGTTTTATTTAATGAATATTAACTGATTAGCTTCTTTTCCATAAGTTATTGATAAAATAATTTTGCAATATTTAGAGTGTGGTTACTTCACTGTGTGTCAATATATCAATCATATAAATTAAAAAAGCTCTGTGCAGCAATTCCCGCTGTAGAAAATCTGTATCCCCAGTGCTAAGAGTCTGCATCAGTGGTAGCCATCTTGGATTTTAGTCCCGTAAGAGCAATGTTAAACTCTAGCGCCTATATTTCCTTGACCTATTGTCATAAATTAACGGAAGAGGTGTCAAATAAAGGTATTAGAGTCCTCCAGGTCACCACCTTACAGAACTTCTTATTTTCGCTTTCAATAAAAAAATAATAATGATTTATTTAGTAAAATATTCCTGGATTTTTGTTTTTATATCAAGTTAAATTTTTGAACATATTAAACATAGTGAAAAGGTCATGCCCTTGGGCCACATCTCATCAATGTACTTCCAAAGTTTTACATTGATACTTTGATAATTAACGCCACTACACACGCAAAAGTGAACGTATGTTCCGCCAGAATTTAACATTGCCCTTACGGGACTAAAATTCAAGATGGATACTACTGATGCAGGGTCTTAAGCATAAACTACAAGGTTTTCAGTCTCCCTATTCTTGGCAATAACCACTGATGCAGACTCTTAAACGTGAGTATTTTATTTTTTTTATAGTTAAAATTTAACTTTTACTGAATTTCTCGTTTATCCAATGGGAGGTGACTTCGTGACGTACTGCAAGAGAATTCTCCTCTAAAATTGTATATGAACGTGAATTCACAATAATTATTAGTGCTCTACTTAATATTTATTTAATTATTAAGGAAAAATGGATCGTTTTAACAAGCTGCAAGTTTTGTATTGTTAGTTTATTATTGAATGGATTTTTTTCTCTTGCTGGTCTGTTACTATCTGATATAATAGACAAAAACATTTTGAAATACTCGATTGTGATTGTCCAGAAATGCGGTAGTGAGGTAATTTTAGTTTATAAATCATTCAAATTTTTTATTATAACGAGCATAGAAGTATGATCAATTTTACCCTTTATGAACCCCCGACTAATTTGATCAAAAACAACTATTTTAAAATTCTACAAAGCTCTATCTTCTATCTATCTTAGCATTTTTATTTCGAAGCCTTTGCCGTGGGGTAAATCACCGCCAAAAACAAATAATAATAAATCCACCTATTATAATGTGAGAATAAATTTTAAGAAGAGTTTTGAGGACGAAAAACACTCCAACCCACCTTACAACTTTATGCACAATGATAAGACTCGTTGAAGAATAATAGTCCCCAATTCCTTCTGATGGAAGCCTATCGTGAACCTGAGGTGCAACTGGAACTAACAAACATTCAAATATAAATAAATACAACAACTATTTTTCTTCATACTGCTTCAAAAACAGCTTTTTTAGAAACATGTGTTGAAGAGCAAAAGTTTCTTACCTAGGAAACTTCCTTTTTCTCCCTAGGACTGAAGCTATTTTTATGATGAATTTTTAAGTCCTAGACCAAAAAAAGATCATAATTATACTTTTGATTTGAGGCCACCATTCGATTGTAAATAATCGATAAAGTATCTGCAACAAACACTATCGATGTTTGGCGTACGTTCCAAAGTACGTACACAAAAAATCCGAATATCGATTGTAAAACTGGTAATCGAATATTAAATCTAACTATCGATAATTATACCTAACACTGACATAACATAAACAACCAATCAGGAATCAAGAACGAACTGCTACAACGTAAGTAACATAACAGCTGATTTGTCTAAGTGACGGAAATTGTTAGTTGGCAAATCCGGTTTGACAACAACAACATACCACAAAAACAGTTAACAATCCCTGAGTGTGTCCCAATATCAAAACAAATAAAAACACAAATACTCCCAATTGCCGCAATAAACACAGTCCAGATGTAAAAAAACAAATAAGAATTTTTGGTTAACAATCACATAAAAGTATAACATTAGTACACCTTGTTTATGACCGCCAACAGTAAATACAATAAAACATAAAAAAAAAATCTCTATTTAGTTTATTTGTTAAGCGTATTTTTAATGGTAAAAAGTAATTGTACTATTACTTAAAAAAAAAATTTGACTGCACTGCTCACTAAACAACCAATCAGTAAATCTACAACGCTAAAAATTAAAAAAATTGATTTGTCGAAGAATAAAAGACCCAATTTTGACAACCTTGACATAAATCAGACAACGCATGTCATAATAAGATTAGTACTTCTCTACTATAACAGATATTATGTTAATAACATCTTTAGACGTCATTTGGGTTGAGAAATTTATTGAATTATACTCGCTCGTTTAACAACTGCAATACTATTAAGGGTTTTTAGTCGTAACTACTGATTTAAATAATTCAAAAATTATTCAAAAAAATGAAAAAAAAGCCTGATTACGTGAATATATACAAAATCCGAATATATTGTAAAACTGTAATCGAATATTAAATCAAACTATCGATAATTATAACCTTAACAAACATAAAACATAACACCAATCAGGAAACAAGAATACCTACAATACACTATAGTAACAAAAAGCTTGTCTTAGTCTAAGTGACGGAAAATGTTGTAATCTAACCATTGATAATAAACAAGGTAATCGTGATTGTTTGACGATTTACACGTCATTATGGGCCAGTTAACGAAAAATAATGAGTTTACCGCTCGGCCCAAAATTGGGTTTTTGATTCGTCTCTGCTCCGCACGTTTTGTTTTCAGCAACTGCCAATCCATTATTTTATGTTTTGCAGTCGTAATACTGATTTAACAAATTCATATGACGTTCAAAAAACTTCAATTTAAGCCCTGATTACTGGAAACATATCTTTAATATGTTTCCAGTAAAATATACAGACACACGGTTGTTAATTAATGTCCATAACAAACTTTGGGTTTGATAAAACTCACTAAATGAACAAAAATACCCTATAAATACACTATATGTCAAAAATGCTTAATTTATACGACGTTTTGTAATCTAACTATATAAAACAAAGTCGTGTTAGTTACACGCATTACAACTCGAGAACAGCTGGACCGATTTCAATGATCTTTGATTTTTTGGATTCGTCTCTGCTCCGGTCATGCTTTAGGCATATTCAGTTTCCATAAATTCAATTAGTTTACATTTTATAGCGTTTTAAATTTCTAATGTTAACCTTATGGGGACTAAGTTTGTTTACAAATGTTCTACAATAAAAACATTTGATTTCTTAAGCTACAGCTGTTGTTTTACTTTCCATTAGCAATATGCTTTACTATCCAATGCCATCTGAATCATTCATTAATGTAAAACTATGAAGTAAATGTGTACTGTACAAAATGAACAGATTTATTCACCACGTTAATAGTTAATGTTCTTTCCGAATAAAAGTCACGTGTTTATAATTATGTCGGCCAAATAAAAAACAATTATGGTGTTTATACGTATTACGTTTGTTATAATAATCAGCTGGTAGGATGGGTACAATTTAGGTGATTTTTACATAGTTGTGAATAATATTGCCTGAACAAATCCCCTTCAGTGAACCTGTTCCGGCTGCCGGTCCCAATTAAAAAGGTGAAAATTCATCATCTTCTCCTAAAATTCCGGAAGAGAAAAAGTGATTTTTTTTCGAAATCACAATATTAAACTGACTCACTATTATCGATTTTTTTAAGTTTGAACGATTTAAAAAAGGAAAATGATGGAAAAAGGAGAGGTTGATACATTTTTTAATGGAAGAAGCACGTTCTTCTCAAACATGGCCTCTGTCTTAACGGTTCTCAATTTTGTTCTGGTGCTTAATTCTAATTCTTAATTGTTAAATATAAATTCTATGGCCACTGAAATGTGTTATATATTAAACACCAGTCCACGTGATGTCAGGTAAATGTTCAAATCAAGTTTAAAGTGTGAAAAATCATGTAAATTACAAAATGTTAGGACAAGCCACGTTTTAAGCATATGGAGCGTAAGTACTCCAATTCAATTCTTATGTAGAAGAATCAAAATATCCACAAAATCTGCGTTCTCCACAGCTTCTTCAATTGATTTAAAAATTAGCCCCTTAAGTTTAGATGGGAATTTGTCCCAAAATTGAATACAACGGTATCAAAGATTTCAAATTTTTCTAACGTCCTCAGGCTTTGATCGTGAGGGGGAAGAAAGAAAAATAGCAATTTTGCTACACAATCGTAGAAACAAATGTTTGGAGATTTTTAACTGTATCAATTTAAATTCTGTGGACGCTAAAAAATTCTCTGTTGTAACAAAGTTTGAAGGTTATTTCTCGCCAAAGAAAAACCTAACTTTTGAAAGACATAAATTCCTGATTAGAAAACAAAACCTAGGCGATTCCTCTGATGTGTTTTATACAGACATAGTCTATAAAAGTCTGAACTGCGAGTTCGGAAATATCCGTGAGGATATAGTCTGTGACCTAATTATTTGCGGCTTAAATTCAAGTAACCAACATCTTGAAGAAAGACTACTTAGAGGAACTGACCCAACATAGAGTAATAATTCATTTATGATAACAAAATGATACTCTAAGCAACAGCTTAGTTCCAAACGTAAAAACTTGGACCTGCAAATTTAATCATAATGTATATATTTTAAACACCTGTTTCACCTACAAACTAAATCTTTTCCCAACGAAATTTCTACTCTTGCGTTTGTTTAACGTCTTATTTTACTGCACGACATTTAAGTGGTGTAATTTGCATAAACAAACTAGAAAGACGGACGAACAAGGCAAACAGCCTCAGGAGGCAGGATCGTGACGACCAGCGAGCTCTGGTGGCGCCTCGCATGAACTCACGCGGTGTGTTCAGAATTCAGAACTCTTTATCGACCTTCAGCACAAAACAATTTTACAATAGACAACGTATCATTAAAAGCTGTCAGGAAGATAATGGTTAATAGTAAAACTTTAAAATTACACTTACTTACACAACACACACATCAAATTCAAAAATAAAATTATACTTTTATACTTTTAACTGAAATGGCTACCTACCCAGGTAGATATTTTAAGCCAAGTATGAATGAGGAATGAATGTAGGATGATTGCTGCGCGATCTTGTAGTCTTGTTACTGACTAAGGCTGATATGTTCCTTAGACAGGACTGTTAATTAAAAGCCCAACAGCCGATGGCAACTATTGGACCTAAATTACATAATAAACTAGTTACATACATTAAAGTTACTATCAAAAAAATTGCAGTTACACAATAAAACTATTCAATTCCATTAGATTCCAGTAAAAATCATAAGACTAGTCAATTGAAAGTTTTTGACACATACTTATTCTACCACAAGACTGCTCTAAATTAACTTTATTGCTAGTATTCTGTGCGGGTGTATTTTGAAGAAATAATGACAAACCAAAGGTAATTTGTTTTAAATTCATTGTTGGTGAAGGGTGATTTATGTTATTTAGATTTTTACTACATACATTTTCCATCACTGTGTTTAAGTAAAACAAAGTATCACGACACTTCGGGTTCTGGTATCTGATCCCGTCGTCAGGTGAGCTAGAACCTAAAATATAGCACGATTAGTTGGCTACATAATCAGGATTAAGCCGGTGTAAAGTTGAAAAAAGTTTAAAGCAGTAAAAAATCAGATTTCGGATCCGAAAATGTTATGAAATTTTGTTTTACTTAAAACAGTGATATAAAATGTATGTAGTAAAACTCTAAATAACAAAACTAAGTGTTGGGATTATTGGAACCTAAAACATTGTTCAATTACAAATACTATAATATAGACTACTATTAAAATATTTGAATAAGTTTCAATACTTTTAGAACAGAAATCAAAATGGATGAAAATAATTTGTACAGTATTTTGTGAGTCTAAAAGCCATTTACACTGACAATGGTTTCACATTGGTTCTTTTTCTGCTAACATAATGTTTTAAATGGGAGCGCACTGGTTTAGGGGCAGAGCGCGGAACTTTGGTACCCAAGGTCCCGGGTTCAAATCCCACCAATCACCAAGGGCTTTTCGCTATGTGATAATGTCGCAACCCACTAGGTGTAGCCTGAAGTAATGTGAAAAAAGTTCCAGGTGATGGCACAGTTAAAAAAACGTCCTGGGATGAGAGGGTAGGACAAAAAAATTTGAATATGTAGAAACTGAATCAGCATCCATGTAGCACTGCCTGGCCATATTCCAAAGAAGCTCACTCCTAGGAAATTCTAGAGAACCCCATAGGAAATGTTAGGTACACACCAACGGTGGATATTCATTTGGTTCTAACACAACAATATTGCAACAAGCGGGGAACACTACGGTTAGATTCATAGACCAGAATATCATAGCCCAGGCCCTGTCCCTGGCTCAATAATAGAATGAAAACAGTTACATACAAATTTCCTTACGATCAAAATTGAATTCAGAGAGAATGTTTTATTTATACAAGGAAACGTCAACTGATCTGACGGAAATTAAATTTCTGAACCTTTTGAAATGTACAATTCAAAATCATATTCGTCTCAGTTTATTAGTACTTTTAGGCAAAGTTAAAAGTGCTTTAAAAAACCTAACATAGTTTTTCAGAAATTCACTCATTATTGAAGAGGATTTGCTACCGGTAAAATACATTTTTACTTCTTTTATTTTCTGATAATCTTTGGCAGTTTCCATAGAGACCTAACAATGAAAAATCCTTTTTTGTTTTTTTTCATTTTTGATAGCAAAAATGTGCATTTTTCTCAATAAATTGTTTTTTTAATTGATATTGTGTAAAACTAGTCACTCAAAATTGATCATTGAATTGATTTATGGATCACACTTTCGAATTTTAAATGAAATAAGGTATACATTTAGAAGAAAAAATTCAACTTTTATCCATTTACATGTAGAAAATCCCTTTAATATTATTCAACAAAACATATTAGGTGGCGACGTCCTGTAATCCAGCCACTTGGAGGTCACGAATTGTGGATGTTGCGAGAGATGGTCGGTGGATGTAGTTTTCTCTAATCCATGTAGTTTTCTTTTAACGTCCGCACTATTGAATACTCTGCAAATCTCTGTTAATACTCTGTTAATCTGCAAAGACCCTCCTCATAATTAGACCAATTCGTAATTCAGAGGCCGTGGTTCGGATTCCACGTTAAACTGTAGGTCCATTAGTTGCCATCGGCTGTTGGGCTATCAATTAACAGTCCTGTCTAAGGAACATGTCAACCCTAATCAGTAACAAGACTACAAGATCGCGCCACAATCATCCTACATTCATTTCTCATTCATACTTAGCTTAAAATACCTACCTGGGTAGGTCGCCATTTCAGTTAAAAGTAAAGTAAAGTACCTAGATATTAGAAGTGATATGTATTCATAAGTGTCACACTCCTTAGGAGATCCAGAGACCACACGCAGCTTGTCCCGTTGTATTTATTTATACTCGCTATTGTCCTTTGTACAACTCCCCTTCACATTCATCATCTAGGTTCTGTACAACAAGTGGAGTGTCTCCCTCGAGCTGGAGCTGGAGCTGGAACTGGAACTGGAGAACAAACTACGATAATAAACATCCTCCGTTACTGTTATCTCATCTCATGAGTTGTTTGGGAATATAGCAATAGCGTCACACTTAATACAATATTGTTAATACATTTGTTACACTTAAATATTAGAACACAAACAAGTCTTACTCATACAACTGTGTTATTGTATTCTTAAACGAAATGTGTACAAAATATGTGGCAATACATGTAGATAACTATACACCAAGAACCTAATTTATTATAAGTGATGATCCGTACCAGTCCTTATGTGTATAAACTAGAACTAGCCTGGTGGCGACCTCCTGTAATACAGCTATTTGGAGGTCACGAATTGTGGATAGGTGTGAGCGATGGTCGGTGGGTGTAGTGTTCTCTTATGCACTATTGAATACTACGTTAATCCGCAAAGATCATCCTCATAATTAGACCAATTCGTAATTCAGAGGCCGTAGTTCGGATTCCACGTTAAACTGTAGGTCCCTTAGTTGCCATCGGCTGTTTGGATATTAATTAACAGTCCTGTTTAAGGAACATGTCAGCCTTAGTCAGTAACAAGACTACAACATCGCGTCACAATCATCATACACTCAATCCTGATTCATACTTGGTTTAATGCACCTACCTTGTGGTATGGTCACCATTTCAATAATCTAATCTAATATATCAATTTCATTATAAATTTAAATATCTATAAAAGTTTCAAAAGGTTTGAACTTAAATAAACGTTTCATTTATACTGTGTAAGTTTGATAATTAGTATGTTTATGTGTAAAAAATGTTTAGTTACGCATCGTTTAACTGAATTTTAACAAAAGTTTGTAGAATTGTAAGGGGCCAAAATAATCCAGCAACACTTGAAAAACAAAGTTTCGTACAATACCATTTGATACAGGATAACAAACTTTACACGTGCTGGTATGTAATGTTTAGATATTATGGACGAAAAACGTTCAAATACTTTTAAAGGCAAAGTCCGTCATCTAGAAAGAGAAAGTATGAAAATAGAAAATATAGTATGAGAAAGGAGTTTAATAGTAAAAGGTTATAAAAAATTGCAGAATATTGAATTTCTATTTTTAGTTAATTCATTATCAATGTTACTATTATCCTACTTACAACATACACAATGGTACCTCATGTTTAATCAAAATGGGAAACCTTTAAGGGTAAACGCATCGACACTCACTTCGCCTAGCATGTGAAAGGTATCCATTTCCAATTTCAATCTTCGCTCATGGTAGCGCTGTAGTCAAAGCGCCTACAAATGCACATCTACCAAACCGCCTCACATCGCCGCTCTCCAGTCAAACTCTAGTACAATAGAAGGACAATGAAGTGAAAATAACAATGGTAAAGTCATTGTAAGTGCTAAAGTATTATTTTAATAGATTAGATCATTGAAATGGCAACCTACCCAGGTAGTTTTAAGCCAAGTATGAATGATAAATTAGTGTAGGATGATTGTGGCGCGATCTTGTAGTCTTGTTACTGACTAAGGCTGATATGTTCCTTAAACAGGACTGTTAATTAATATCCCAACAGTCAATGGTATACTTAAGGGACCTACAGTTTAACTTTGAGTCCGAACCACTGCCTCTGAATTACAGACTGGTCTAATTATGAGGACGGTCTTTGTGGATTAACGTAGTATTCAATAGTGTGGACGTTAATTCACACAAGGGAACACTACACCCACCGACTATCTCTCACAACTATCCACAATCCGTAACCTCCAAGTAGATGGATTACAGGACGTCGCCACCGTCCCCATTTCGCACTGATATTGATCTATTATTGGAGAGCTATTATTCCCCAAAACCTTCTATTCTGAAAAAAATCAAAGCAATGATTAATAATAGTTAAATAGTTAAATAGTTAAATAGTTAAATAGTTAAATATAAATATTAAATATGTTAAAAGTGTAAATAGTTAAATATTTAAATGTTAAATAGAAATATTTTTAAATGTTAAATAGTAAAATAGTAAATAGTTATAGTAAATATTAAATAGTTAAATATAAATAGAAATATGTAATAGTGAAATAGTAAATAGTTGAAAGTTAATAGTGAATATGATAGTTGAATAGTTGAATAGTTAAATTTAAATTAGTTAAATAGTTAAATAGTTAAATAGTTAAATAGTTAAATAGTTAAATAGTTAAATAGTTAAATAGTTCAATAGTTCAATAGTTAAATAGTTAAATAGTTAAATAGTTAAATAGTTAAATAGTTAAATAGTTAAATAGTATAAAGTTACATATCAAATAGTTAAATAGTAAATAGTTTAAAAATATAAATAGAAAAATAGTTAAGTATAAAGTTAAATAGTTAAATAGTTAAATCGTTAAATAGTTAAATAGTTTTAAAATAGTTTAAATAGAAATAGATAAATAGTAAATAGTTAAATATTAAATAGTTAAATAGTTAAATTTAAATGTTAAATAGTTTAAATATAAAAAGTTAAATATTAAAATAGTTAAATGTTAAAAGTTAATTGTTAAATAGTTAAATAGTTAAATAGTTAAATAGTTAAATAGTTCAATAGTTCAATAGTTAAATAGTTAAATAGTTAAATGTTAAATATAAATAGTTAAATAGTTAAATAGTTCAATAGTTCAATAGTTAAATAGTTAAATAGTTAAATAGTTCAATAGTTCAATAGTTCAATAGTTCAATAGTTCAATAGTTCAATAGTTCAATAGTTCAATAGTTAAATAGTTAAATAATAAATAGTTAAATATTTAAAATGTTAAAATAGTTAAATAGTTAAATAGTTAAATAGTTCATAGTTAAACCTAGTAAATTATAAATAGTTTAAAAATTGTGGTATAAATGCATAAATACTCGTAAAGTTAAGAATATTTGGAAAGACTCGTGTCTTAGATAGGAGTGTGTTCTCCCGAGGTGACTTTAATGCTTTTAGCGATGTCGAACAATGTCGCTTCGTTCCACCAGAGAGAAAAGTCTTTGACAACCATTTTAATCTATGTTTGGATGTTATATGTCTTTGATGTTGGGAAAAGTTTTAGTATAAAACTCATAAGATGTGTCCTAATTGTAGATTCAAATAAACAAGCTTACTACTTAATTACAATTACTTATTTTACAATACATTTTTTTATTTCACAACAAAACCAAGATCAATAATAATTTAGCTCTTGAGCTTCAGTTGTATGTTTCATATTGTGTTTACCTATATGACAATATAGTAGTACCAGATGACCAAATACATTATTGAATATAAACAGGTTTTATTTTAACACAAATATTTAACATTAAATGTTAAAGTTAACCAGCCTATACCGTTATGTCTTTACGTCAATGGGGACAAACATTAGTACCAAAAACATTATAAAAAGGACACTGTTTTACTAGCTCATTTATGTTATATCGTATAAATTAAGGAAAAAGAACATTGACAAAAATATTAATATAGTTTTATACATTTTAGAAGAGTCTCGGAAGTTTTAAAAGTAATTACGGCGGATTGCCAAAAATTATAGATTTGAAAAAAATATGTAGTTATACCAATACCTAAGATATGAACTTTTTAAATAACTTGTTTTTTCTAACGTTTGTAAATTGACCTGCCTAAATAATTTTTAACTGTAAAGTATCTGTGAGTGAGTTGGTAAATTGTAACCTACATTTGTGGTCATTAAAGTTGGGGACAAACTTAGAGGGATGACAGTACTAACAAAAAATGTCCTATAAACATAATATAGAAAAATCCTTCGTTTAGCCACCAGCACCCATTTTGTATTTTTTATAAAAACAGTTATATCTCAAGAACTATTTAAGACTCAGGAACCATACTTTGCACACATCCTAATGGGCTAAAGAGAAAAATATTCGTATAGTATCAGTTAGTTTGCTTTTATATTTTCAAAATGGCGGTGGTTAAAAATCTTCTAACTTAAATAACACCAAAACCATTAACTTTATAAAATTTTTACAAAATATAAAAAATATTGTAATTTTAATTTAAAATCTTACGATACTTTTTTGAGCAAAATACGCCCACGGATAAGCGATAAGCGAGAAAATACAGTTTTAATGCGCTATCGCCGCGCGGCCGTGGCGAAGAAGCTTTGTGCCAGCCGATCAGACGCCGGTTGTTTTATATTTTGTACAAATTTTATAAAGTTAATGGTTTAGTTGTTAAGTTAAAGTATTTTTAGCTACCACCATTTCGAAAAAATAAAAGCAAACTAAATGATCCGTTACGAATTTTTTCCCTTTAGCCTCCTAAGATAAGAGCAGAGTTAGATTTCTGCATCTTAAATATTTGAGATATGACGGTTTTAATAAAAAAATGGCGGATAGTGGCCAAACGAAGAATTTTTGACGTATGTTTATTGGATATTTTCTATTTAACTTGATGAGTACTATCATCTCTTGAAGTTTATCTAAAAATTTCGAATGACAAACTGACCTTTTGAATTTTGCCTTTAATTTTGGTAAGCTGCCCAATTCAGTTGAGTGTATCGTTCAGCTTCACACCCAGAAAGTAAACCACCGATGTTGGATCTAATTGTTCATAGCTAATTAAAATAGTTTGTTTAACAAATAGTTTTGAATTTTTTCTTTGATTTGTTTGAAAACAGGCAATTTTGGTTTTGCAAGGATTTAATTTCAGCAAAATATTGTACTAGACATTTTTTAAGAGTCTGCATCAGTGGTAGCCATCTTGGATTTTAGTCCCGTAAGAGCAATGTTGAATTCTGGCGCCTATATCTCTTTGACCTATTGTCATAAATTAACGGAAGAGGTGTCAAATTAAAGGTATTACAGTCCTCCAGGGCACCACCTTACAGAACTTCTTATTTTCGCTCTCAATAAAAATATAATAATGATTTATTTTGTAAAATATTCCTGAATTTTTGTTTTTATATCAAGTTAAATTTTTGAACATATTAAAAGGTCATGCCCTTGAGCCACATCTCATCAATGTACTTCCAAAGTTTTACATTGATACTTTGATAATTAACGCCACTACAGACGCCAAAGTGAAGGTATGTTCCGCCAGAATTTAACATTGCTCTTACGGGACTAAAATTCAAGATGGCTACCACTGATGCAGACTCTTAAGCATAAACTACAAGGTTTTCAGTCTCCCTAATCCTGGCAATAATCGTTGTGTCATCAGAAAACACAAAAAGGCTACCTTTTGGCACTGCCTGCTTCATGTTGTGTCATTTGATTGTATTTCGTATGCGGCTGGTCGGTGCGCTGTGTGAGGGCTGACTGCAGACAAGCGCTTGACGTGACCAGGCTCCGGTCCAGACACGCGTACACAGCGCACTCTTTGTTTATGTAAATTGGACCCAATTAGCTAGTCGCCAATGGAAACTGCTAATAATAAATTACTTGTCGACTCACTGTCCCTCGTAAAACCTAGTTAGGACTAATTTACATTCGATTTAGGAAGGATGTTTGCCTTAGGAACTGTTAGAACGAAACTGTATTCATGCGGCCTCTGCCATGGTTTGTTCATCTCCAGCCTCTCACAAGACTCAAAATTTAAGTTGAAACAAAATTGTTTATTCTACTTACTTATTTACTTTCCGAGTCCGGTCAACACCTGCCGCTGACGCATTGTCAGAGGCTAGCATTAGATCTTCATGAGTACAAGGTTGTTCCATGAGAGGACAACAGTACAGATGTTTCTTGTCCTGGATTTCTCTGCATCCAAAGTTTGGGTCCATATTTTCATCTAGGTTCCAACACATCCTCGTATTTGATTTGCACTTAGCTACTCCCACCCGAAGTCGGTTTAGTGACTTCTATACACTGGTGTAAGGTTCCCTCCAGATGGTAATGTATCGGCTACTGTGACACAGACTCTCTTTCCATAATTCAAGACGAGCTGCTGACGGAGTTGACTGCAGTGATTGGGTCCTAGCCATGAAACTCTTTCTTGACCTAAGGCGTTTTGCATGTGTCTGACGACCGTATAGAGGGTGACGAGACCCCGTTTCCTGCTTAGATCTTTCCACATCACATCAATGTGGTTTAGTCTTAATCATCAGAAGATTATGTCTCAATCATCAGTAGATGATGTCTCCATCATCAGTAGATGATGTCTCGATCATCAATAGATGATGTCTCGATCATCAATAGATGATGTCTCGATCATCAATAGATGATGTCTCAATCATCAGTAGATGATGTCATAATCATCAGTAGATGATGTCTCAATCATCAGTAGATGATGTCTCAATCATCAGTAGATGATGTCATAATCATCAGTAGATGATGTCTCAATCATCAGTAGATGATGTCTCAATCATCAGTAGATGATGTCTTATTCATCAGTAGATGATGTCTTATTCATCAGTAGATGATGTCTTATTCATCAGTAGATGATGTCTTGATCATCGGTAGATGATACCTCAATCATCAGTAGATGATGTCTTATTCATCAGTAGATGATGTCTTGATCATCAGTAGATGATGTCTTGATCATCAGTAGATGATGTCGTAATCATCAGTAGATGATTAAGAATAAACCACATTTAAAATAAATGCAAAGTAAACTCCGTTTAAATAATGAATACTATATGCATGAAACTAATGGCTTGTAAATATTTCAATTACTAAGTTCTATCTTAAATATATTTTATTACCGAACTTTATTCCACTACAATCAAGGAAATGAAAGTAAAAGGTGAGCACTTTAAAGTTAATTTAATTTAATAAACGTTAAAATTATATTTTCTTTATCATATTTGCCCTATTTTGACATTGTTTTTGACAGGATTTTGGCAGGCTTTGTAAAAACACCTCGACAAAGGCTTTTGTTCACAGCACAAAAGGTGAACACTCCATAAAATATCCTTAAGTAATTAACCTGGAACCTTTTTAAGCTTATTCACTCAAGCTTATGAATGTACGTGAAATGAATTAATATTAACTATATAACCTTTACCTTGTAGGTATGTATGTATGTATTTAAAAAATGAAATTAAGTTTAAAATTGTGTTTTTATTGATTGTAGACAAATTATTCAATAAAAGTTTCATGTCATTATCCTTAATTTTCCAAATGTTTTTTTACGTAAACCGTAAGCTATAAAACATATGTAATAACAAATGGAAAAAAATAAACAATTGTGAAACCCACGTAAAATTTATCTATATGTTTTGCCGAGTCGTCATTAGATGCCCTGCTTAGGGTAGGGAGATTTTTAATGTTGGTTATTCCAAAATATTCAAAAATTGCTTGATGAGTCGATTTTTACATGAATACAGATCTTAGCTCTGGGGAGAGGTGTAAGCAATTTGAACGACCAAAGTTTGAAACATAAGAACAGCTGTTTATATGGACTGAAAACATTCCCTTTATACATATCCATGATCTAAACTATTTCCCACAGGGATGTAAATACAAACATTTTTAGTATACAAAGTGGCACTAGCCACCACCATATGTTTAACTACCCTATTATCGTAATTTTTAAGCCACAAAAATTAGTCTGAAGATTATGTAAGAAGTCAACTACAGTTATACCTTTTGGTAAACCAGAAGTCTAAAAGAAAAAATATTTACTTCCCTGTGGGAAATAGGTTAGATCATGGATATGTCTAAAGGGAATACTTTCAGTTCATCTAAACAGCTGTTCTTATTCTTTTATATTAAAAATAAAATTGATACAATAACTCTGGTGGCTTCTATGGAAACCTGTTACATGTTTTCAATCTTAAAAATCACCAACACCCACCAAAAGATAAGACATACCCATGTCAAAATATAAAAATTATTCTTTAAATTTAATTAAATATACAAAAACATTTAAACTTTATACTAAAGATCGCTTTGTTGAAATGAGGAAAATGAAGAGGAGAAAAAGAGAAAAAAGAAAAGCAATCTTTTATGTGTCATATTCTCTGAGATTGAATCTTGTAAACATGCAGCTTCGTTACATACGAGTACTCAAATATGTGTTGTAGTACAGAGTAAGTGAAACATGCTTACTCAGTACTCAGCAACCTGTGAAATGTAGATGCTTTCGCATTGTACATGCTCTTTGTTCTTTACCACCACTTTACTCTTAAGAGGGATGAGCAATTGTTTGTTCCTTGGTTTGTTTAACGTGTCCTTTCCACCTGGTTGAATTTGAGATTACGAATCGTACGAGAATTCGTGAGAAATTCGTATGATAAAGTTAAATATGTAACTACATTGGAGAAGAGTGAGAACTTCGATACCGTGTGCTTTAATGTATAGATGAAGATGTATACAAAAACTTAAAATAACAGAAGCATAAATGACATATGAGACTGTTGGGTAATTTTCATTTACTTTTTTATTCTTATTTTTTTTCTTTTGTCTGTAAATAATAACCTTAAAAATTGTCATTGTTTATTTCTTAATAAGTACATATTTTTCCTCTTTCACAGTCGCTAAGAACCACATGGCTTTAACCCTCTGTCAATCATTACTGTTAATCTTGTTTACAGTTTTTTTTAAATAAATTCATATTTGATGTATTTCCCAATGCGTGTTGTTATTTTACCACAGACTTATAAATTCTTTTTTTCGTTTTCTTCATGACGACATAAGTAATTGATTTTTTTATGTAATTACATGACATAAAATTGTATTAAATATGTTTATGTGTATTTATAATTTTGCAAGATACGTCTTATGTTTATATTAGAAAAAGGGTTATTAAAGTAAAGAATAAAGAAGCGAAATTAATCAAGCATTACTACTTTTTTTCAACAAATTATAGGAAAAAACCAAAGAAGGCTAATGAAAAGTGATCGAAAGATCACATTTCAAAATATTAAATGAGCATTTGAACTCATTTACTTTCATTAACTTCCCCATGCGGGTCATGTGAATAGCCTACTTTTCCATAGGAAATTTGCTAATGAAGACTTCGCCCAATGTTTCCACGATTACTGAAACAAATATTAACACAGGGTTTTTTATTTTGAGCCTTAGTGTTTTACAGTAATTTAAGAAAAATGTAAGATCGGAAAATACACACAAAAAATTAACTCTAGAGAAAACAATCTATACACTTAACCCTAGAAGTGGCAAGCTATTTACTTTTAACTGTAACATAAAATAATTACAAATATTTTCTTGAAATATTCAGTATATAAAAAAAACATAAACCATGTCCCCTTATAACCACTAACACAAAACCAAAACCGGTGTCCACTACTATCCCAATTAAGCGTCAACTTCCACACAAGCCCGCCATCGTTTATTTAAGGTAGGCCCTCCACTCCACTATACCACATGTTTGCAAGCCAAATTGGGATTGCTCATGGTCGGGATTCGAACTCTAGCACTTCCGAATGGCTAACGCTCGTCAGCGCAGCGCTTTAGCTGGTTCAGCCACCAGTGCATAGGAGTTGAAAGCGCTTATTTCGTTATAAGACATGCCCGGTGGCAGTCTAGTGGACTTCGTGAGCAGGTTCAGTTGCATGCCTCCAGAGGGCAACACGGTCACAAAGGTGATAAGTTCACTAAAATTGACGACAGATGCCTCCACCTGCCACTTCTATGCGTCGTGAATTACGACTTTACCACTTCTAGTGTTAAGAAAAGTATAGCATCGAAAAATACACACTTAGAAAAATTAACTCTAGAGAAAACAATCTAAATTAAAAACCCCGTGTTAAATTGTGCTTCAAGGACTACAAAAATCTGGTAAAATAAATTCAATTATCTTTATTGGTTTCTGAGATACGTGTACACCAAAATAGCAGATTTAACGTGCGCGGTATAGTATTTACGAGGTTTATTTGCTCTCCAATGTCTGAAATATATTAAAATAGTTTTTAAGGTAATTTTCGTCTTTAAAATAGAGACAATATGAAAACGTATTAATAGCCCTTTTTAGGGAATATTATTATCTACAAATTTAAAATAAATGAATTACAGATCAATAATAAGGGAGTTATAAGCGGTTTGCGTATTAAAGCGTTACGCAGCTTTCCTCCCTCGCCCCTCAAGTTGCCCATCACCCCTGGAGCCGACGACATGGGTTTTTACACTCACCTAGGCCCCAAGACCAAAATCAAAAGTCAAATTCTCTGATTCTTTTCATGCATATTCAAAGTTACCTAGCACTCTAGTACCTCGCCTATATGGACGAGTGGACTGTCACAGTGGCAGGATGAACACTTGAACCAATGAGGACATCCGTTGTATCCCGCCACCTGTTAAGTGCCGCCTCCCCCCCACGTCACCTCATCATCGCGGGTCCTTCGTCCTTCGCCCTTCAGTCAAATACGAGGAACAAACCAAGTCAAACCTTTTTTTAAAGCAATGTATCCTTTAAGAAAATGTAAACTTTTAATAGGAGTTTTAAACAAACAACGGAGAAAAATGCGTTTTTTTAAGAGTCTGCATCAGTGGTAGCCATCTTGGATTTTAGTCCCGTAAGAGCAATGTTAAACTCTGGCGCCTATATCTCCTTGACCTATTGTCATAAATTAACGGAAGAGGTGTCAAATTAAAGGTATTACAGTCCTCCAGGGCACCACCTTACAGAACTTCTTATTTTCGCTCTCAATAAAAAATAGTAATGATTTATTCTGTAAAATATTCCTGGATTTTTGTTTTTATATCAAGTAAAATTTTTGAACATATTAAAAGGTCGTGCCCTTGAGCCACATCTCATCAATGTACTTCCAAAGTTTTACATTGATACTTTGATGATTAACGCCACTACAGACGCCAAAGTGAAAGAATGTTCCGCCAGAATTTAACATTGCTCTTACGGGACTAAAATTCAAGATGGCTACCACTGATGCAGACTCTTAAGATACAAATATCAATTTGGGCTTTAATGGGCAATTTGAGTAAGTAGTAACATTACTGAAATTGAATTTTTCTTTGTTATTGGTGCTATATATTAAAATTTTACATTTTATTAAAGGAAATTAAATTTTGCATGTTTTCATCTTTAATGTGATTTTTGTAAATTCCATGGTTTTTTATTTATTGATCTTAGACAAATTTTAATGGTCGCCATTTTTAAATTTTACAGAGTAGAAACGTGATACTATGCAAAAACGTAGGCCCTACTAGTACTCATACAATTACGAAATTTGAAGTTCGTACCTTAAGTGGTACCAGAGTTATAACAAGTTATGTAAAAAACACATACATACGGATGGACGGAAAACGGAGCGAGATAGGACATATGTTCACATTTTTTTTGTTTCGACCTCAGGAACAATATCCCAAAGTTTGTCGGTGCATTTCAGTTACACCCTGTATTTTGGGAACATTTACTTTTTTTAATGGTTTACAAATATTAAACCTATTTCGTTAATGGCTGCCATTTCCTAATATTGTGTAAAAATTCATTTCTTATGTAAACCCTATGGTGGTTTAAGATAGTACACTCAATTTTAAGGCTTTTTATACTTGAGTATTTTATTTATATAGGCCTATAACCGTTTATGAGCCCAGAGAGATCAGGTCCACTTAAAATTTAGTTGTTTTGTTTAAGGTCTCCAATGATTGTGTTAACCAATAATTTTACAGAACCAGATGAGGTTAGTTAAGAGAAGTTAACATTTTTTGAACAGGTGTCATTTTACAATATGGTGGTTCTAGAAGATCCTATAATTTATGGTGGTTTGTATATGACATATAATTTTTTATAGTTGAGTCATCATGAATATATACTATATTAATGACTTTTGATATCCAAAAACAATAAAATGTTCCTTTTTATGGTTTTTTATGAGATGTATATTTTACAAGATCTCAATGGTGGGACAGTTAAAATCCCCGGTAGAGGTCTTTGATGTGAATATATCAACAGGCTACCTCTATTCTTAATGGTGCTGATAAATTTTCCAAATGAAATACCAAGACCTGTACCTGTTTTTATAAGAAAAAGGCTCGATTTCACGAATCCAAGGATTACATAAAATGTCATTTCATGGGCGAAACGATGTAAGTGCAATGTGCAGGAAGTAAGAATATAACAGCTTGACATTCTTGTAATTGTGCACTGAATCGAATTTGGGTCCAGTTGCCGTTACATTTGATCTCTAGGCTATTTATAAATTATGCTTCCTAACATGAGGTTAACGTTGTGTAGTGACAAGACCGGGGTTTGGACCGTTCCCCATCAAAACGTTAAACGAATCAGAGACGTAAAAAACATTAAAAAAATTAACTGATCCCCCCGTTGCAGCAGACCTGTGTACTTAGTGACTTTAATAATCATTAATAAATAATAATAATAACAATAATATATGACAAGTTTTATCAGTCTGTTGATAAATATGAAAGTTATTTGCCTATTCTCCCTAAGATTAACATAAGAAAGAGTATGCAGGTTTGCTGCTGTGAGGAACATTTCAAGCTGGCATCTATAGCATAAAAATCTTTATTTTAACCATTTATACTAACTCACATCAACATCTGTCCATAAATAAAGGAGTTTGCCTATCCCCTATATGTTTAACATGGGAAATGAGTATGCAGGTTAGCTGCCATGATAAAAACATAAGCTATGATTTTTAAGCATAAATGTATAATTCTTAACCACATGAAGCTAGTTTGATCAAGTTTGAACCAAAAATATTGATTGTTAAGTGACATATTAATTTTTCCTTATCCTCCAGAAGGACATTGAAGTCCCAAAATACAACGTACTGTGTTTAGATTTTTTGATATCTCGGTAACCAATGGAGATAGAGAAAAGATTTGTGAAACTAAATTGTGTAGCGTTTTAAGCTGATTCTGATAGTAAAAGACAAAAGTTATAATTAAATTTAAAAATTTTTTAAATTACATATGAAAAACGAAAAGCCCTAATTTTTTAGTATAAACCCCCCCAAACTACCCGTTCCGATTGACCGATATGTCTGGTTTACGAGCTCGTCAGAGCAAAAATGTGGAAATACACGTTTTTACCAAATTTGGTCTTGATCGGACCATTTTTACGAAAGTTATCATGTTCACAGCCACACGTATATAAAAATTTTAACGACTATTGTTTTTAGCCTCTGGGCACCGAAAGAGGAAAAAATAATATGGTCCCGGGCCATGAGAACTTGCCATGAGACCTAAGGTAAGCTTCTTCCCTATGGGAAATTCGCTAATAACAAAATGAATATTCCAATACTGTGATAATAATTAATTAAAACTACTCATGGAAGTAAACATTGTTGAACTTTCCCATAGAATAAAACTTATTCCTTTGACCGCGAGATTCATTTCTCCTTGTCGCTGCTTATTTCAGTGTTTTTACAACCGTGTGATTGCCACAGCGACCTCCGAGCCTGTGGCACCCTTATCCCCATATAAGTGGTATAAGAACATCTCCGACCCCTCCAACAGTCTGGAGCGATATACTGCCGGATTACCGTCCAATTCCACTCTATTCCTTATCCCGAAAGTGGCTCAGAACATGTTAAAGAAACAGAAACGTTTTGGTTGAAATCACAACCGTTGTTTGAGTAGATTCATTTCCAATTTAATTTAATTTCCAATTAGGTTTTATTACTACTTACACAATACAAAAAATTAAATATATTATTCTTGAATACGATGGATATGTATTTAAGCGCACCTTATGTATAATACGATTCCATTTTTTATCTTTCCTCAATTCTATTTCATTTTTTCGCCAGCCGTCAAATTTAATATAAACTTGTACGTATTTTTTTATTAATTATTATTAAAACTTAAAAAAATGAAATAAAAATTTTAGTTTACTTTTAAAATAAAAATTACTATAATGTTTAACTACTACAATCTACTGTACATTATACTTTCTTAGTCTTTTACTTTTATTGAGAAGTACAAGAAAATAATTTTTAGTTTTTCTTATTATATTTTCTTGAATATATACAAATTTATACTTTTTCCATATTGGTCACTGGCCATATTGTTCACTGACGTATTGGTCACTGGCCATGTTGGACACTGGCCATATTGGACACTGGCTATATTGGTCACTGACCATGTTGGTCACTGGCCATATTGGACACTGGCCACTTTGGTCACTGGCCATATTGGTCACTGGCCATATTGGTCACTGGCCATATTGGTCACTGGCCATATTGGTCACTGGCCATATTGGTCACTGGCCATATTGGTCACTGGCCATATTGTTTGGTTCGTAACAACCAGCGAGTGCTTAATGTCACATAACGCACGTAGTACTTTTAGCCAAGTCCCATGACTTAGCTCACATTTATTTATTTACTTACTCTAATACAGTTTACTTCAATTACAATAAAGTAGTGCCATCTAATATAACCATCCATTTGGAAGTATTGAGGTTTTTTTAGGTGATGTTAACTTTACAACAATATAGTTAAATAAAATATAAATTAAGAAGTTAATTGATAATTATGATATTTTTAACATAATCCAGGAGATGTACGGCCATGTAATAAATAATATACAGTGGTAACAATCATAAAATAATAAATTATAAATAATTAATCAACAACAATTGTAATTGATTTAAATTGCAGGCAATAGTTTAAACAATAAGTAAGATATCGTAAACAACAAGAATAGGTAACAAAATATAAATGATGAATACTTAACACAATGCATATTTAAATTGCAGTTGCATTAATTATATAAAAAAATATTAAAATTTTGACTTGTAACACTTTAGAGTGTTGCCAAATATGTCCAAATCACAGCTTTCATCATTACTATTATAATCCTACATCCTACGAGGGAGGATTAGGTATGTGGTAGTAGTTCGGGGAAGAGGAAGCCAAAACTATTTCCTCTGCTTCTGCTCCTACTATTTAAGTTGGGAACAAAAAACGACATGGCCACTAGGCTACAATGTGACTAACTCGCCTTTCGTTACTAGTCTCAGAATGTACGTAATCAAATTAAGAGTCTGCATCAGTGGTAGCCATCTTGGATTTTAGTCCCGTAAGAGCAATGTTAAATTCTGGCAGAACATACCTTCACTTTGGCGTCTGTAGTGGCGTTAATTATCAAAGTATCAATGTAAAACTTTGGAAGTACATTAATGAGATGTGGCTTAAGGGCATGACCTTTTAATATGTTCAAAAATTTAACTTGATATAAAAACAAAAATCCAGGAATATATAACAAAATAAATCATTATTATTTTTTTATTGAGAGCGAAAATAAGAAGTTCTGTAAGGTGGTGCCCTGGAGGACTGTAATACCTTTAATTTGACACCTCTTCCGTTAATTTATGACAATAGGTCAAGGAGATATATGCGCTAGAATTTAACATTGCTCTTACGGACTAAAATTCAAGATGGCTACCACTGATGCAGACTCTTAACCTGCATGTTGCACTAAATAATCATGCTATTGAGAAATCATCCACTTACAACCACTTCAAGCTGCAATTAATTCCATTCAGACTATTTCTTCAGTTGAGGAAATGAATTTGATATTAGTCCATAATGGTTACTTTCTTATAAACCTTAATAGTTATATACTCGTCATAAATTTATATTAACATATTTATTTTTAAAGAGGTTCAATACATTTGCGTTAAGGTTTGAAATGATAAATGCTTCGTACCCAGTTTTGTTTTAGTCAGGGTTTTTGAAACGCAGCATTTTTTATATGAAACAATACTTATTTAGTAGATTTCGCCTGAACAAAATTAATAGTTCATACTAATGAAACACAAATATAACTAAAAAAACAAATTTTAAAACAGCACACAACAATAAACAAGCGGCGAGTGTGACAAGAAGGAAACAATACGCCAATCAGGAAGCTGCTCCTGGGGCTAGTAGCAATGAGGAAATCCGTAGTGAGGGGGAGGGTGGGGGAGGTAGATGGGTGTGGGGGAACAACTCTTGTTCTAAAGGTAACCTCACACATTGTTGTATATCATAAAATTAGAAATGTATATCAAATATAGTATCTATGTAGTATCAAATTTGGTATAATATCACAAAAAATTCAGGAAATTCTACTACACATGCAATACTTTAATGTTCTGTTGAATACAGTTGAAAGACCAATAAAAATTGTGAGTTAAAAGAGTTAAAAATATATTTCACGTATAATGATAGTAATCTAACAACAAGTATTTTAAATTATCGTTAGTTAGCTATTATATATTATAGTCGTTTTACTACTTACTTGATTCGGATTTTTACCGCTCGCGTCGTCTCTCCACCCCCAGCTTCCACAGTTTTCTGTCGGTACAATCGCCGATTTGAAGGCCTCATTTTACTATTGCCTCTTGAATTCCAATCTGCCAACTGCGTCTGGGCCGTCCTCTTTTACTTTCTCCCCTTATCTATAATATTATAAAGAAGAGGTGGTGTCTGTATGTTTGTTTGTGGGTTTGTGTGTTTGTGGGTTTGTTGTGGCAAGTGAATGCGAAAAATACTGAACCGACCGGTTTGAAATTTTACACAAAGGTAGATCTTAAACTCATGCAACACATAGGCATACTCATTTCCTTAAAATCCTCTCGGGCTACGCCCTGTGAACGTCCTAAGTTTCAATGTTTACATTTTTAGAGAATGAAAACATAAAATTACTTGAATGTCAACAGCTGTGAATACTAAAATTTGACAGTTCGAGAAGAAGGAGAAGAAGAAGAAAGAGCTGCCGTGACCGTCCTAGGTTTCAAAGTTTACATTTTCTAATGACAACATCCGTTTGCACTATATTTTGACAGTTCGGGAAGAAGAAGAAATAAAGTTGATTGTTCAGATAAACTGCTGGATCGAAATTAGTGAATTATTTGAAATAGCGGAATGGTAGATTTTAAGTTCTTTTCCGACGACTGTCTCTATTACATTAATCCTTATCCTCTCCCAATATTTGACATATGTTACTTTGAAATGTTGTAGACACTCCTGTTTTGTCATTTTGTAAACAATGAAGAGCCTACACCTTTCAGCCTTTTTAGCCCGTGCGAAGAACGGGTACTTTGGCTAGTACATAGTAAATGGAGAAAGTATTGTTTCCGTCAAAATTCGAGTGTGTGCGTGTGTGTGTGTGTGTGTGTGTGTGTGTGTGTGTGTGTGTGTGTGTCTGGATGTGTACAATGCCACATGCTACCACGAGGCGTTTTTTTCATTTTTTTGAATTTTTTCTTTTTAAGGGTAGTTTATCCCTAAAACCCCTTAAAAACGTGAAAAATCCAAATTTCTTACACAGAGTACTTAATAATTTGACACCACCCGCATGTCTGTAAAAATGACGGTTCAAATGTTATATTGCAAACGAACGACACTAACACTCCGCCTCCGAGCTAGCGGACGTGCTATTTCCCGAATGTACAAAATAGGTTAAGTAGAGTGTTTTGTTTATTATTTAATTCTATAGTTATATTTTTTGTTGTGTTTTTTGACCGGTTTCTTTTATATATAGAAATAACCCCTTTGTTTGTATAAATGTAAATATCGTTAAGCACTTGAAAACGGTAGTAGTTTAACCAACTCTCGAAACGTTGTGTAGATTTTAAACACAAGACGCGTTGGAAAAGTCCAACTAATTGTTAATTTAATAATTAATAACCAACGCTATCATGAATTTTCAAAACTCTGGTGTAAAATATATTTTAGTTCTTTGCAAAAATACGTGGAATGCAAATTCAATTAAAGAACAAGACACAGTAGGTTGATATTCTTCTCGAAACTTTGCCACTTCCACGAAGCACAGGATTCCGATTTCCGATGATTTCACTTGATCCCAACGTGTTCCGGATAGAATGTTCTGTTTTCAAATTGCTTCGTTTTATCCAACTGGCTCAATAAAAGATCAAGTGGGTAATACATTTTCCAATTTACGTTGTGTCTCTCACAAAGTAATACTTCAAAATATTTTCTCTCGCGTTGGGATAAAATTAAAAAACGTAAGCTATTATGTTTCATAGTACCCCACGCTCATTTATAACATGTTTTGTAAAAAATATGGAATTATTTTACTGTGACATATACAGGGTGTCCTTGAAAAACGTTTCAGGAATTCGGTGAGTGATTAGATACATTAAAAGAAATAAAAAAGTTCCAATGGAGGTATGGCCTAAAACGCTTATTTTCTCAGATATCCGCCATTTTGTATTTTTCACAGAATATTTTTTATTTCAAACATTTTTGTACGGACTATTTTCAAATTTGGTATGTGTTTTAAACTAGTAGACTACTATTATTAAAAAAATAACTAGCATGATCAACGCTCAAAATTCAAAATGACGGCCATTTAAAATTTTAAAACTAAAATACTTTGAAAACGCTAAAAATACAATGGCCGCCGTTTTAAATGTTGAGCTTGGATCATGCTAGTTATTTTTTTAATAATAGTAGTCTAGTAGTGTAAAACAAATACCAAATTTGAAAATAACCCTTAAAAAGGGTTTGTAATAAAAATTTTTGTGAAAAATACAAAATGGCGGTTATCTGAGAAAATAAGCATTTTAGGCCATACCTCCATTGGAACTTTTTTATTCCTTTTAATGTACCTAATCACTCACCGAATTCCTGAAACGTTTTTCTTGGACTCCTTTTATATACCAGAACTTATCTATTTTTACAAAGTACTGACTTTGCATTAACTGTAAGAAATTAAACTATTGAACACTGTTAATAATCTACTTCTACTAGAATAACATGGTTACATAAATTTATCTAGCTGTAGCCTGTACTATGTATCATTTTGATATGGATATGTCTTAGTACTGGTCCCCCCACCAGTGTTGGTAATTTTTAAAATGAAAAATATGTAACAGGTTTCCATATAAACTACCAGAACTATTTTTTGTATTGCATTTTTAATATATACGCATAAGAACAGCTGTTAAGACGAACTGAAAACATTCCTTTTAGACATATCCATGATCCAACCTATTTCCCTCAGGGAAGTTAATACAAACATTTTTTTATAAAAATACTGAAGTGGGAGAATAGTGAAGAATAATTATGAACGCAAAGTTAGTGTTTCTAACCATAAGATTATGAGGCTACATAATGTATAGACTGGGATGGTGGCGTCATCCTGTAATCCAGCTACTTGGAGGTCACGAATTGTGGATAGTTATGAGCGATGGTCGGTAGATGTAGTGTTCTCTTGTGTGGATTAACGTCCGCACTATTGAATACTACGTTAATCCGCAAATACCACCCTCATAATTAGACCAGTTCGTAATTCAGAGGCCGTGGTTCGGATTCCACGTTAAACTGTAGGTCCCTTAGTTACCGTCGGCTGTTGGGCTATTAATTAACAGTCTTGTCTAAGGAATACGTCAGCCATACTCAGTAACAAGACTACAAGATCGCGCCACAATCATCCTACACTCATTTCTCATTCATACTTGGCTTATAATACCTACCTGGGTAAGTTGCCATTTCAATAATCTAAGTTTCTAAGTATATTACATAACCATAAACAGTAATTTGAAACATTCGTGCAGAATTTTCGTGCATTGAAACCCCATAATTCGAAACTCATGATGATGAATATGAAATATTACCGAAGCGTGGGACAAACATAACAACATATCGCGTTTCAACAGAACTTTGCTTTGTCCATTCCATTACAACTCGTGTATCTGAAAGCACATTCACCACTTAACATGATTAATTTAGTTCTATCTAGTGTCCAACACTATAACCAAGCTCTTTGTGCTACCCACTAGAAATTCCTTTTGAGGATGGATTCAAATAGACTAATGGATAAAGTTGTGACGTTGATAAAATGGTCTTAAAACAATCAAGCTGGCCGCTTTATGCCGAGGTGGAACACACCAAAGGTTAGGAACAGGACTGTTTTGTTTCCCCGCAAAAATGTTTTACTGTAGCGTTTTTTTGTTTCGCCTTAATGTCAATTTTTGAAATTGTATTAATAATCCTTTTTGGACTGAGCAGGAGATCTATCGCCTGCAGCATATGATTTTGTTTTTCAACACTTATTTGTTTCTTACAGTTAGAAGTTTTGTCACATTGTTTTTCATATATCCTTATTGATGTTATAAATATATTTCATTATCTGATGTTGGCAACACTAACATCAGATGGACTGAAAATTTAAAATAAAACACTTAACTTAACTCTGCGCTGTGCAGTCTATATTCTTATATGTCTATGAACATTTATTATTATTTTTTATAATATATAACTAAATGAACAATATGATCTATATAAATCTAAATAATAAAAAAATCTAAAAAGAGTTGTATTCGTTAGATTTTTTAATTGTATCGATAAAAAAATTATGTTATTTTATTATTATTTTGCTTGCTTTATATTTTAAAATTAAATATAAAAGTAGTATAAAAAAATACTTAAAAAAAATTAAAAAATTTTGTTGTTTTTAATTATTTTATGGTAACTAAATTGCAAAAAATATTATTTTTTTTTTGCTTGCTTGTCTACTTATATTTTCTTAGAGTACCTAAAACAAATATGACAAAAAATGTACATTGTAAAATTATTTTATGAACTAAAATTGAACAAAAATTACTTTTTTGGTGCTGTCTTTTTCAACTGTACCTACGTAATTTAAGCTACAAAAAATGTGTAAAACAAAATTGTTGTAAAAATTTAACGGTCCTAAAAGTGTTAATAACTATTCTAGAATCAAGTTTAAAAAAACTTTAAAAATTGGCTTAGTCGCTTCAGACTTAGTAAAATCCATTTTTTTAATCTATCACAAACACATTTGATATGGTTAGTTGAACACTGCAACAGGTACATCTGTGAGACACTGACCCAAAGGGGGTGTGGTATTTTAATATTAATATTATTGACATATTAATTGTAAAACGGATTGATGGTCTCTTGATTACAGTGTCTTTACTGATAAAGGCCAGCTGATTATTTTCAAGACCTAAAATAAAAAGCCGTATTGGTTGTATATACTTTTAAAACAAATCAGGATTGAGAACAAATCTAAATCAAGCATGGAGCCATTAGAGAAGAGGGTTAAGTCTGCTATTCCTCCGAACAAGACATCACATCAAGCACCTAACCGGACAGAACTCTCCTGTTGCGCGCTGTATTTCCTTTCTTATTATCCTTTTGAAAAAGTGATTTACCCAGTTAGGTATTTTAAGGCAAGTTTGAATGAAAATGAGTATAAGATGGTTGTGGCGTTAAATTTTTGTCTTGTTACTGACTAAGGCTACCATGTTCCTTAGACAAAACTGTTAATTAATAGCCCAACAGCCGATGGCAAGTAAGGGACCTACAGTTTAACGTGGGATCCAAACCACAACTTTGCCTCTGAATTACGAACAGATCTAATTATGAGGATGGTCTTTGCGGATTAACGTAGTAATCAATAGTGCAGACGTAAATCCACACAAGAGAACACTACACTCACCGACCATTTGCTCACAACTATCCACAATTCGTGACCTTCAAGTAGTTGTGGATTATAGGAAGTCACCACCGTCCCTGTAACCGTCAGTCTTATTGTAGATAAGGAAGACCTAGTATTTATTTTTATTAACTTTTTCATAAAAACACCTTTCACCCAATCTGGTGTTTAATTAATACGGGCTCGGAAGTTATCAACATTACCGGACTCTCTTCTACCATTCTTTTCTCATTGGTCTATACGTGGTAAAATCTCTTGGTTAGGTTTAAGCTTTACCCAATAGTATTCAAAGTGAATAAAAGAAAAAATTCTATTGGTACAGCTTTTAACGTTAATTAGCTGTTTTTATCCTGTTGGAAAATTTTTATCCTGCTCGTTTTATACCCAAAGAATGCATAAGCATGAAAATTAGGGAAGATAAAATTAAGGAATACAACTGTAAAGGTAAGATAGGGATCAGAATCAAATTATTGGAAATTGGAAGTCGAAAGAGAACTCAAGCAGACATAAATATACATCACATCACTCGGGCGAACAAATGAAAACGCCTCTCAACCGAATCAATATGTCTACTTTATCTCCAACTTTGCCACTTTATAAATACATAACATGGCTTTTGTATCACTGGGTTTGTAAACGTCAGTTTTTGTTGTCAGTTTGTTTAACTCAATCAATTTGGCAAGTGACATATTCTATAAATCACTATGATATGCGTTTATCTATTAGTCTATTTATTTTATACATTTAAACTGTAAAGAAGTGAAAATAATAATTAGGTGAAATATAATTTATAATGTTAATTACTTCAATTGGTATATAATTAAATTTTTAATTCCATCATTCTAGCTAATGGTTAAACAAGCTCTTTATTAATAATCATGCGAAATCGATATGTCCTCGTTTTAATGGAATCGACTACTGATATATTGTGAAGAGTTTCAGAATTTTATCTCCACTAATGATAATTACATATAGTAATTTTATATAGTTTTTAAAGACAGCATTACTACCAGCTGCTGGTTATTTTATTCAATTCATAGAATCAAATTGATTATATTTCATATTTTTATTTCTGATTATATCAAATGCATATTTAAGTACACAAGGTCAACTTAAAAACCTTCCAGTTAGTTCACCCTAACTCAACGTTACTGGTACCAGCACAGATCAACCAAAATAACTGGTTGATCTGTGCTGGTACTAAGAGTGCCTGTTGACACCTACAGTAAATTACTGTATTTCATTCACCCATACGCTGATAGCCAACGATGGGTTGTTGATAGTTAAAAATATTAATTTATAGTATGAGATTAAATTTGAAGCAAGCATTTTTAAATGCAAATTAATAATAACAAGATTAAGTTAGATTATTGAAATGGCAACCTACGCAGGTAGGTATTTTAAGCCAAGTATGAATGAGAATTGACTTTAGGATAATTGTGGCGCGATCTTGTAGTCTTGTTACTGACTAAAGCTGACATGTTCCTAAGACAGGACTGTTAGTTAATAGTCCAACAGCCGATGGCAACTAAGGGATCTACAGTTTTACGTGGAATTCAAACTAAAACTTTGCCTCTGAATTACGAACAGGTCTAATCATGAGGATGGTCTTTGCGGATGAACGTAGTATTTAATAGTGTGGACGTTAATCCACACAAGAGAACACTACACCCACCGACCATCGCTCATAACTATCCAAGTAGCTGGATTACAGGACGACGCCACCGTCCCAGTCAATAACCCATTGTGCCTAATATATATTATCTTATAACATATCAAACAGCAAATAATCCAACAAGGTGGAAAAACAACCCCGTAGCAGCTGATCTACAAATTCGAATTTTCATCAATTTAGGGATTACTAATGATGATTATGACTAAATTTAGTCGTAGATTGGATTAGATTATCTTTTGGAATGGCGAACTACGGATGAGAAATGATTGTGGTGTGATTTTGTAATATAGTAACTGACTAAGGCTGACATAGTTTAACAAACAAGATATGTAAATCTCCTTAATATGCTTAAAAAGAGTAAGCAGGCTTGCTGCTACGAGGATCAAAATAATTTAGGGGTTTCTACGCACAGTGATAAGCTTTATTCAAAAGGTGTATACTAAATTTAATCACAATAGTTCAATCAATAATGGTATTTGGAGGGAATTTAGCAAAAAAAATCAATAACTCTCGTCGAAGACGTACCTTTGAACGTATATTGTGATTGTTTCATATTATTTAGCTTTTCCAAAGGAGTACCAATTTTATAAAGCTTCCACATACAATGAATGGTTTGATCAAACACACATGTTGACGTCAGAGGAGCATGTTGGATGTTATATCTAAGGTCACAAGCACTGAATATGACAACAAATTAGTTTGTAGGTTAAATAACAAAATGTTTATCTGAAGAGTATTTCAGAGATTTAATAAATGAGCGAATTTACCTTAATCGTTCGATTTCGGGAGACTCCCAGATAACACGTATCTCTAAAGGAAAGGCTGTAAATATGTCCCCAACAGCCGGGGTGGCGACTACTGTAAGTGTGAAGCCCATTGTTGTTGCTTTGGGAAGGTCGCCTAACATTTTGCAGCCTTCAGTTCATTTTAAAATTATTATATAGTTAACGTTCTATTATTTAAATATGTTAAATATACCCAAAAAACGTTTAATTTTATATTACGTGTTAATTTTTTTAACTTTACACAGTTTACAAAGTAAATTCTATTTTACATTTTACCAATTTGCTTCCTATAAAAATTACTTTCATGAGTTATTATCTGATTTGTTTACTACGTTGCGGTCCTAACGCTCATTGTTAAAGAACAGCTGTTTGATTGTAAAATGTTGCTTTAATTTTAAATTGTAAAATGGATCAAACAATCTTTTAACAAGATGGTGTTCCACCTCATTTCGCAAATCATGTCAAGCAATTATTAAATGACAACCTTCATGACCGTTGGATTGGTCGTGGAAATGATGTTTTAGATTGGCCACCCTGATCACCAGATTTAACTGTTTGTGACTTCTTTTTATGGGGTTACTTGAAGGAAAAGGTATACCCATAGCTTCAATATTTTTTGTGAGTTTCTTTGTAAGAGATTTGTAATCATTTCTTAAGTGCTGTTATCAGTGTGTTGCTGTGGATGGGTCATAGAAACTTTGGAAATGGCAATAATTACGATAAAATACCAATGTTATTTAGATTTTTATTGCGGCCATTTTCCATCACGATTTTATGTAAAACAAAGTTTCACGACGTTTCTGATCCCGTCCTCAGGTGAACTAATATCTAAAACATAACACAATTAACACATAATCTGAATAAAGCCGCTATAAAACTGAAAACATAAAAGTTTAAAGCAGTCAAAAAACTTAAAAACAAACCTTTACACAAAAAAGAAAAACACGTCCACTCGTGAGGAGTGCAGGTTTTTATTTCTTATGTGTGTAATGGTTAGTGAATGGTTATGAAAATAATAATAATCTAAATAACATAAATCCACCATCACCAATAATGAATTTCAAAAAAAGAAAATACCATTATTTCTGACAAGAAAGACGTATTTCAAATTACGTTATGTTTTTTGTTGTTGTAAAGCTGGTCAGAGTGAAGTTTTCTATCTAGTTGCAAGCTGTGCCGTGGGAATATTTATTTGTTACATGTTAAAACAATTACGCCTATTGTCGCTTGTTTTAAAGTCTTAGTATATTCAGTTCGAACGGTTTGGGAAGAATTATAATTCTGCACAGTGACCATGCTTTTCAGAAGGATGTTTAATACCTAAAATACTTCATTTTAGAGATATCTCTTGTATTAAGCAACAAACTTTTCCGATTCCGTTAATATCTAAGGCTGAAGGCAGATGCCTGCCACATGACACCGCAATTGGTCCCCGGTGGCCAGACATCTTTGTGCTTGTGGACGGGACCGTGAAGCGAAACTAACTAAAGTGCATCTCGGAGAGAAGCGCCGCGCCGCGGGCGGTGCGAGGGTAGAGGGTGGTGGAAGGGGGGGAGATGCGCGGTGGCGGGGCGGCGGCGAGCGACGGCGGTCAGTCGAGTGCGGTACTGCGAGGTGCGAACACGTCACTGCCACGGCCCGCATCGCGAGTGTACGAAGTTTTCGATCGACCACTGGAAACCGGTTCAAGTTGTTTTAAGTGGAATCTAAAAAAATCCGAGTAACAGTGTTGTTTTATAAAATTTACTTAAGTGAGGAGACTCCAGTGATGGGCGCGACTCCAGTAGTCGTCGTCGGCACCTAGAGAGTCGTGGTTGTGGACTGGAGAACCGTGAGATGAAGGAGACAAAGATGAAAGAGAGGTGTGACAAGGCGACGCACGCCTGGCTCGGCTGCCTGTGTGTAGTGTCCATGGTGGCGTCGGGCTACCTCTTCTATAAGGAGTCACTGCTGGAGTCCCGCCTGGAGGCTCTGGAGAGACAGTTCCAGGCGCTTCCCCTCCAAGGTGCGGTCCCGGGGGAGTTGCTCGTTGAGAGACTCCGGAGGGAAGTGGGAAGGAAGTACTCGACTCTCCACACCAGGGTGGCGCGGGATCTGCCCACCGACTGTGCTTGTCCAGGTAACCGCTTTCCTGTTTACTAGGAAGCCTGTTAGGATTGTCCAAGAACCTTCGTTTTATTTAAATTACTCTCATTCAAGTTTATACTGTAGAGGTGAAATTAGTGTATACTCCTGCAAAGGTAAAATCAACGGTATCGTTAATAAATAAACACAACATTTAATTAAGCTTTCTGTAAAAACATATAGAACCGATACTGACCGAAATCCTTATTCGATTATGCATTCATTTTGCGCGTGAAAGGCTCAGGGTTCGATCCCAGGTATCTCCACATACTTTTGACATCGTGTAATCCAACTACTTGGAGGTCACGAATTGTGGATAGTTGTGAGCGATGGTCGGTGGGTGTAGTGTTGTTCTCTTGTGTGGAATAACGTCCGCACTATTGAATACTACGGCAATCCATAAAGAATATCCTCATAATCAGACTGATTTGCAATTAAGAGGCCGTGGTTCGGATTCAACGTTAAACTGTAGGTCCCTTAGTTGCCATCGGCTGTTGGGCTATTAATTAACAGTTCTGTGTAAGGAACATGTCAACTTTAATCAGTAACAAGACTACAAGATCGCGTCACAATCATCCTAAACTCATTTCTCATTCACACTTGGCTTAAAATACTTACCTGGGTATGTTGAAATTTCAATAATCTAATCTATATGAAAGATACTTTTCCTCGATTAATAAATTAATTCAATTCCTCTAGTGTGAATATTCATACTAGATTTTATGCTGCCGATCATTCTTAGCTACTTGATTCGTTTTAATTCGAATATTTTATTACTAAATGTTTTCAAGTTTCTATATTTTACATTTCTGTATATCATTTAGAGTTATGCGACATGCGTGCAAGCTAATTGGACATCAAAGCATTTAAACCGCCGTGGGCCGTTGCATTTGTGATAACGAATTGTAAACATAAACTTCGTTAGCCTTCTATTATTTTCACTACGACATCAGTAATACAATTTTCTACGAAAAAAGTAAGGTAAAATGAATAGTAATTTTAAAAAAGCAAAGTAATTTTACTGTTAATTTTATATACGAGTCTTAGAGATTATAAAACGCAAAACCTTTCATTGGCAGTTTAAATTATTCATTATTTATCTGAAACAAGTCAGGAGATTGGTGGCATTTTTTATCCACAGAACAAACAGGTTTAGGTGAATGAAATAAAAGTTTGTATTTGATTGAATTGCAATTAGAGAGCTTATCCTTGTATACATCTCTTTAACTACAAACATAGTCACGTTTTTAATACAATTATTAATTATAATTAATAAAATGGGTTTAATTTTATTTTGTGATGTAAAAAAAAATAGTAAAATAAATTTAACTAAGTATAAATATATTTAAATTAATAAATTTTTGAAATCAAAGTTTTAGTACGCATTTATTTAAAAATTCCTTGATTCAAATTTAATCTAGAATAACTTCATCTGTCAGCAAAGGGAATCAATTTTACTGTCAATTCTATATATTATTAGTCTTAGAGTGTTTATAAAACTCAAAACCTTTCATTGGCAGTTTCAATTATTCATTATTTATCTGAAACAAGTGAGGAGATTCGTGGCAGTTTTGTATCCATAGAAAAAAAACAGGTTTATGTGAATGAAATAAATGTTTGTATATGATTGAATTGCAATTAGAGAGCTTATTCTTGTACCTATACATCTCTTTAACTACAAATATAGTCACGTTTTTAATACAATTATTAATTATAATTTATACTAAATTTACATCCCTCGTTTAATTATTATTGTCTTGTATATTATTGTCCATTCTTTTTTTGGAAATAAAATAAATGTTAGCCTAAGTCATATTATTTAACAAAATACTTAGATAAAAATTTTATCTAGAATAATAATTTAATCTGTTTGCTAATTTTTGTTTCCAACTTTATTAGTATAATATCTTAGAAATTTCTTAAAAAAACATGTTACAAACTGAAACACGAATTTTACTTGAGTTGCACGAGCCACATATCCTAAGTCTCGGCCCACCGGCGCTACAATGAAGCCTGTCACTTATCTTGCTTCTCATAAATTGCGCTCCTCTTGTTCAAATATCCTCATTGCTGCCAGTCTTCTTTGTTTGAAGCAACCGACCTTTGTAAATCTGAGAAACTGTTATCTAAAATTAACAATTGTGTGACATGAGTTAATGTTGTAGAAGTTAGAGGTTTGTTCGTTTCCACTTCGGAGTGTATTGTATGTGTCCCGATGCATTACATGAACATTACTATCTTCTCTGGCCAAGCTAGGTTTTTAACACACGTCACTTGTAATTTTATGTACTTTTTGTCTACTGCCTTAGCTAAATAGCTACTGTAAGCTCATGTTCATAGTTTTTTTTATTAAATTAATTTCCTCAAAGGATGACAGCAAAGCTTGAAACGAAGTTTTAAAATATTTTTTTCCATAACTACAAAATTTCTTCAAGATTATTTTTTTTTAGATTTAGATTTAGACCATTGACATGGCAACATACCCAGGTAGGTATTTTAAGCCAAGTACGAATGAGACATGAGTGTAGGATGATTGTGGCGCGATCTTGTAGTATTGTTACTGACTAAGGCTGACATGTTCCTTAGACAGGACTGTTAATTTATAGCCCAACAGCCGATGGCATTTAAGGGACCTACAGTTTAACGTGGAATCCGAACCACGGCCTCTGAATTACGAACTGGTCTAATTATGAGGATAGCCTTTGCGGATTAACGTAGTATTCAGTAGTGCGGACGTTAATCCACACAAGAGAACATACACCCACCGACCATCGCTCATAACTATCCACAATTCGTGACCTCCAAGTAGCTGGATTACAGGATGACGCCACCAACCCAGTCATGTTCATGTAACTATTGACATTTTTACATTATAGTAGGCTTTACCATTCATTATAAATACCCCCGTCGTAGCAGACCTGCGTACTCAGCGAATTTCCAAATCATTACCCGTTGATAAATTACAGTATTTGCATATTTTCCGTAACATGTGAAAGAGTATGCAGGTTTACTGCCTTGAGGGACACTAAAAGTAGGCATTTTTACCATGAGCTATTTTTATTCTGACCATATACTAGATATAGGGAGAAGCAATTTTCTATTTTCCTCTTTAAAGGCCCTATTTCTTTGAATGTGACGATAAAAATACTAAATAAAGCCTAAAACACAATTTTTATGTTTTAAAAGTAAAATTTTTCAATATGTCACCATTTTGTTCCTACAATGGTTAGGGAGCTGAAATTTTACCAGAGTATTTTCAAAACGTACTTTATAAGTTGTGTTAAGTTTCAAGATGTTCAATGCATAAATGACTAAGTGATGAAAAAACAAACGTTTAAACCTCTTCGTGGGACACTCTGTATATTGGCCTATATTAATCCTTTCCGAGTACCGCGCGCTGCAGTCCTAATATACCGCCTCCCCAACAAAACAGAAGTCGCACTGCACCCCACAGACCCATTACTTTCACACATTGCTTGTTTATTAATGCGTCTATTTACGGGCTATTTGTTCGTCTTTGAAGTGTTTTCTCGTTTCCTACTGCAGTTTCACGCTTCGTTTGCTATCCAGTTGAGCGAGACATCCGAGTGGTAAAGTCCCTTTGAGGAGAGATCCAGCAGTAATAACATTTTGAAAACAATAAAATGGAAATGCACGGATATTGAAAAATGATTTTTTCCCTTTTGCACGAATATTGAATCTCGACTACTGAGTGTTTTATAGATAAACTAGCAGTAAGCCCGTTTTTTGTACGTGTTGTAGGATTCAGTTTAAAGAAGAAAGATTATCATACCAAAATTTAAACCTGAAACCCTAAACAAATCATAACAAAGAAAATAAATCAGTACCCAGCTTTATTATTTAGCATTACTTTACAATTAAATAGATTATAACATTTATACCACTATTATAATTTGTTATTCGTTAAAATAACTTTTTAATATAGTATGATTTCGAAATGGGTTAAAATCAATGACCAATATAAACTAACTAATATTGATTCAACAGCTGTTTGCTTGTATTTCTATTAAATGTTTAAACTACATAGACAGCTGATTATTAGCAGTAGGTTATTCATTGAAAACTGGATCAAAATGAAAGTAATATCGCGTGAAAGTGGGGTTTTAAATGCTCGTTATTTACTTTTCAAGGGGCGGCGGGCGATTTCAATCATTTACAAACCTTCTCTGGAATGTAGAGAATACATGAAATAAGTTTCATTGTAATGAGTTCTCCCGTTTTTTCGATGAAGACGGCGTAAAATGCATCCTGGAGCTTCACAGACAAACCGACAAAAATTGATATAAGACCGGTTTCAGCTTCTCTAACGAACGAAAAGTAAAATAACTAAAAGATAAATAATTCTGAGCAATGTACAGACAAAGCTCTAATTTAATTTATATAGATCTAGTAATACTGCTTTAATATAATGAAGTTAAGGTATGAGTTTGATGTAAATTTTATTAATTCTCTACTGCGATTGCTCGGTTCTAAAATAGTCTAATGAAGAAATAAATTTGAGGTGAAATACTAGGGTCAGATGGGAGAGCGATTTCACAGTGGAAAGATAAGAGCTCTCCTAAAAGCACTATCGAAGATGCAGTGACAGTCAACTCTGCGCTCTCACATCCATTAGTTGTCACTATAAATGTCCACCTCCTCTCTATTTATCCATTCCATGTCGTATATCGTAATTCTGGAGTACTCGAGAATTTAAAACCCTTTTAATATATATTGATTTTACCATAACGTGATCAACGTCAACAAAATCACCTCTTATTTATCATCAGGCCTTCCTCTGGTCCCCCATTTATAAATAGTCAACTGATAACATCATTTACATAACCACATAAAGGTACACTACTACGACACTAAGGAGACTGTGGATAACATTAAATCTTGGATTTGCTGTATTAAAAATTACCATTCCTTAACTATTAACAGTAAATGTATAGTATTGGGCATAATATAAGTTTCTACGGAGAATATATCTAAGTCCATCCATCACTTTATTAGAGGTGGAATATTTTCTTTTAGTTCTATGAAACCGATAAAACTTTGTAACAACATTATTGGCCACACGATCAAAATATGGTTTGGATGTTAAATTTTAAATGAAGTGAAACTTTAGAAAATTAAAAGTATATATTTTTTACCATAAAATAGGACAATTTTTCTGTTATTATTGAGTTGAATTGCGTGAATATTGGGAAAATATTCCCACTATAATGAACGATTGGAGGGAATAATAATGACTGGAATGGTGGCGACGTCCTGTAATCCTTGGAGGTCACGAATTGTGGATAGTTGTGAGAGATGGTCGGTGGTTGTAGTGTTCTCTTGTGTGGATTAACGTCACACTATTGAATACTACGTTAATCCTTAAATATCATCCTCCAGTTCGTAATTCAGAGGCAGTGGTTCGGATTCCACTTTAAACTGTAGGTCCATTAGTTGCCATCGGCTGTTGGGCTATTAATTAACAGTCCTGTCTAAGGAACATGTCAGCCTTAGTCAGTAACAAGACTACAAGATCGCGCCACAATCATCTTACACTCGTTTCTCATTCATACTTGGCTTAAAATACCTACCTGGGTAGGTTGCCATTCTAATAATCTAATCTAATTTGATAGATTCTCCGTATATACTTATATTACGTACACTATAATTTTACTGAATAGTAAATTATAATTTTGTTTAGAAACTTCAAATTTGGTGGAACTACGTGTACGTAGAAAATACTCTTTGAGATCTAACGTTTATATGATATAAATTCCTGGCCGAGCCAGGGAAGGTATAGCAATAACAGCAGGTCGCGTGTATTGACGGTGTGGCGCGGAGGGTGATTGGAAGTCTGTCCTCGGAGTGCGGGATTAAAAAACATCAAAAGTGTTCCGCAGTGCACAACAACCTGCGACGACGACGACCTGTTTGGAATAAACACAAACAAATTACCCAGCTTCCACCTTTATCTCACTGTTGTGTGGGGTCAAAACTGTTCAAAATTAGTCATACAGTATGCATACATTATTCAACTGTTCACAACAGAACAAACCTAGTTACATTTTGTTCACAAAACACATTTATGTTTTACTATGCACAGAGAGTTAATCACGTTAGTGGACAGTCTGTGAAGAGCATTTTGTGAGAATGTATTGTGTAAATTTTTGTCTATAAATTTATAACATATATTGTAAGGGAAAAGAGAAGTTCAACATACGAACCACTAAAGAGGAATTGCTTTAGCTTTGCTATTTAATGTCCCGCTTTGGTGTCTAGTGTTGAGTCATATGTCATAGAATAATGTTTTATTTAGATAAATAAACCATGTTTTGTAACATTTTACAAAACAAAAGCAGCAACGTTACTTTAAACCAATAACACACGAAATAAATAGCAAGAAACAAAATTTAACTACAGGAAACTATAAATGATTAGGAACTGAGCTATTATTTACTAGCACGGTTTTATCAGTCTATCATTTGACCAGTTTTAAACGAAAAATGTCTTGTTTAGTGCCAGTACCAAATTAAAAATTGATGTAGAATTTTCGTACTATGAATGAATGAAACAGAAATTCATTCCTCAACAACATAGATAATACACTTATTTAGACACAATCTTAACTTATAAATGATGAAATATTTAACAAAAATAACTATGGAATAAGAATACATGGGCGAGAATTTCTGTTTGTAGGCTCAGATGGAGTCATAAAAAATATGATGGAAACGGTTAGGAATAATTTTACCAATCGTCTGTAAACAGAAGAGGAAAAGAAGAATTTTAAGAACTAAAACTTTCATTCTTACAGACGTACGAAAAAATAAAACAAAAATAAACCACTCAATGAAGCTCAGATGACATTGGGAGCAAGATAACCCAAATTCTGGCAAAATGAAGCAGGAACGTATGTGTATATAATATGTATGCGAGAATGTGTTTTCATTTAAATGAGAAGAACTATGACTTAATGATTTATGTATTCATGATAGGGCAAGAGTTTTTTTATAAATCGTAAATTTATATGGGAAGTAACCAATGGGATTATGTATTTTCTGAACAATAAAATAAAATTTATCCTTAAATTTTTTTGACATGGATGTCTTAGCTTTGGGGGTGTGTTGACGTATTGTAAGATGGAAAACACGTAACAGGGTTCCATAGAAACTACCAGAGTTATTGTATTGAATCTTAATATATAAAATTCAAAGCCCTCACTCACTCACTCATCACTAATTCTCCCACTTCCCGATTACCTAGGAGGCTGAAATTCGGTATACTGGTTCTTTAGGCCTAAAATAGGAAAGTCTGATAGTTTTTGTGACAATTTTCTCATAAATCTCTACCCTATAGGCCTTCAAAGTTTCCATGTTAATCTTATGGGGAAATAATTTTGTTTTGGATTCCAACATATGTATCTTACCTTTTAAGATATAAACAGCAGCTGTTTTATTTGTACCATTGAGCAACCCAAAGAAGCGAGCATAAAGTAGTACTTAATGGTATCTAATTACTATATAAATAAAAATTTTTCAATACAAATTTTGGGGATTATGTTTTATAATTAAAAATCAGATGTAGGCTATAATTGTTGGCCAAGTTAAAAATATGTTTATACGTACTATGTTTATTATAAATATTTTGCTTTTGATATCTGAAATGTATCAAAAGTTAAACCTAATAAATCTGTTTTGTACATCGCTGCAGGGCGCGACGGGAAACACTAGTTTTTAATATAAAGAATAAGAACAGCTGTTTAGGTGAACTGAAACCAATACCTTTTGACATATCCATGATCTAACCTATTTCCAAAGTACCGTATGACAATCAGCTGGGACATTTTAATTGTTCAGATATGAAGCTACCGTGCCAATTAGCAAGCAAGACCAGTAAGCCCCAATTGGGTACACGATCACGTCCCTTAATCTACAATTAAGCCCAATTTTCCGAGTGGGGGCTCGTGGGTTTTTGTGGTCGTAATTATGAGGGATGCCGCGCCATCTGCCGGGACGCGCCCTACACAAAAAGTATCGTGTTTCCAAGACGTGACAAGAAGTTATATCAGTCGTCCGTGACATATGCTGATGATAGACCGATGGGACGACTGCTAGCAGACGACACGAAGTGGCCCTAGGCCCTACCTGTCACTCCAGATCTTCCCATCGTACATTACTGCGGATAATTTGTTCATTCATAAGTCACAAATATAAAACGTATGAATATCAGATTACCTAAGTTTGATAAGTACATTTTTACTGTAATATAAATTTTTTATCGAGTACCGACTCATTGTGAAGGCAGAATACCTAATAGTGAAATAACCCTTGCTAGTGTGTAAAATGAGGAGTTACACACATTTTGAATTTTGTTTACTTTTATAAAATATTTATTATATACGCTTGTTTACTTAGGCATAAATTTTAAGGTCGTTTAGACGCTTTGAAAAACATGATTGATTTTCTGTTTTATGTCATATTTCATTTAATGTACATATAGCTTTTATTTAAGACCTTGTTTGATCAATTCAACCCTCATACATCACAATAACAAGTTAAGTATATCACAATAGTAACACTCTAAGTATATTACAATAACAAGTTAAACTATCACGAATGGCACGAACTGCAGTTTTTCTTTCATCGTAAACTTTTATCCTTCTTATAATTAAAGTTGATTATAAAATAGTTATAATCCAAGTTTACTTTATAGTGTGGCAGTTATTGTGATAAAGTTAATACTGTTTGTTTGAAATTCATAATATCAATGGATTTTAATTATTTGTTTTACTATTACAGTAATTGGACTTTTCCTATCGCTCTTGTGTTTTAAACTACACGACGTTTCTGGAAGTGGGGAAACTCCTCCCGTTTCCAAGTGATTACCTAATAATTTATATTAAAAATTCAACGCTAAGTTAATTTGTTAACTTACCATTCTGGAATGTAGAGAATACATTAAATTAGTTTCATTGTAATCAGTTCTCCCGTTTTTTTTTCGAAGAAGACGGCATAAAATGCCTCCTGGAGCGTCACAGACAAACCGACAAAAATTGAGATAATACCGGTTTCGGCTTCTCTAACGCACGAAAAATAAAAATAACTAAAAAAATGAATAGTTCTGAGCAATGTACAGACAAAAAATTTTATTTAAATAGATCTAGTAATACTGGTTTTAAATAATGAAGTTAAAGTATGAGTTTGATGTAAAATTTATTAATTTTACCACTACTGCCATTTTACCATTTTTAATGTAAATTATGGTAATCACTTGAAAACGGGAGGGGTTTCTCCACCTCCAGAAACGTTGTGTAGGTAGTTTAAAACACGAGAACAATAGGAAAAGTCCAATTAATTAATTAAAATTACCAATTTATGTAAAATAATAAATTAAGACATCAACCATCCGAAATAGAACGCAAATAGTTGAGAATAATCTTGCAAACTAAAGCAACATTAAATGGAGGTAATTAAATCACTTATGAAACACGCGACAGAGTGTGGCGAAACATTGTTGCGAAAACTCTTCGGCGTGTGTATAGATAAATGAATTAACAAAATATGGTATCAGGGTAGAATTAGTTAGTTTACAGATTAATTGATTCGGAGTGGTACAGTTGGCAACTATGCAGAGATGAAGTTGCTCCTGCGAGATAGCTAATTATTGCTGTCTCTTTGAACTAATTATTGCAAACACAAGTTGCTACCATTGATAGATAAACGTCTCTCCTAATTATGTATGCCAGCTAATGTTGACAGATATCAACTGGTATCAAAGCTTACTGGGTTTTATATTTTAACTGTGCATTTTATAGTGCTACATGCTGCAATTGCACATTTTGATTTTGTAAAATTTCATTTTGGACGCAATTGAACAGAAAAAATGTTGTTTTAATGTAATACGTCTACCGTAATGCATTTGGACTTCAAAAAACATAAACACCATGAGTAAACCTACAACCTAGCTTATTCTTTATCTCTTGAAACTAGCCCATCAAAAAAATCATAGAAATCATGAAAGGGATTTCTGCCAGTTTTGTAGTAACCTCACCTGTTGTTTGTTTGGGTAAATAATGATGTAATCTTAAGTTATTAAGAAGTTTAACACTTTGTGTATAATTTTGGTGAGATCGGTTCTAAAATTCTCGATTTTCCATGAAAGTATAACTCTTTGTTTGAAATTCATTATTGGTGATGGTGGATTGATATTATTTAGATTCTTATTGCGGACATTTTCCATCACGATATTATGTAAAACAAAGTTTCACGACGTTTCGGGATCAGGAATCTGATCCCGTCCTCAGGTGAACTAATATCTAAAACATAGCACAATTAATTAACATATAATCCGGACCAAACCGGTATAAAGCTGAAAACATAAAAGTTTAAAGCAGTCAAAAAAACTTACAAACGAACCATACACTAACCATTACACACAAAAGAAACCAAACACGTCCGCTCGTCACGGATACTCAAAGGTTGTCAACTAAGTTTTGACCGATTAAACAAAGCTTATAAAGTTTGGCAAAATTAATAATGCTATCAGATATTAAAAAACAATTTTATAACGTCCTGCTTTAATAGAAATGTAAAAATTCTTATATAACCCTTAACGAGTTTTCAAAGGTAATTACTTACGAAGAACTTTAAGGCACATCCGTGTTTTGGATGGAATTAGGTTATAATTCAGACAACTGTGGAGCATTTCGAGCCAGAGACATCGTTATTTACTGAGGCCAAAACTTGGTTCATAAGTTTATTTAGAAGTGTCATCAATCTGGATTAGCTGCGACTCCGCTCGCCTTCTTAAGTTCATTACAAATCCCAAAGGATTTATCAGTTTGAGAAATCACATGTTGCAATTGACCATGTTTATAAACAACTGTTTGATTTACTCTTCAGACTAGCTTACCTATCGAAAACTACTTACGTTATATCATAAAGAATACAATTAAGAGTTTTGTGTTTACATAGGTTGGAATTATTATATTGTTGGTTGTGTAGACCTAACGCGTACACCACAGAAAATCCGAAATGTGTTTTCTATTGTTTTCTATCTGGTTCCTGTGGTATCTGGTGGTGTGTGTGGTGGTTGTGTGTGTGTGTGTGTGTGTCTATCCTGGTTCTTTAGGCCGAAAATAGAAAAGGCTAGTAATTTTTGTGACGATTTTCTCATAAATCTCCACCCTATACGCCTTCAGAGTTCCCATGTCTTATGGGGAAATAATAATTTTGTTTTGGATTCCAACATAATATGTTGGTATAAGCAGCAGCTGTTTTTATTTGAACCATTGAGCAAGCCATTGAGGTAAGTATAAAATAGTACTTAATGGTATCTAATTTCTGTATAAATAGAAATTTTCTCAGTACAGATCCTGGGGATTATGTTTAAAAATGAAATGTATATTTGTTGGCCAAATTAAAAATGATTACTATGTTTATACATATTATGATTTTGTTAATTATAATAATCTGCTGTTGTAGATTTTTTTTAAATTTTCCGTTTGCTATCTGAAATGTATCAAAGGTTGATATTCAGTATTATTATCGAATGTTTGATTCTGTGTGTGTGTGTGTGTATGCGCGCGTGTGCGAGAGTGTGTATTTACCGGGCTGTAAAATAATAGGTACTTAATTGTAAGATGATAAATAGTCTGTCTCAATTTTTTATATGTTTAATGTTTCAAGTCCATATAAATACACTCATTTCTTACAAATTTTCGACTTAAAATACCTGGATAGGCCACAAATTCAGAAAAGTAATAATAATTATATTATGTTTTGTATTTGCCAGCGAACCTAAACCTAATAAATCTGTTTTGTACATCGCTGCAAAGCACGACGGATAATACTAGTATTTTCTTAAGGTAAATATGTTAGATCATGAATATGTCTAAGAAACTACCTAAAACACAACTTACATTTAAGTAATATTAGCAACATATTTATTTCTAAGTATTACTGAACATGAGATGTATTAAAGTGGTATAAAAGAAATAAATAAACCAGTTGTTAAATTAAAACCAATATGAATTTTGTTTACATAGATCATTGACCATAAAGGCGTTCTAGGATAATATTAAATTCTAATTTAAAATTAATACTAAACCATTAGCTGAAAGTTATTTGTTATCTTTCGGTTTTTACCTTTCTTTACCACTACTTACCTACTTTGGTTACATTTTTATTTATAATAATAAGTGTCCTTATTCATAATACCACTCTTCTTCAATTAACACTATTCTTACACCTCAATATTTCGATATTCCTACCTTGGTTAAACTGTCCACCTCATAATGCATTTAGTTTAAATTTTTGAGTAGCTGAAACAAAAACTTTACGAAAAATTATTACATTGTAAACTAGATCAAGTGTTTATTACTTGTTCACTTTGCGAACGAAGGTTTATTTTAGGGATTAAATATTAATTAGTGATGTAAAATAATGGTAGAGTTGTGTTGAATATTAATGTATCGATTCGCATGATGAAGTTGACCAAACATTACCAGGTCCATTATCTGCTGTCCACAGGTTATACGTCAAATGGACACTCGGTGTAAACTGTAGATGATTAATTACCGTACTGCTATAATCATTATTGTTTAGTCACCACCAGAGTTAGTTAATCATGATTGTCAATTAGAACACTGAACAATTAATAACGCTCTAATGACCATTGAAGTGTTATTATCACGAGAAGATAACGTGTAATACAAGTAGATTCAAGAGACATTACCCTCCACGAGAAAAAAACATTCCAAAAGTCTCTCCTCTTGTTTTTGTGTTAGTGATTAATGTATATTGCCCCATTACATTCCCTTTTGTCCTTTGTTTAGTCCTCGGTGTTTTACCGATGTAAGAGGTCATACTTCCTCACTTTTGTGAAAATTAATGGATTCTGTTCGACTCAAACACCCTTTTTCCATTTATATCCATTAGATAAATACTGAATATAAAAAACTTAGGTAATTCCAAAACGTTTTCACACTATACCTATCACCGAGACCTCGAGGGGTTTTTAACTTTGATAAAGCCTATATGAGAAACTTTAAACAATCGTAAAAAATTATTTTGTCATAAATAATACATATTAAAGTTCAGGGTTTAAAACTATACATTAGTTTACAAAATTACATACTATCCTGATATACAATATCGTCTGTACTACATAGTAATTATATTTTCTATCTGTCCATTTACATAGATTAGAAATTATGCTGAATCTGATATACTGTAGAGGTATTTATACCATACGTTGTTGGAAGGAATAGAAATACGATCAGTGGGTGACTATTGTATGTGACAAAGGTGAACGTAAACACCGATTGGTGAATTATAACGGCCGTAGCCAAATTCCCACACATATTTTGTGTTCTGGCGAAGGGTCGAACTTACACGCTCATTAGTAGGGATTAAAAAGGGTCAACCAGGAGCCCCGAGAATGATCAACTCCCACAACCGCCCGGCCAGGTAGGAGCAATCAGGTTGGGTCCTTTAGGGAGAGAATGGGAATTATTTTGTCCCCGCGCCTTGTCATCACACGAGGGTGAATGTCCGTCGTTCATTCGATTCCGGAAAAGTCCGTCCCCATTCATTCTCCAGACGTTGATCTATTTCGAAGAATACAACAATTCCGTAACTTGACCTGGACGCTTGTATGGGTTGATCGCTCGCACTTCATTGTTTCCATATCTTAATGGTTTTCGCATCCGGCTTTGGTTATTCCTCACCCTTTTGTCCGCCCAAAGATTAGGTTTCAACAATGATTTCAAACAAATTGTGAACAACCTCTTTCCACATACATTTATAAATTTACGCTCAAGAATCATATCACTCCTTTGCCAAAGTAATGTGGATTAGCCATGTATTGTATCGTATTTTTCTATTATACTGTTACTTATTTATTGTAATTATCCTAGGTTGCTCTTATATTGATGGTGGTCTTTTATACCGTGTTGGAAAGAAAATCACCTTGTTGATTAACCAAAAATTATCTCAGTATCTCAGCTTGTTCCTTTTAGCAAGTCCTTTAGCTTAGTCTAAATAAACCTGTGTTATAATATTCTCATTTTGTTACCAATAATGATATGTATCGTTATTTATTATTGTTTTGTGATATCTGTTATATTTCAGCTCATTTCGATCTCATATCTAATTAATCAGAGTTTTGTGACTATTGGATAATGCATGTATAAATATATGGTACTCTTCCCATATAGTTAAACAAATGTAAAAAAAGGGTGTCACCGTAAAAAATAAAATAAACAATCTCGAGGTCCTTCAATAAAACTGAACATTCATGTGAATATAAACTCAGATGCACTTACAAATTTCTGCCATTTCGTTTATGTTCAATGTGTCAATTTCATGGTGTACTTAAAATCTATATATATATATATATATATATATATATATATATATATATATATATAAAATTACCAAGGCCAGTTAAAATTACCTAAACTCACTGGCCCAAGCGGCCGCTGTGTCTGGATTGGTAGCGCGGAGAACTACCAATTCGGTGATTTCTTGATGGATTATTTAAATGTTTATATATTAAATATTATTTAAAGATTGTGTTATTTTTAAATACACGTTTAGGTCTAGTCCTATATATTTCACCGAACAATGCTCGGTCACCAGGTACTAATAATATAAACATTCATTTTGTTGGCCAATATTGTTATAAAAATAATTATATATGGCTCTTACATCGTTCTCAACTTACTAATCCGTAACATATTATTTTCTTATACATGTCTTATCAAATCACAAATCTTATATATGTGGGTTGCCTGGGAATTCAAAATTCCCTTTTTCCCGAGGTGACGTATATATCACGGATACGTCTGTGGGGAAGGAAAGAAATACGATCAGTGGCGTGACTAGCTCTAGGTCATGTGACCGGCGAGCGTGACCACGTCACACCGAGTGGCGATGGCACCGGTCATGTGACTGACGGACTTGACGACGTCACACTGAGCTGTGATTGTACTGACGAACGTGACCACATTACATTGGGCTATGATTGTACTGACGAACGTGACCACGTCATACTGGGCTGTGATTGTACTGACGAACGTGACCACGTCACACTAAGCTGTGATTGTACTGACGAACGTGACCACGTCACACTAAGCTGTGATTGTACTAATGAACGTGACCATGTCACACTAAGCTGTGATTGTACTAATGAACGTGACCACGTCACACTAAGCTGTGATTGTACTGACGAACGTGACCACGTCACACTAAGCTGTGATTGTACTAATGAACGTGACCACATCACACTAAGCTGTGATTGTACTAATGAACGTGACCACGTCACACTAAGCTGTGATTGTACTAATGAACGTGACCACATCACACTAAGCTGTGATTGTACTGACGAACGTGACTACGTCACACTAGTAACAGAAGAGATAACATTATAATATAAAGGATACCATAAATTAAATATAAGGAAATATTAGAGCAGTTATAGACAAATAATTTTGATACTAAAAATATTGTTTTAAATTTTACAAAATACCATACTCGTAATTAATAAGCATATGTAGTTTAGGACAACGCATACAGTTTGGTATCACGTGTGAAATACAACGTCGCTCCCTAGCATGAAGTGGTTAGCCGATTGCCTAACAGTTCCAGTTCGGAAGCTCCGGTAGATAAATCAGGGTAAATTACTATTATTTACGGCCATACACGTCCTAGACTGACATCTATACAATTACCATACAATCCAACATAACGATGGGGTTCAGCACTTGTTACGTTCAAATGCCAAATAAATATACCCTTTAAAAAAGTACCGATAACTGTGAACGCTTCGTTAGACCATGGCTGGCGTTACGTAGGATCACAGGGATTCTGGGGCTTAAATTTATGGATGGGAACACACTATGAGGACTAATTTTATTTTACTAATTACTTAACTAACAAATTTAAAAAATAATTACTTAACTTTGCGAAAGAGTAGATTATCAAAATAGGTTAGTAGGAGTGTCTGCAGACAATTAACAAAAGCACGTGTTTCTACTGTATATATTTATTGTGTATATATTTATTTAGAACGATAGATGCTTATATTACGCCAGTATATTATTTTAAGTTTATCTTTTATCACTGGAATAAAAAAATATCACTAATTTCAGTTTCTCATTTATGTGCCAGTATAAGGAGAAATAATGACATCACCTGGTCGTCTATAAAAATTTTAGTTCAAAAGTTTTAAAACAGTTTCAATGACGAAAAACCAAATTTTAAATTTTTTGTCGAGACAGTACGTTTTTTAATAATCTCCATGACAATTAGCTTCTTAAGCTAAACAAATTAGTAGTTTTGAATCATTTGTTTGCGACAAACGATTCTAAATTGCAGTTAAACTTACTGTCCATGATATTTATTTTTATGGAGAATAATAAAAATCAATTTCTTCTTTAATTGTCAACCTGTTTTCCATGAACATTGCTAAGCAATATAAGAGTCACATCACTCATTAAAAAGGCTTAGTAATACCAATGGGGAGTTTTATATCACCAAATGTTTCTAAATTTTTTACTTTTAGAAAGGGAGTGAGTGTATTACATTCAATGAGTTTTTTTAATATTAAATTTTTAATTGTATATAAATAATTGTTAAAGTATTATGTAGTTATACGGTTTTAAAATTTACGTCATTTTTGTTTAATTTACTAAAGGGAGAAAGTATTCATTTAACTGATAAAGAATTTGTGTAGAGTACCTCACCTCAACATCAATTCCTTTTGCAAGACATGAGCAACGTGAGCCCAAAAATCTGTGGCAAATCGGCTAAGTATGTTATTTACGTAGATTAGATTAGATTATTGAAATGGCGACCAAGATAGGTATTTTAAGCCAAGTATACATTGAGTGTAAGATGATTGTGGCGCGATCTTGTAGTCTTGTTACTGACTAAGGCTGACATGTTCCTTAGACAGGACTGTTAATTAATAGCCCAACAGTCAATGGCAACTAAGGGACCTACAATTTAATGTGGAAACCAAACCACAGCCTCTGAATTACGAATTGGTCTAATTAAGAGAATGGTCTTTGCGGATTAACGTAATATTCAATCCACCGACCATCTCTCACAACTATCCACAATTTGTGACCTCCAAGTAGTTGGATTACAAGACGATGCCAGCGTCCCAGTCATATTGGTTTTGGGTAGGCTTACTCAGTATTTTTTTCTAGAATGTGGTTGGACATAGTAGTTTAGTACCTTATCGAACAAGTGGTTTACAGTATCTATTTATAGTTTTTGACTTTAATTTGTTCAACGTCCTCTATATAATACAGCATGTCGTCCGTCTAGTCTATCCACTGGTCATGTATATTGTACAGTGAAGGTCTTGACGTGGTGGTCGGTGGTCGCCCGAGATTAGTGGCCGTCCGATGAACTTTGCTAGCAGTTTGAAACCTTGCCAACTGTCGGCCTAGACAACTCCGCTCTCTTTCTTCTCGGAACTTCTCGCTATTTGAGTCTAATCACCTAACACTTGGTTGATTCCTACGCTTCGTTTTTGCATCGACCTGGAAACTCAATCTTGTCCCTTAACTAAACGTACGTTCAAACAAATAAACAGCCCTGATGCTACTAATTGTAATAATTGAAACAGTTGCAGCATTCTTTCGTATTTACATTCGATGAAAATAAACACAACTGTTTTTTAAACAATTACGGAAGAAAACAATGTTCAATACCCTGGATTAAAGCAAAACAAAGACTACCCGCTTCTTTTTAATCGAAACTCGTAGTCTAGTCATAATCTTTGTTTTGAAAGGACTTAGAGGACTTTTTAAAGGATAGGTAGATAATATTGTGTTGAAAAATGTTTTTTACTTTTATTGTGTATTACCTAGTACCTAAAACCTGCATAGCTGCATAGTTAGTGCACCAAGCACATTTATTTTATATAGGGCGGATATAGGGATTTTAACATTAGGTTTATGAGACTTATTATAGTCTGTCTAAAGAAAAAGTGATTTTTCGCTATAAACTATATTAGTGGGGATATTTACCTGGTTATTCAGTAGAACTATATTGTCTTACGGAAATCTTTGAAAATTGTTACCCGTGGGGGTGTGGGGTAGCTCAAAAATGTAAAGCCCTCGAGTGACTTATATGGAGCCGTATCTGAGGGCGCAAATTTTCACAATCATCAGCGTCCTTTACATGGGAGAAGTTTGAACTAATTTTAAATATATCAAGTATTAAAAATGTTAAGGGGTGCAACTTACTTTTTAATCACCCTGTATATTAACATTTTACTCAATATCTATACACTAATATTGTTTAAAATATTGCGAATAATTTTAGATAAAAATTACCATTTTATAGTAAAAAGGAAAGAGGATGAAATTAAACTTATACTCTAACAAGGAGCCGCTGTGCACGAGACTGAGCGACGTCACCATGTCACATCACAGCTGAGACTGAGACAACGTCAACGAGTCTTACAATTATTACTTGACACTTCTCGGAATGCTGAGTTAACCATTACTAATGGAACTCGGCTCCGGACGCGCTGCACCTAAGTTTCACCGAACCATCATGTTGAAACAAACCGTGTCTTGCTCAACAATATTCTTTACTATTAGTAAACATGCAAATTCATGACTTTATTATAGTTTCTAAGAGAAAAATGGGATATTCGACAATTTTTATTTGTGACTCTGTTTTCCAACTGTAGTTTTGACATGGATATGTCTTAGCTATGGAGGGGGGTGTTGGCGATTTTTAAGATGGAAAACATGTAACAGGTTTCCATAGAAACTACCGGAGCTATTATATTGAATTTGTAATATAAAAGAATAAGAACAGCTGTTTAGATGAACTGAGACCATTACCTTTAAACATATCCATGATCTAACCTATTTTTCCAACAGGAAAGTAAATACAAACATGTTTTATTAAAAACATTCAACTCTTGTTCTACCTGTTAATACAATCTCTTTAACGCATCTTTCATGTTAAGTTAAATAAAAAAAAATAAAAAGTTGAAATTAGAATGAACAAAAATACTCGTAGTTAGATAGTTAAAATACCCTCATCGCAGCAGACCTGCGTACTCTGAGAATTTCCAAATCAATAATACAGTATACTAATAATATATGACACACACACATATTAATTATTTTACAACTAATGTTTTTGATCTCTGGGCACCTCAAAACAAAAACGAACATGGTCCCGGGCTTAAGTCTTGCAATGAGTCCTATGGTAATAGCTTCTTCCCTATGGAAAATTCGCTTAAAGACCAAATCCTAACAGATTTTGTCATGACTTATTAGACAGTCTTTAAAGAAAACCTCATTTAAATTTAAGGTACCCTTATAATATATACTTTAAAACTAATAAAGTAGAAATATAAGTAAATCAGTGTTCAGCTGACACGCTTTTAAGATTCAGCCATAAATTTAGTACTAAGTGGGAAATGTCCTAGATTGATTTGATTTATTTTGAGGCAAAACAATGTTATGGATTTGTTTGTAATTTTATATAGGTTAACGTAAACCACGTTTAGCGAAATTTATCGAGTAAAACAGTTTTCCTTCAATAAAAGCCCAAACTAAAATGTACAACGTCGTTTTGGTTATTTAGCGCACACATTACGAGAGCTCACCTCATACGTCGGTCGTTTTTCTTCATTGTTATACCCTTGCGAGCGGTCCTCCAAAACACTGGGTCTGTACTGTGTATAGCCACTAAAAACCAAGTAACAATTCTTAAATCTAAATAAGATAACTCTAGGTGAATATCAACAAAAGGTAAATAGTTTTCAGTTGTAATATTTCAACTAAATTGAATCTGTTGCAATAAGATAAACACAACAGGGTCAGTCTATTGTGTGTTGTACTGTATCAACGCTCGCTTTTGTGTTCAAAGACTCAAAGCTCTAAACCTGTTAAACACCAGGTCAGCCCTTCTTGGAAGGACCTGCCCTAGTTTTGTTTCCTCATTTTCTGTCTTTTAGGAAACTAAGCTCAAAGGGAATTCCTAAATAGCTAAATATATTGGGTTAGTGTGTAGTAGAATGAGTATTATATTAGTAGGTTTAAATTGTGTCTTGAATACTAAAAATCTATTTCTTTCCCGTGTTTATTTGTTCAACAAGCATTGTGCTGAGATAAAATAAAATGTTTGTTGAAATAAGGAACGTTAAGAGAGCCACCCTGAATACAAATAATCTTCCTAAAAATTTTAAATTATTATAAATCAATTATATAAAACGTAATAGTTAAAATTTTACTACAGCAAAGTAAAAATCGAGCGAATAACGATAAATAATATGGACCGCATATGAGGGGTGTCTCGGAATATTAAACGCATTTGTCACAATCAAGTATTGACACTTTGGGAGGTCATCGGATGACCCCGCACTCTACCCCCCACCATCCCCGCCCACACCAGTCAGCTGTCGTCCGGTCCACCACACATTAATGGGGGATAGAACAGCACACTGCCACTTTGATTTAGAGTCTGACCGCTACTATCTGCTAGCTTCTATAAACAATCAACAGTGATACTCTAGCTGTCGTCCTAGTGATTAATCATTATTCCATTCAATAGTTATCCTAGTTTTCGACCATTTAAATCTACCTATACTATTGGGTTGTTCTGTTTCATATATACTACTTCAAAATACGTTTAAAAATAGTTTTGCATCAGGTAACCAAATCCTTCAGTGTCAGCATGCTCTCATCGTAGCCTATGATACATATCATTATTCTGTGCACATTATAAGTGGCTGTTGTATAATTTTGTGAATGTAAAAAGCTCTCTTGGTATTAAGAATATATAGTACTCAATAAAACAAATCAAGTTCAGTGAGATAAAAATATTTATTATTTTGTACGTTGAATTTTATAAATAGTTTTAATAAGATTTAAATGTTAATTCAAATTCTTTTGAATAAAATGTGCATAAACCTATTTATACATATTTAATGTTAAAGGCATCAAAAAATGGTTTTGGGCTTACTTGTAAAATTTAACAAAAGGTTTTACTCTCAGTAAACTACATATAATGAACTTAATACATTTTGTGCATAACAGACAGTTTTTGTCGTAAAAATATAGAAATTAATGACACTAATGAAATTAAGGAATGAATGAATTAAATAATTTATGAGATATGAAACCATTAACACGTATGTAGAAAGCTTAAACGTAATGGGGAAAAGTCTTGCCATCTAGTTTATCTGCTAGTTTGGTCCAAATACATTCATCAGCTTATTGTGGTAGTAGCTATGATGAGAGCCACATGGCACTGAAGGATTTGGTCGCCTACGTAGGTCGGTGCCTAATTTGATAAATACTATTCGGTATTTTAAAAAGTTATTCAGTTGACCGTTGTTCAGTATGTGAATGAATAAAGGAACCATTTAACATTTTCAAGCGTTCAAGCCAATGTGGTTATGAGCCGTTTAGCGACAAAGTGAGCATGGAACGTCCATTTCGCTTACTGGCGCTAAGTCTATAAACTATATTAATGGCTTACAAAAACTGCTAGAAGTCGTTAGCAAACATTAATTTAAACGGGGTCCGGGAGTGTTCATGTGAAGGCGTCGTAAATATTTTTATGAGAAGTACAATTTCTAAATTCGTCCTTATTAATCTGTTATTGTGTTGTTTTACCATCACACTGCTGTAACAGAATTTAAATGTAAATTCATTGTGATTCAATTCAACGTCCGCACTATTGAATACTACGTTAATCCGCGTAGACTATCATAATTAGACCAATTCGTAATTCAGAGGCCGTGGTTCGGATTCCACGTTAAAATGTAGGTCCCTTGGTTGCCATCGGCTGTTGGGCTATTAATTAACAGTCCTGCCTAAGGAACATGTCAGCCTTAGTCAGTAACAAGACTACAAGATCGCGCCACAATCATCTAACACTCAATCCTCATTTATACTTGGCTTAAAATACCTATCTTATGGTATGGTCACCATTTCAATAATCTCATATTAAAATATAAAACATAATAATAGTAACTACAGTTTCTACTGATTTGGCTATTAGTTTTAGAATATTATACATAGAGACACGTATTAAAAGGAATTCAAAATGTAGGCCATATTAAAATCAATGCGATTTTTTTCGCTAAATACTAATAAATCTGCTCCATAAAAATACTAAATATTAGATCAAAAATAACATATACAGTACATTTACATACATCAGAATTATTTCTCCCTCTACATTTTAACTTGAGTCTCAATAATCGAATACATTGTCCACATGATGGGTTTTCAATACTTTTAATCGTCTGGTAAGTACCAATCAAGATCACATATTAAACTGGTTTTAATAACCTGCACTCAAGTTATACGATAGGCCTTGGACAGACCGGTTCCGATCAATTCAAGGCTTACATTCAGATTCATACTATGATTTATTTCTTCATAAGTGGTGTTAGTTATTTATGATGTCTATATAAATCTCCAGCGTGCTTGTCTCAAAGTTGATTAATTGAATGGTAAATAAAATTGAAACATACGAAATTAATTAATCTTCGAAGCTTTCTCAGAACATTCGCTACTTCCAGTTAAGTTTATTAATTAAAATATATAGTTAATACCTGCTACTTAAACCCCTTTTATTAATTGCTTGTTGCAACTATTAAAATAATTATTATTGTAATACTTTTAGTCAATTCTACAGTATTTTCGGTAAAAATGGTTAAAATAATAGAGGTATTTCGAGATTTGTTCGTACCACCTTTTTAGCTGGTTTTAGTATCTATTTAACCAAAGATTTTACATAAAAACTTGCAAGAAAACGTAAGGTAAATACAATTACTTTCTGAAAGATTTATTAAATCCTCCAACGGTTTGAAAATGTAAGGAAAATAATATTAAACCGTACATGTTTAATTTCCAGGGAGATATTTAAAACTTCATTTTACTTATGGCATGGTATTAACTAATAACACAACAAAACCATTGTCACAAACCGTGGCTCCAAGTTTATTGGTGTTCGTTGGCGACGCGGGGGTTCGTTGTGTGACGTGGCACAATACAGCTCCTTGTATACACCAGCACGTGTTCTTTCAGCCGATTTAACCGCTTTGAGTGAATCGGTTTCTAGAAACTAACTTCTTGGTGATTTTAAAACTTCGGTTTGTAGAAATAACTTCCTAAAACATCCGGAATTACATTCTGTCTAAGTCACATGAAAAGTCGATTCAAATACCTTGATAATAGATGTATTATGTTTAAATTAAAAAATTTCACGAGATTGTAAATTTTATCCTTTATTTCTATTGTATAATTAAATTTCTTAAAGGCAACCTACTCAGGTAGGTATATTGAGCCAAGTATGATAGAGAAATGAGTGTAACATGATTGTGGCACCATCTTGTAGTCTTATTGCTGATTAATGCTGGCCATGCTTCTAAGACAGGACTCTTAATTAATAGCCCAACAGCAAAGGACATCTAAGGAACGTGTTAACATGAGATCCGAACCATTTTTGTCCCTGAATTACGAACTGGTCTAACCATGAGAATGGTCTTTATGAAACTCAATGTCGTGTGGAGGCATTAGCTAGCGAGATTTTAACAGTTGAGGCGACATGCGGCATCTCTTGATGAGTACACTAGGTGCGCTGCAGGCTGCAAGCTCACTGAACCACTGAACACCACGCCTCGGTGTAACCCATCCGACCGCGCCTGCGCGGGCACCAGACATGCGCATCGCCGCCGCGCCGTCTTGCGGTCGAGCCGCGCACTGCGGCCGGCAAAAACTGGCGGCGCAATAGCACCGAGCTGCGTGGGAAGAATGACCAGAAATACTGGTATCAACTTGCTTGTTGGTCCGATGGACTTCCATTTTGACGAGAGTTAATATATTTGTGAACTGTGGTAGTCTAAAATAGTTCCTCATTCTCGCAATAGACTACCGTCAAACAGAAAATCTTATCTCCACATGTGTAATGTGTAATTTACATTAAAATATGAAAGTTTGTGGACCGCCAAATAAATGTATTTCTATCTAATATATCATAAAATATCAAGTTAGTATATTTAAATTCCCAAGGGTGTGTAGTGAAACCCCTCCCTAATTTTAAGTACTTTAAATAACCAATCGGTTTAAAAGACACCTTAAAAACATTTTATCCCAACTTCGCTCAGTGCTTTCTAGAATTTTGTGGGCGATGTAGAATTTTTAATTCTAATAATAAAAATAATCACAATTGAATTAATTGATAAGGGGTTTTTTATTTTATATACATTGCGAATTAATTATATATATCAAAGTGAAATTTGTAGCACTCCGTTGAGAAAAAATCTAGCCAGATTTCTGAAAAAAAAATAAAATCGGTTAACGTGATTGATTGAATCTAAGAGTGCCCTCTGTTAAATGCAGGTTTTTATATACTTTACTGCATTTAGATTTGGCACTAAAATAGTGAATAGAACATTTGCATTTCACTACGTGACCATAAATCAGTTTTTTGTTAGACCACATAAAATTAATTCAAATTAAACTTGTTTGTAAAAAACTTGTAACTCTGTAGCTTCTTTCATCAACATTGAAAATATACACTGTGCAGTTTCATATATTATTTTTCATGTATTTTAAGAAATATTTAATAGTTTTAGAAGTTGTGAAATCTCCAAGTCTTTACATCAGTACGAAGAGATTTAAAGAATGTTTCCAATTAATAAAACCAGCAGAAGACCTATAATCTTTTGCAGCATACATATTCAAATTGAAGATGAAAATAAATAAATTTATCAATATTTATGTAAAATACCCTTTCTTTGAAGACTACTGCTAATTGTGTGTTTCGGAGAGCTCGTTTTAAATTCAGTAATTAATTAATTTCCCTCACAATGTCGGTTTCGCTAACAAAGAAGATTGAACGAGTGACTAAAAATAAGTCAGAGGTATTCCTTTGTAGCTGGCATTCCAGAAACGCTTGATATCAAAAGGACGAGTGAAATGCGAGGTAGCTGAATCAGACGAGGCTACGGGTACGACTGTGACGAATTGCTAATATATCATCTGGAAGCTCAGAGCTCAAGCTCAGACCGGTCTAGAACTCGTGGCGGCGTGCCTCGGCTCACCTTCCACGTCAGAGGGAAAAGTAACTGCTGAGTTTTGTAACTCAAGGTGTTTTCGGAATGGTTTTATTCACCTGTGCAAATATTGTCAAAGATTTTTCTAACAGTTTATCCGCAGTCCACCATCTTGGATTTTTTTATTGATATTAAAGCTTTAATATTTTTTGATTGCTTTTACATTCTCTAAAAGTAATAGTTCTTGCTTGACATTTTTCATAAATCTTCTAGTTACGTGTGATAATCCACAAAGACCATCCTCAAAATTAGACCAATTCGTAATTCAGAGCCGTGGTTCGGATTCCACGTTAAACTGTAGGTCCATTAATTGCCATCGGCTGTTGGGCTATTAATTGACGGTCCTGTCTAAGGAACATGTCAGCCTTAGTCAGTAACAAGACTACAAGATCGTGCCACAATCATCTTACACTCATCCTCATTCATACTTAGCTTAATATACCTATGATCACCATTTAAATAATGTAATCTAATCTAATCTTTAATTTTAAAATAGCAATTGGGCACTGATTTAAAAAAAATCATCAAAAAAATTTATCCAAACAATATTTTTTCTGGACATAGTAATTGCGGTATAGAACTTTAATTGCAAACCATCTCTTCATCAGAGAATAAATAAAGTTATGTAAATAAATCTGATATCAAAGAAAATAACGTGAATATTTTTATTCCATAAGAAATGCTAATTGTGTGACACTTTCTATCATTAAAAATATAATTACTTGTTAATTATCGGATTTAACTGCATGTTAGGTATATTTCCCCAGAAAATAGAATAAAAAAATAATTTAATCCCTTGGATACTCACTATACCTCTATTTGACACCTCAACAATCTTTCTTACGACAAAACTGCAACCAGTAACACTGCCACAAAATTAACGTTACTCTTACGGTGTTCAAACGAAATACGAATATTTTGTAATTTCTTTAGACTTTCAAAAATGCTTATTATTTACAAAAATAATTTAATCATGTTTTTGTTTACGTTTCTTTACAATTTCAACATGTATTTATTTTCATTGTATCTACAATTTACAATATATTAAATTTGATTATGTGTGTATATAAAGTATAGAAAAACTAATCATAATAAAATGAAGAAAAATAACGTACAACAAACAACTATTAACATAAGTAAAATATATACATATAATATGTAATTATATGTATAAGTTTTGTTGTTTATAATTACAATGTAAATATATTTAGTATGTGGTATAGACTTAATCCTATATAAAATCACTATATGCTAATCAAGAAGTTATTCAATAGAGAGAAGTAAAAACATAAAACTAGTTATCTATCACTTTGATCAGATAATTGTCGTACTATTGGAATAAAACGTGTGTTGGTAATTTAATACACGTGTATTTCCATTATTTAAATGAGCAAGAGCATAACAGTGCGAGGAATAATTAATGAAAGTGATCACTAAATCATGTTGCAATGTCAACGGCAAGGACGATGCGCTGCCTATCTTTCCTCAAGACATGTCGTTAACTTAAAATAGCGTAACGATTGGTACTATAGATTATATCGCTACTTTCTTATCGATTTCATTTCAAATTTTATACCTAACCAGTAAAATGAAGAGTTCGATAAACGATTGCATTTTAATATTCATCACCCTCAACTGGGACTGGACAACCGGAGATAAATGACGGTTTCAAACGCACAGCCAACTGTTTACGGACGCGTTTCGTTCGATATGAATAAATTCATACCTGAGTTCTATTGAAGGGAAAATGGAACGATCGGTTTAAAATTCCATCAGTCTCGACGTGCGTCGAGACGCGTTTCTACAGGGTGTTTCAGAACTCTCCTGTCATTGTTACGACTAATAGATTCGCCGCCATTGTTTACAAATGTCCTGCTGTACGCTGGTCCGTACCTCAGTGGCGGATACAAAAACACAGTGCTTTTTCCGAGACTTTTTGAGGTGGCTGCAGTCCTGCATGCTTTAGCGACACCGATCTTGTCAGAAATCGGGAAAAAAGTGTTTTTCACACTTTCGGCGTTGAATCAATTTATATATCGCGGCATCACCGCCTTTGGTAAAGAACCCGGGCGAACCTTTTTTTTATCCTCCGACACATTTAAGACCCGCGTTAGAACCGTACGCGAGGGCACGAGAAGTTTTTACTCTGAAACCGTGGCACGCCGTCTTACAAAGCGTACTGTCACCTCCTGCAAGAAACGCTCGAAGTAAGTAAAATGTGTCTTCATTTTCTCGTTTGGTCCCGGGACAGCTCGGGGAAAGGTACTGTAACATAAACATTAACTTTTTTTACATTTACTCTTTGAAACGGTAATAGTCGTTGGCTGAAACAAGTGAGAAAGCTGAATTGTATTGAGTATATTAGTTCACTTAGTAGTACACAGTTTTTTATTCTTTAAAATTGTATGTTCCATTTACATTAAACGTCGAAGTACGTTGAAGAATTTGTTGAAGTACGAAGTATGTTTTAAGCAAAGTATGAATGAAGTTGAACACCAAGAACCAAACCAAGACACAAAGGGAATCAAATATGTTGTAGTGTTCTCTTGTGCGGATTAATGTCCACACTATTGAATACTACGTTAATCCGCAAAGACCTTCATAATTAGATCAGTTCGTAACAGAGACAATGGTTTGGACTCCACGTAAAACTGTAGGTCCCTTAAATATGCCATTGGCTGTTGGGCTATTAATTAACAGTTCTGTCTAAGGAACATGTCAGCCTTAGTCAGTAACAAGACTACAAGATCGCGCTACAATCATCTCACACTCATTTCTCATTCATACTTGCCTTAAAATACCTACCTGGGTAGGTCGTCATTTCAGTAACTAACTAATTAACTACTTTTTTTTAAAGTAATGAAACGATATGTTCCAGTATTTTTAATATAAAATTATAAACTTACATCTTAATACACTACTTTTACATATTTTATTTAAAAATCATTTATAATTTACTTATATTTAAATATAGTCTACAATGATTATATTCCTGGTGCCATATATGTAATGTTACTTACCTCCCTTTATTTATAGATACTTCAGGTGACTTTTGGTTTAGTGGTGGAACGAATTTTAATACCGTGTTTCCAAATATATAAAGTGAAAACAAAACTATGCTATCAGGTTTGCACTTTATTTTTCGTTGATTATCACTAAATTAGCTCTGCGCAATTGGAAGTATGACATTATTGACATGGGTATGTCTTATATCTGGGGGAGGGGTATTGGCAATCAGTCAGACCAAAATTTGAAACAAAAGTGATGTCGTAAGACAGCTGTTTTGAGGAACTGAAATCATTTCCCTAACAAATCCATTACCCATGATCTAAGCTTTGTAAGAGAAGTAAATTTATTTTTTTGGAAATACGGTATATCAATGACTCCAGGCGTACGAACCACCGCCTTATGTTCGCAACTGGTAGGTCGGAGAGCTAGCCGAGAGCGTGTGACGGCGCACGGCGCATGCGTTACGTAACATCTGGTCTCCCGCTTCGCCCCGGGTCATAATATTTTGGGTTTATCGAATGACTTTGATATAAATTGGCCGCTTTATGAATCACTATCAGGACCCAAATCAAGGAGGAATTTGACCTTAAATGTTTGAAGGTTAAACGGGATGATAGAATCGTGAAAATACAAAACCTTGATTGTAGCTTGATTTTACTGCATTGTATTTTGCAATATTATTCGGGAGAGTTTTACATGCCATTTTTTTTAAAGATAAAGAGTTTTTCCAACTCTAAGCTTTTATAGTGAGTAACCAGGACTGTTTTGAAATTAAAGTCTGAATAACCATAAGTGACATACATACTTTATCTAAAATATCCTAAATTGTTTTTTTAGTAAATTATTATGGAATACTGTACTGGGATTGTGGCATAATCCTGTAATTCAGCTACTTGGAGGTCACGAATTGTGGATAGTTGTGAGCGATAGTCGGTGGGTGTGGTGTTCCCTTGTGTGGTTCTCTTGTAAGGTACTAAACTACTATGTCCAACCACATTCTACAAAAAAATACTGAGTAAGCCTACCCAAAACCAGTGTGACAGGGACGGTGGCATCGTCCTGTAATCCAGCTACTTGGAAGTCACGAATCGTGGATAGTTGTGAGTGATGGTCGATATGTATATATTGTGTGGATTAACGTCCGCACTATTTAATACTACGTTAATCCGCAAAGAAAATCCTCGTAATTAGACCGATTCGTAATTCAGAGGCCGTGGTTCGGATTCCACGTTAAACTGTAGGTCCCTTAGTTGCCATCGGCTGTTGGGCTATTCATTAAGAGTCCTGTCTAAGGAACATGTCAGCCTTAGTCAGTAACAAGATTACAAGATCGCGCCACAATCATCTTACACTGAATCCTCATTCATACTTGGCTTAAAATACCTACCTTGTAGTATGGTCGCCATTTCAATAATCTAATATAAATTGTGTTTTTTAAATTTATTTTAGAAGTCAAAGAAAAATAACATACTTAAGAGATGAAGGTTTTTTGTAAATATATTAAAACCTTATTTATAATATTACCAGTGGCTATATTCAAATGTATTCACTGGTTTTAGCTCTTGGAAGTGTCTAGACATCTCAATGTAATCAGATCTAAATCTAGAATAGAGACTCATTGATTGCTAGGACGGTCGTCCTCGGTAATTAATGGTTTTGGGTTAGAATTGACTCTCCTGTAATAGGAACAATGAGACTGCATAGGAGAATAATGTCTCATCCAGGTACTGGTGACGCACATTGTTTTAACAAATTAATGTAAACACAATTCACAAGTATAAATAGCCAATACATAAGAAATAGGTGATTACTAAATGGGTATTATGGGATTCATCAACTTCAAATAAAAATTGAGTATTCTTAAAAGTTTGTTTAAAATCCCTTCTCGGTAAAGTTTAATTTAATGTATCATGTCTACTACACGGTTCTCATAGTCACACTATTTTAGTGACTCGAGTTTCGGTCACAAAGGGAGTTTTAAAACCATTTTGTCATCCTTTGTAGCTGAACCTAGTGTCACCAAAATAGTTTGACTGACAGACAGAGTTGACTAGATCGTGATTGAGGTTTGCAACATGATATGTTATATTCAGGGGGATCAAAGAGTGAATACAATGTAATTGATGTAGATTTGACATTTGTGAGCTACAAATATTACTAAGACCTGTTTAATGAAGTCAGCAGTAACTGAGCCTACTTTATTCACCGTCCTTAAGGACAATTTTTTTATATTTTCCTTTTAAAAGAGTGGGGGTTTTGTTGTTAATCAGAATGTCTAAGCATTTCAGTTATTGTGTCACAAATGAGTGGGAATGAAGTGAGAGACTGTATCCCCAACCAACCAAAATTTAGTTTCACTGACTAAACCTGTAATTTTTATACTTTGTGTTTTCATAAAATGAATGAATGTTTAATGAATGAAACTATATACTATTTTTGGCATTCCAAAAGAACGTTTATTACCATTGCAGTCACATAGATCGTGATAAATATTTTTATGGCAAACATATTCTGATCTCAAACTAATTCAACATATAATTTGAAAGTGTGAAGACTCCATCGGAATTTGTAGGCTTAACATTGTACTTACGGGATTAAAATTTAACAGATGGTGAAGGTTATACAGCCTCTTGCTAGAAATTCATTCAACTTAAAATTTGAATTGTTTGGAAGAACGGTATTGGTAGAAGCAATGGAAGAATTTGAGCGGTTTAATGCCGGGTTGGCAGACCGACATGTACGGCCCATATCTGGCAGCCTCCTGTCTCGTCCATTGCTTTTTACGACGTCTTCGACTTCGCATCCGAATTACCAAGTCCTCCCGCCACGTGGAATTTTACAGCACTCATTAGCCAAGCTGTTTTATTGAGCTTTGGAACTTGGAACTAAATATTGATCAATCGGTATCCGGAAAACATTATACATCTGAGTTGTCATCAAAAGTTTTTAGTAAACTAACTATTCACTCAATGTCATTGTAAAGACTCAGAATGTGTACTTACATGTTGAGTACAGGGAGAATGACGTGTCCTGTAATCCAACAGGGAGGTCACGAATTGTGGATAGTTGTGGGCGATGGTCCATAGATGTGGTATTCTCTTGTGTGGATTAACGTCCGCATTATTGATTACTATGTTCATCCGCAAAGACCATTCTCACACATAGACCAGTTCGTAATTCAGAGGCAAAAGTGGCTCGCATCCCACGTAAGTAAGTATGTAAGTCCCTTAGATGTCATCGGCTATTATAATTATTATAATTAACAGTCCTGTCAATGTAACATGTCAGTCTTAGCCAGTAACAAGACTAAAAGATCACACATTTATTTCATTCATAACCTTCATTCCACATTCATGCTTGGCTTAAAATATTTAATTGGGTAGGTCACCTACCCAATTAAATATTTTAAGCCAATATAATATAAAGTAAAGTAAAGCATATATAAAGTAAGTAAGTATAAAATATATTCAAACTCATACTTTTACTTTGGAATAAAATAACTTTTACAAGATTATCTCAATTGTTAAAATAACACATCCCGGTAGTCATTAAAATAAATATTTAAAAAACAATCTATCTGATAAGTACATTTTCAACAGTTAATGATTTTCTGGACACTATAATATTGTCTCCCTCATCAGAAAGTATTTTAATCTTCTCTTAAAGAGATTAACCTAAAAATGTTTCATAAGGTCTAAAAGTAGTTTAATTCCTGCATGGGATGCTACCTTTGATAAGGCGAAATCCATCGAAGAATCTACCCAGGTAGAGAGAGCTTCTATAATATAAACTTTAATTCCGTGTTTCGAATATGTAGATAAGTTGGCGTAACCGGAAAGTTACAATATTTAAATTAATATTTATAAGTAATAATTTTTAAGTAGTTATCGTTTTGTCATGAATTAATTTTTTCAACTATTTATTGTTAATCGTTTTCCTGTGAAAAACAGTATCAGACGAAGCAGCAAAAGACGATTCTGTTTTAAGATTTTCACATGAACTGGATAATTTGTTCTGTGTCGAAACTGCTTCACGGTTAATTAAAGTTGACTTAGTCAAGTTCCGCAGACATATTCTCCAAAGTTGGTCCAAAGCATTATGGACTTACAAGTTCTAAGAGCTTGTGCCGCGCCAGCAACTCTCGCGCTAGGACTCGATTGTTTCCATGGAATAAAGACTGCATACTTGGGTAGAAATGCTATGATATTTGGGAATTTAAGAATTATTCAGAAAATTTACAGTTTACTCGTATCAATAGTTTTTTATTTCTAGAGTTTCATTAAAGATTTTAGAAGAATCACACGGTATTATACGTGGTTTAATAAAGGTATAGAGTTACCTAGTTTTTTTTTTTCTAAGTTTTTTTTATTTTTTTTTTTTTTTTTTTGTTTTTTTTTTTTTTTTTTTTTTTGGTTTTTATTTTTTTGTTTATTTTGTTTTTTTTGTTTTTAATTTTTTTATTTTTTTTTTTTTAAATCAAAGATTTGAAAAGTAGTGAGCTTCAAAAGTTTCAAGTAGTAGAATTATTAAAAATAAAATTTTATTGTGCTATGTAAGTTAATTTGTTTAAGACATTTATAAATAAAACGACCTAAATCTACATAAACAAAATTAGAGTTTCCTCTGTGAATTGCTCAGAGTCATTAATTTTTTTTAGTTATTTTTACGTTTCGTGCGTTAGAGAAGCTGAAATAAGTCTTATCTCAATTCGTGTCTGTCTGTCTGTGACGTACCAGGAGGCATTTTACGATGTCTTCTCCGAAAAAAAACAGGAGAACTGATAAAAATGAAACTTATTTCACGCATTCTCTACATCCCAGAGAAGGGTTTACATTGCTTGAAATCGTCCGCCGCCCCTTGAAAAGTAAATAACGAGCATTTACAAACCCACTTTTTACGCGATATAAGTCGCATTTTGCTTTTAATCTTCAATGAATCACCTACTAGTGATAATCAGCTGTCTTTGTAGTTTAATGATTTAACAGAAAGAAAAAGAAACAGCTGTCGAATTAAAATCAATATTAGTTAGTTTATATTGGTCAATGATTTTAACCCATTTTGAAATCATTCAATATTAAAAAGTTATTTGAATGTAAAGCTAATTTTAATAATGGTATAACAATTTTTTTCCATTTAATTGTAAAGTAATGCAAAATACTAACGTGTTTCTCTTAATATTTCGGTTGTTGTCGGATTTATTTTATTAAATTCTCTCGTGGAGCTCAAAGATGTCCATATTCCAGCCGCGGCTCGTGGCTCGCTGGAGTCTTTAATTATACAGGTCGGAAGCGTAAGAAAGTTCGAGTTATCAGCATGATCACGTGACCTGAGGCGCGGCAGCTTTCTACGTCAGCAGCGCTATCTGTCAGTTTGAAACGGAACCTCCAGCTTGGTTAATGGCCCATGGAAACAAACAGGACGATATCATATTTTTCGGTATTCCAACTTTCTATAGACCTAATTTTAAGTATATTTTTTATTTAATTATTAATTACTTGTTTGTAAAAAGAGAATAATGTGAGGTAATGTAAAATATTGAAGTTGTGTAATGAAAAAAAGTTTGTATTAACTTCCCTGTGGGAAATAGGTTAGATCATGGATATGTCTAAAGGGAATGTTTTCACTTCATCTAAACATCTGTTCTTATTATTTTATATTAAAATTTCAACATAATATCTCTGGTAGTTTCTATGAAAACCTGTTACATGTTTTCCATCTTAAAAATCGCCAACACCCCTCCAGAGCTAAGACATATCCATGTCAAAAATTGGCTGGTGTAAAATTATATCAGGTTTTATATTCGGAAATCTTTATATTGATAAGGTATGTGTTGGACAAAATTGGTAAAGTAAAAAAAATTGTTCGGAGACAAACCCTTATGCAAATATTTTAAATCTTTGCAGTCTCTAACTAAATTATTTTTTTGATAATCCAACAAAATAAAATATAAAATAAATCCTCATAAATAAATCATTGTACCAACACTTCGTAAATATTTACTTATGGAAATTTATCAAATCATCGTTTGCATGACATAAAGCCACAAGAGACTGTAATTCATCCAACTTTCCGGCTCTTAAAATACATCAAATCCTATGTAAATAACCCAATTAATTTCGACAATTTACATAGTTAATCAACTCTTGCCTCTGTTTATTAAATATTGTCTGTCATCCGTCAAAAATTACAATCTATTTAAGTCTTTGCCGTAATGACTAACCCCTGTAATGACGTAAGCACCTGCCACCTGCCTTCGTCCCGGTCTTGGTTGTCGCTTGGGGCGATATCCCCCTCAAAATCCCCTCCGGTGTTTGCCCAAGCGGTACTTTTACATTGGGGTTTATGATAACATCAGGCGGAATTATTTACCGAGCCGAAAAGTGTTTGCTTTCAAAACACTCCCCACCCGGAGCGCCTGGCCTACAAAAAACCAATTTGAATGTTTTTGTCCGGGGCGCTTATTAATTTCGGTAATGAAGCGCATTCGTAATGCGGATTACAGCTTTATTCGGGCATTCCATATGTAAATTGTACGTATCGACGTTGTGAAAGGAGAGATGAAAGTGGAGGTTGTGTTAGGGAAACATAACAATGAAGTTGTGGTGTCAGAGTCGACCTGCATTTAGTGTCTGCAGTGTTGCCTGTCTGTTGGACTACACGAGTTCTACTTTGTGCTAAACTTTAATAAATTTCAGTCTATGAACTGTATAATGCAATTGGCATATGACACCGGTAGACACAAGCGACGCTGTGAACCACTAAAGGAATAGATATGGTGGGGAATTCAGTTAACTGACAATTAAAAGTCTATAGCTTTGAACTGACATTTTTATAGACATACGGGTGATGTCATGAACTAAAAAATACTAAATGTTAACCAAAATCATTGGAGCCATTTTTGAGAAATTTGAGTTGTTTACGTTTTAGGAATTTAAGGTTTTAGGGATAAAGAGATATTTTGTGCTCACTTAATGAATTTAATTACAAGTTGATGGTTAACAGTAATATTTGTATAACTAATATATTGCCTTTAATATAAATTATACCAATACAAATTCATAATTTAGATTAAAAGTATTAATAGATATTGAGGAAACATTTTTAAACAATACTAGATTCCACAATTACCGTTATCTGTAAATCCATGACATATTCAACACTGTCAGGTGTAACAAAAACTTCAGCTGAAAGCTATGACCCGTATAAAGTTCTGATCGATCGTTGTGAATCATTCAAAATTAAACCTCTAACTGTCAGTTTGTTCGGCAAATTAATTTCTCTTCGGGTAATGTCAACGGTTATTGTTTTTATGTTTGTTGGAAAAACAAATAAATAATCTTCATTAAATACAGTCAGTGCTGTTAATGCTAGGACTACTTTCCTTAAATGTGTTCAAGCTTATGTAGTTCATAACTACCAAATAGGCATTATTCAAATAATAATTGTAGTTACCATTCATATTTGTATATTATAGTTTAATCGTTTGGTAAATTTGTGTTTTGATAGTATATTGGTCAATCAATAAGATATTATTTTTGTTCGTTGATAGGTAAAAATTCCAATAAATTGATAAATAATTTAACCAAAACTAGTTTTACACAAGCATTCAAGTCTTCTCATAATAACCCTCTTGACTGTTAAAACATATTTTGCATCTGCCATATTTGACCTAATTTGCAATATGGACTGTGCAAAGCAGTTTGTAAAGCCGGTTCATGATTAGATTAGATTAGATTAGATTATTTTAAATGGCGACCATACCACAAGGTAGGTACTTTAAGCCAAGTATGAATGAGAATTGAGTGTAAGATGATTGTGGCGCGATCTTGTAGTCTTGTTACTGACTAAGGCTGACATGTTCCTTAGACAGGACTGTTAATTAATAGCCCAACAGCCGATGGCAACTAATGGACCTACAGTTTAACGTGGAATCCGAACCACGGTCTCTGAATTACGAATTGGTCTAATTATGTGGATGGTCTTTGCGGATTAACGTAGTATTCAATAGTGCGGACGTTAATTCACACAAGAAAACACTAAACCCACCTACCATCACTCACAACTATCCACAATCTATTCGTGACCTCCAAGTAGCTGGATTACAGGATATCGCCACCATCCCAGTCTACTATAGAATACTACCTCTACACATTTTTTGTACTTTAATATGCACATCTTTATCAATAGAAATGCTTCGATCCACATGCGAAACTTATTTTTTGTATTTCTGTCATCTCATCGTTTTGATGGCATGTCATATGACGTGGAACCACTTTCAACATCCGATATACGTTTTGTAATATATAAGTTTCTGTTCTTGTAATGCTCATTAGTACAGATCAATAACAGATCAATGGACTAGACTTGTAGCTAGGATATCCAATGTGTAAAGCCCATAATCAACCATGGAACGACGTGATAGCCCCACCCTCTGGCGACTTCGCCAGAGAACCCCATTCCCGAACCACTGTGTCTGGAGGTGCTGCTTCTCACCGTCAATGCTTTTTTGTACCGTAATGTACAAAACACAATACAATGTATGTGTGTGTGTGTGTGTGTGTGTGTGTGTTTGAATAGATGGAAATGTGTCACAGCCATGTGGATACAGACAAAATGGGTCGATTTATTGAAAACGGACCAATAAGAGTGCATTCTACAATCGTCAGTTTCTGCCAGTTGAGCCGTTGGGGAGAGGCCCTGCAGTAGACATAAGGCAGACCTCGCCAGCTGTCTCTCCAGGGGGGTTACCCGTCACCATGTCCTTGCACCCCGCACCCGGGCTCCGTCAACCTGGGGTTGGAGAAAGTTGAATGAAAACTTCCTAGACAACACGTTGGTTGTTGTAACGGTTCACAATATTGAGCTTCATAAGCAAATATTTTCATAAATGTGACAAAGTTTTATACTAAATACAAATCTTTCACTTTGATAGATGTATCACAGTAACCCCCCTTCAACACAGACTTTACTTAAAACTTGCAGCGAGATAACTAGAAAATCTTTGCTTAAACTTATGCACATAGTGGTCCAATCACGAGAACACTTGACAGTTAATCATGAGTTATGATTTAAAAAAATTACGAAATTCGTACAGTATGATGATTTACGAATAAATATATTGTCTGTATATACAACTAGGCAGAAATACGTTTTTAGTTTTCTTTAAAGATTATTTTATTAAATATTGTTGTTTATTTGTTCATGTTGTTTTTATACTTAAATTTGTCCAGACCATAAAATATTTGACGATTTAGTACCCCAAATTGGACAGATTAATGAGGGTTTTCTGAATATACATATAAACTACTTGAAGCAATATTGTTCTGTAATATTTCATGTCTTCATAAAATACAATATATATTTAAACGTAATGACATTAGACGTTTAAATATTATAATCCTACATAGTTATTATATACTCGTATTTTTAAATATTGTACTTTTATGAAAGCTACGTTATTTGTAATATTATAACTCAATAATGATGAGACGTACTGTTTAAATTGAAAATTGATAACTCTTTACGAAGTTATAAGTAAACATTTTTGACACGTGGTTTTCTATACTAATTGTAACAACAACTTTTAGAGTATAAATAAGAATGTAATACTAAAAGACAAAAACTAACATTGCTAAAGAGGAAAAATCCTGAACTGAGATACTGTGAATTAAACACAGACTGGGACCATGGTGTGTCCAGTAATCCAGCTACTTGGAGGTCACGAATTGTGGATAGTTGTGAGTGATGGTTGGTGGGTGTAATGCTATCTTGTTTGGTTTATCGTCCGCACTATTGAATACTACGTCAATCGTCAAACCGCATCCTCACAATTAGACCAATTCGTAATTTATAGGCCGTGGTTCGGATTTCACTTTAAACTGTAGGTCTCTTAGATATGCCTTTGACTGTTGGGATATTAATTTACAGTTCTTTCTAAGGAACATGTCAGCCTTAGTCAGTAGCAAGACTACAAGATCGCGCCACAATCATTTTACATTCAATCCTCATTCATACTTGGCTTTAAATACCTACCTTGTGGTATGGTCGCCATTTCATTATAATCTAATCATACACTGTTATTTTTGCTAAACATTTTTAATATGAGTTGCTATACGTTACATGTACCTGTATCTAGTCGTCTCAAAGCACGAAGTCAAAATCTTATTCTTGCTCAATGTAGGTTGTAACTGCTTTCACTCTATAAACCACAAGGAGCATAAAGCTGTCGCCATAAGGCCGGTGTCGCGTCATAATTCTAACTTGTGAATGTTTTTATTGTGTCGATTCACCGGCAGAGTAACTGTTATTGCCATGTGTTGCCGGCTTCTTGCGTCCCCAGTAACCGTTAAATATGATTGGGCAGCAGCGCACCGGAGTCTTTGATTCATGAGTGTTTTGGAGAACACAGCCTATAAATTATAATGTTGGGGTTAGAGGAAATTTTGAATACGTCAGTAAGAAATAAACTTGTTTATCATGTAACTCCAGTCCCAGAGCATACCCATGTAAAAATGAGCCGAGTGTATTCACAGAAAACGTCATAGTACGCGTATGTTTCATGCCTGGTTTCAAATTCTTCGGAAAAGAGACTGGGAATTTGATGCTTAGTATGTTCAATTTAGACGATAAACTAATCAGCTGGATTTTGTAAGTGAACAAGCTGTGCAATGCAACTGAGTTCATCCTTATACAAAAAAATACCCCACCTGAGTACCTGAGTACTCAATTTTCCATAGCGAATTTCCAAATTCAATTCAATTCATTTATTTTTTCATATACATATTTTAATTACAATGCAGTTAGTTGTTTAATCTCTCTAGCCACATGGCTAATTGAGAGATCAGCTATTTCTGTAAGTAATATCAATAATAAATCAATAATATGGCAATAATAATACACGTATCTGACAATATTGATCAATCAATACCTGTTAATAAATTAAAATATTTTCCCTTCTCCGTAACATTAACACGGGAAAGAGTTGAATGAGAACAGATTTGCTGCTGTGAGGAACACTGAAAGTAGTTATTTCTAGCATAAAAATTTTTTGACATGGATATGTCTTAGCTCTGGGGGGGTGTTGGCGATTTTTAAGATGGAAACATGTAACAGGTTTCCATAGAAACTACCAGAGCTATTTTATATAATTTTCAATATAAAAGAATAAGGACAGCTGTTTAGAAGCGAAAACATTACCTTAAGACATATCCATGATATAACCTATTTCCTACAGGGAAGTAAATACAAACATTTTTTTATTTTGACCATTTATACCAAGTTTCATCAACATATGTCCACAAATACACATGGCAAAACAGTATGCACGTTAGCTGTTATGATAAACACATAAACTATGATTTTTAAGCATAAATGCATGGATCTTAACTACATGAAGCTAAATATAAAAGTTTAAAACAATTTTAAGAGATAGAGAAAAACTTTAAGGAACTAAATTGTGTAGTTTTTTGAGCTGATTCTAATAATGAAACAAAAATTTTAAATTATTTAAATTACATATGAAAAACGCAAAACCTCCAATTTTTTAGTACAAACCCGCCCAAAACTACCGTTCCGATTGACTGGTATGTCTGGATTACGAACTCGTCCGAACAAATGCAGGAATACACGTCTCTACTAAATTTGGTCTAGATTGGACCATTTTTACGAGAGTATCGTGTTCAGAGACACACACATATATTTTTTTAACGACTCTCCTTTTTGGTCTCTGGGCACCTCAAAACGAAAAAATAACATGGTACCGGGCTTAAGTATTGCCAATAACATTTCTTTGTTACAATATAAATAGATGAATATCACAATATAATTTTTTAACTATCAGAATATTTGCTACAAACTTGAAAACTAATATAGAAGGACTAACTAATATAATCAAAGAAACTCCCCGGTTTTAAATAGCTAAATGTAATGAAATTACAATTTTAACCGACCACGTATTCTCCGAGCGGCCGTGCCCAGGTGTTGCACAACTCACACTGACACCGTCCGCCACACACGTACGCGCACACACCAGCACGTGGCTATGGCCATAACACTAATTGGTTGGAAATGGCTAGCCGTAGTCTGTGGTTACGGGCGTTTACAGGAAAGTTATAGTTGAAACTCGATCTGTTGTATATCGAAGATAACGTTTATAACCGGTGCCGTAAAACGAATTACAAAAGTCATAAAATATGCGGGGAGGATAAATTCCTGGTGGGTTCTAAATAAACACAAAGAAAACCTTATATAACATTTCTCAGTTATTGAGCTTGAAATTTTGTTGGGAGCTATTTATGAAAATCTCTAAATGTACAGGGTGTTCATTAAAGTTGGGGACAAACTTCGAGGGGTGATAGTACTCATCAAAATAAACAAAAAATTTCCTATAAACATATGTTGAAAAATCCTTTGTTTGGCCGCTAGCCGCCATTTTGTATTTTATACAAAAAACTTTATATATAAAGAACTATTTAAGATACAGTAACCAAACTTTGCACACATATTTATTGGCCAAAGAGAAAAATATTCTCAAAGTATCATTAAGTTTGCTTTCATATTTTCAAAATGGCGACGGTTCTTAAAGTTGATGGTTTTTTGTTATTTAAATTAAAATATTTTTAACCGCCGTCATTTTGAAACTATAAAAGCAAACTTAATGATAATCTGAGAATATTTTTTTCTTTAGCCATTAAATATGTGTGCGAAGTTTGGTTTCTGTATCTTAAATAATTATTTATATATAGCGTTTTTTGTATAAAATACAAAATGGCGGCTAGCGGCTAAACGAAGGCTTTTTCGACATATGTTTATTAGAAATATTTTGTTTATTTTGATGAGTACTATCACCCCTCGAAGTTTGTCCCCGACTTTAATGAACACCCTGTATATCTTCTAAATATAAATGAACTGTGTGTGCTTTAGGAAACATACAACAATTCAAGAAGCAAAGAATTGTATAAGAAAACATAATGACAGTTTACGTAAAGGATGGTTAGAATAAAAACAATCTTGAACATCAACTTTATATTTAATTATCCTAAGATAATTAATCACTTAAAAAGTAGGTTTTTAAAAATAATACAAAATCTCTTTACGAAACACATTTTATAACTTTCAGTTTTCTCGCATCGGTGGGGATTCTATTGTAGACAAAATATTATAAAATAAAATTATAGAAAATTATAGCTTTTGTTTTTATGGTTCAGAGTCCTCAATAGTGCTACCATATTAAATTTTAGTCCTATAAGTATAATGCTATTTAATTCTGTTTTTCATAACCTATTAGGTCTAAGTAATGAATATTCATTTTTTAAACAATAGAATAAGGAAATGAATCTCTTATTTTCTAGCTAAGCAGTTCAATTGTAACACTTTAATTATAGTTTAATACTATCTTCATGTGCCAGGCAATGCCGAAACAAAATTTGACATTTAAGGTACTGAAAGTTATTATGCCGACACTTATGAAGACTGTTGTATAAATTTGTTTTGTGATTCATAGTATTAAGAGTCTGCATCAGTGGTAGTCATTTTGGATTATAGTCCCGTAAGAGCAATGTTAAATTCTGGCGGAATTTACTTTGGCGTCTGTAGGTTAATTATCAAAGTATATCATGTAAAACTTTGGAAGTACATTGATGAGATGTGGCTCAAGAACATGAACTTTTAATATGTTCAAAAATTTAACTTGATATAAAAAGAAAAATCCAGGAATATTTTACAAAATAAATCATTATTGTTTTTTTATTGAGAGCGAAAATAAGAAGATCTGTAAGGTGGTGCCCTGGAGGATTGTAATACCTTTAATTTGACACCTCTTCCGTTAATTTATGACAATAGGTCATGGAGATATAGGCGTCAGAATTTAACATTGCTCTTACGGGACTAAAATCTAAGATGGCTATCACTGATGAAGACTCTTAATAATAGTACTTGTTCAATTATTAAAAAAAAGATTGAATTTACTTCACTGTTGGTAATAGGGTAGATCATGGATATGTCTAAAGGGAAAGTTTTAAATTCCTCTAAACAGCTGTCCATATAACCATATGACGTCACTGTTTAAAATTTTGATCTCGCAAATTGCCAAAAGCCCTCACCCAGAGCTAAGATAAGGCCTAACCATGTCAAAAATGTTTGTATTTACTCGCCTATGGAAAATAAGCTATAGCTCATGTGTATTGGTAAAGCCAAGCTATGAAGTCAACCATATGACGTCACAAACAAATGACGTCACTGTTTCAAATTTTGGTCGCGCAAACTGCCAACACCCCCTAGAGCCTTGTATAGTTGCTAATAAGCTGTATACCGACCGTCGGTTTAGGATCTGATACATGTGGTAAAGTTGAAAAACGTTAAATAACTATTTCGATCGTTTATTATCGTTATCGATAAATCGTTTGTGATAGCTTTCATAAATCGATTTCGGCCACCATTACCAACGTCAGTCCTTATTTGCATTTAAACCATACACATGACCAGGTGGTGTGTCTAATGCAGGGCCGAGGAAACGCTGATGACATATCAATTTCGTATTAAACGCGTTACACGTCCAGGTCAACAGAGGAAATACTTTACGCTTGGAGTTTGAACGAACGGTGAAAAAGTGAGCTCTTAATTAAAATTAGTCACCATGTAATCAGTGATGAACTTATATTCGTTCCAATAATTTAATTTTCTACTTTAAAATTGATAAATATTTAAAATATTTTTGCAATTTAAACTAATCCCACAATTTATTTCATCCCGTTTTTATAACACTTAAAGAATGATTAATCAGCATTATTTGATATTCTATATAAATTTTTATTGTCTCATTTGCATAGGTGGTACTTTACGCATACTCTGACCATTCTATGCACTAATTTTCCTTATTCACGCTGGTATAGAGAGCAATCGAATGTTATCAGTATGAATTTATTAAAAGTATATAAAACATGAACTAATATTATTTATTTTACAATTAATTGAACCTAAACTAACTACACAACGTTTCTGGAGGTGGAGAAACTCCTCCCGTTTTCAAGTGATTACCGAATAATTTACATTAAAATCTGAATGTTTAAGTTACAGATATTAATTATATCATATTGTCAATAATGCTATACTTACCTATCATACACAACACAAAAAACTATATTTATAAAGCAACAAATAACCACAACACTCCGCCTCCGAGCTAGCGGGGCGACACAAGATAGCGTGCACGTGGAACAAAATATGTAGAACGACTGGCCTCCAGAAAGGTAGTTTAAAACACAAGAGCGATAGGAAAATGCAATGAATTGAAAAATAAATTATTAAAAATGAAATATGTTTATTTATCCTTATAGTGATTTACATGGCAAAAAATTTAAATGACAATAAATAATAACAATCTATGGCAATAATAACCTAAACAACTAAGTATAAACTTAGCCAATACATAAGGAAATACCTACATGGGCAGGAGCCTGTGCGTAGGCCTGAGTTGAAGCACTAATCATATTTATAATGGCCGACAGTAATTAGATTTGCACATTGGAGAAAAAATATAAAAATTAAAGCTAACACAGAAAAAATATGATTGCAATAAACAAACAAACAAAAATTTATATTGGATGAAGAAAGAAAACAAGACAATAAAAATAAAAACATGAACTAGAGGTTAAATAATAATTTTTAATAAGTAGGAAAAATAGTGAAAGTTTTATAATTATAAAATTAACAAATAAATGACAGCTCTCAATTGATTTCTCTTAATACACCTAAAGTTGACGTTGAGGCTGACTTTGAACGCGGTGGAACTGTCAGATCGACTTTGACTATCGATTCTAATATCGATTACTAACGAGTTGACATGGATCTACCATGACTCCAACTGAAACCTTGTTGACCTCAAATCAACTAGTCAGGTTTATTTGTGTTCATCCCAGTTATATCGGACCCAATTCTCTCGGCACGAACCAATTATTGTAGGTTTACTGTTTACACAAGGGTTTGTATCAGAAAAATAAAAAATATTTTCGACATTTTTACATTTTTGGTTTTAATATACAATTTTACTATGAGTGGTAACTTACAGTAAACTTTGAACACGTTACCAGAGATAATTACGACCTCTATAGACGTCTGTTTAAGGACACCAGGTTAGCTATGACGTCATGCCGATTGTTATAATACTCTTAAATGGTGTTTAAAAGAGCACTAAACTGAAACGAGTGTTACCAATTTGGCTGTTAACACGAGCTGTAAATATTAATGGTTTTAAATTTCGTCTAAATGAAATCCCCTGCTCCAATTCACTTACACACAATACCTGACACAAATAAACCTGACTAGTTGATTTGAGATCAACAAGGTTTCAGTTGGAGTCATGGTAGATCCATCTCTGTGGTAATCGATATTAAAATCGATAGTCGAAGTCGATCTGACAGTTCACCGCGTTCAAAGCCAGTCTCAACATCAACTTTAAGCGTATTAAGAGAAACCAATTTATAGCTGTTCTTTTTATTATATTTATGGAATCAGGCTTAATAAGAAATAAAAGATCATTTTCCGGATGTTTGGTTCGAGATGAAGTATTATGTTTGATGTTATCGTACCATTAAAAACAATCAAACACAAAAAGTAGAAATGGACAACACATGAACGTTAAAACACTTAGATGGCCTAAACACGTCTGACATACCGTATAGCCGTCCATCATGTTTTGATTTGGTCAAGTGTTCTAAATACAACCATACGAGTTTGTGTTTGTTTACAATCCCCATTTACGTGCTTTTGTGTAAGATTTTTATTTCCTTTACCTGTTTAGTTCGAAAATAACTCAAGGCATCATTTGATGTTTGGTCTAATATTCAAATTCTATTCTTTCCCGTAGTCTTTTAAAATTCTAAAAATTTAAATATTTTTGCGTAAATAATTTTCGCATAAATCCACTTATCACGGGAATCTAAACAATTTTTTGAATAAAACCATGTTTTTACACTGACAGGTAATGTTTTCGATACAAAAAACAACCAAAAGCAAATCGTATCACCAAGAAATAATATTTTTAGCCGAACGGAGATTATTTTGGTAATAATGAATACTGTTTTAGAGTTTAAAAATCGTGTTGATCAAAATAGTAATTCAAAACTTAGTTTGCGTTCATTTTAAAATAATTACAAGGTCGTATTTGTCGAAAATACTTTGGGAGAGCTGTTACCTCGAGATAATTTAGATTCGAACAAGCTAGCTAAAAGCATTTTGTTAGATTAAATAAACGCTTTTACGGAAAGGCTCTTCAGCTTGCAGATAAGGGGCTGCAATTAAATGCAAGTCTACTTCAACAGGAGTTACGATTCGTTGTTGCCAAAACAGTTGTTCAAATCATTGTTTTATTTCCAATCATAAAACAGTTGCTTCACTCTAAAACAAGGCGCTATTAAGGTTTGTTTAGGGCCACTGTATTGTTTACTAATAACTTAAGCCAAAAAATTAATTATATATAGTATTTTTGAAGATTAATCGTTAAGACTTTTAATTAAAACTTTTGAAACCGTTATTTATAAAAGTTTGTTTCTATAAAGTAGTAAGGTTTCGTAAAATTTAATCAAAATCACACAAATACCGTAAAAACAACTATAAAATATTGGTGTCGAAACATTGACTTTTTACTTTTTTCGTATTGGTTTGATATAAAAGATATAAATGTTGAAATCAGATTTATATTATATTTTAAGTTAGCTTAAAACCTATTTATGTTAACCCCATGCCACAAACGGAACTGTCAAAGATTAACCAGTCATAATGGCAAGACACTATAACAGAGTTTTTAAGATTTTATTAGTAAATTTTTGTACAAGGTAGTGTGTATAAGTATACAGTATATAATCCATACTGCATAATCACACAATACTTATTGATCATAATTAAAACCCTGATATTTTACGGATGCGATTCTCGCTTAACCGAAGTCGTAATAAGATAATTATAACTCGCTTAGATACCTTGACTGGGACGGTAACGACGTCCTGTAATCCAGCTACTTGGAGGTCACCAATAATTGTGGATAGTTATGAGCGATGATCGGTGAGTGTGGTGTTCTCTTGTGTGGATTAACGTCCGCACTATTGAACACTACGTTAATCGTCAAAGACCATCCTCATAAATAGACCAATTCATAATTTAGAGGCCGTGGTTCGGATTCCACTTTAAACTGTAGGTCTCTTAGTTGTCATCGGCTGTTGGTCTATTAATTAATAGTCCTGTCTAAGGAACATGTCAGCCTTTGTCAGTTACAAGACTACAAAATCGCGCCACAATAATTTTACACTCAATTCTCATTCATACTTGGCTTAAAATACCTAACCTTGCGGTAGCGGTATGGTCGCCCTTTTAATCTAATCAAAAATATAACCTAATCAAACATCTAATCTAATATTATTCTTTTGACGTGGCGTAAGTGGTTTAAGCCCCTTTAGACAGAACATTATCAGACGTTCAAGGATATTATATTTTCATCTTCATCCGAATGTCGTCAAAAACACTTTTCAACTTATATGCCTGATGATGTCCAGCCACAAAAGGATTGCTTCAGATAAGGCGTTGAATCCAGTTATAATTATACTCATGAATATGGAGACTTCATGAAAAATTAAATTTAGTAAGACGATTATTGGAAAATATGAATCCTATATTGAGCTTTTTTTGGGAACTAATGAGAGAGGAACTGGAAAAATTATTGTGGAAGAACAGCGTTTTAAATTAAAAACATTTTCCCCGCCTTTTTCCCATCTTCAAGTAAAAGAGACCGTCGTAACTCGCTAGTTAATAAATAACAGCAGTACAAAGTTTTTACTCGGTTTCACTCTATAAACCACGAAGAGCATAAAGCTGTCGTCATAAGGCCGGTGTCGCGTCATAATTCTAACTTGTGAATGTTTTTATTGTGTCGATTCACCGGCAGAGTAACTGTTATTGCCATGTGTTGCCGGCTTCTTGCGTCCCCAGTAACCGTTAAATATGACTGGACGTTTCTTGTCGAGTTGATACCTCAGTCTCCACTCTTTAGGATTTTTTTTGCTTCAGCGATAAACTCTGTTGATTTGTGTATTTTTATTCTTCGTAATGTCTGTAATCTATTAAAGGTCCCGTTCATCTATCCAAATAATTCAACGTTTTTAACCTTTGGATTTGTTCTGCACACAAGCTCAGAACTAACATAGCCCATTAACCCCAATAATTTTGTTCTGTTATTGCATCAACATAAGTTAAAAATACGTTACCATTTAATTACACATATGCTACAGTTACAGTTTGATTTCTAGCACCATTGACGGGGGTGAAGGGAGTGGAATGACAATAGAGCGATCATGTGTCCAAAGTTGTTTGCGTTACAGCCATTGATACAGTGTTGATTGATATTCATTTCTCATCTCAGTTATGTACAGTTTAAAAACCTATGTAGCCTCAATGAAACTTTTGTTCTGTATTTTAGTTTTCTTTGTAGTTTTATATCATTATCGCTTTAAAATATACAGGGTGTAACTGAAAAGCACCACCAAACTTTGGGATATTGTTTCTGAGGTAAAAAAATCCTGTAAAAATATGGACTATCCCACTACGTTTTACATCTGTCGGTATGTATGTGTTTTTTACGTAACTTGCTGGGACGGTGGCGACGTCCTGTAATCCAGCTACTTGGAGGTCACGCATTGTGGATAGTTATCAGCGATGGTGGGTGGATGTAGTGTTCTCTTGTGTGGATTAACGTCCGCACTATTGAATACTACGTTAATCCGCAAATACCATCCTCATAATTAGACCAGTTCGTAATTCAGAGGCCGTGGTTCGGATTCCACGTTAAACTGTAGGTCCCTTAGTTGCCATAGGCTGTTGGGCTATTAATTAACAGTCCTGTCTAAGGAACATGTCAGCCTTAGTCAGTAACAAGACTACAAGATCGTGCCACAATCATCCTACACTCATTTCTCATTCATACTTGGCTTAAAATACCTACTTGGGTAGGTCGCCATTTCAAATGATAATCTAATAACTCTTGAACGACTTAAGGTACCAGCTTCAAATTTGGTAAGTCTATGAGTATTGATAGGATCTACTTTTTGCATAATATCAAACTTCTACTTTCTACCATTTCAAAATGGCGACCATTAACATTTTTACATAACTCAAAAACCACGGAAGTTACAAAAATCAACTTAAAAAAAAGATGCAAAATTTAATTTCCTTTAAGAAATGTAAACGTTTAATACAGTTATAACACAAATAACAAAGAAAAATGCGTTTTTCTTAAGATAAATTGTCAATTTGGGCTTTAATTGACAATCTGGGTAAGTAGTAACATTACTAAAATTGAATTTTCTTTGTTATTGGTGCCATAATCTTATTAAAATTTCACATTTTTTAATAAAAATTTTAAAATTAAATTTTTATATTTGAAAATTGAAATTTATTTGAAAATAAAAAATTATACTATTTAAAAATATTTTAAAATTGAATTAAAATTTTAATAGCAATTTTAAAACACATATATACTAAAACGCGCGAGATAGTCCATATGTTTACAGGACTTTTTTGTTTTGACCTCAGAAAAAATATCCCAAAGTTTGTCGGTGCTTTTCATTTACAAGGTAACAGTTACACAAATAATAAATTTATTAACAATTTGAAAATAATTATGAATTATCTATATACTCTATAAAGAATATAGTCTTGGGCGTCTTAGTGAAGAAAAGATCCATTGATTGAAAAATGAAATAACCACACTAAACCATTTAACAAAATAGTAAAAATTAATAACTTTGAGTATTGTTGATTAGGGTATTGTTGTGTCCAGCAATTATTTATTGAAATTTTGGTTTTTGATAAATAATTCAAAAATTTAATATGAAATTCAGTTTTGATCAATTTAAAAAGTCTCTGATTTTACTATTGCATAAATACTCGTAGTTCAATATGAATGAATGATGGCCTTGCATGATGGATAGCATTAAACGTTTTCAGATATAAGTATTGTTTATGATATTATTTCTATTTTCGCTTTGCATTTCGTGTAAATTTTACGCCATTCTAATTCTACATAACTATACAAGTCCAGAGGTCATATTGACACAGTGAAGGTAATAACGAAGTTGTTACTGTGAAGTTGAAACCAATCAGTTTGATTCTGTCCGAGGATGAGCTTTGATGATGATCGATCAGTCGCATCTACCAACCTATCAGGTAGATTAACCAACACGGTATTCCATTGAATAGGAACACCACTTCTCGTTTTAAAATGTTCTTTACTCAGTTATTAGTATTACTGAAAAACTGTCGATTTGTATATTCCAAAATCGAGGAATATTTCACATTGCAAATCGATGAAGTAATATTTTTGTCACACTGATACAGTTATATTTGTAAAATATTTATGAACGATATTTGATATAAACAAATTAGAGCACGAATGATTTAATCATATTACTGCCTGATGCTCGTAACAGAATGTGCAACATGAATTGGATATTAGTTTACGCGTCACCTAACTCAATAAGGAAATCTCTCATAGTTAGGCAGGTCAGAACTGTTGCCTGTTGTTCCTTGTAACAGAATAATTTAGTGGAACTGTGAGAACAAATAACTGGTGGATCAGGGTTTGGAATATCTGATGGACTTGGTAATTACTTCATACTGCTGAGTTAATTATTGGTAACAGTGTTGTGTGTATACTGCATCAACAAACAATGGATATGTGATACTATGTGTGGAATGCGGTATATTATATTCAAATATTTCTGAAATATAAAATAAATATTTTCACATACCGAATGACTATTTTTGTCATATCCAATTGCTTTTAAAATGTGAATAATGGCTTGAATCAATGATTTAAATGTCAATATTTTGAAGTTTGTTTTATTTCTTTCATAAAACAAGGAGAGAGAAATTAGGGTGGAGGAAATGTGAGGGAAAAGTGAAGAGAACCGAAGAACCTCTCAGTGCTGCGAAGCGCGAAGGCTCTCTAGTGGTTGCAGGCCCTCCAGTGATCGCGGACCCTCTAGTGATAGCAGGCTCTATAGTGATCTCAGACCCTCTAGCAATAGCAGGCTCTCTAGTGATCGTAGACCCTCTAGTGGTAACAGGCTCTCTAGTGATCGTAGACCCTCTAGTGATCGCAGTCTATCTAGTGGTCGCAGGCCCTCTATTGGGAGCAATACCTCAAGTGGTCACAGGCACTCTAGTGATAGTAGGCCTTCTAGTGATCTTAGGCCCTCTAGTGATCACAGGCACTCGAGTGGGTGCAGTCTCTCTAGTGTTCAAAATCCCTTTAGTGATCGCAGACCCTCTTGTGATCGCAGTCTATCTAGTGGTCGCAGGCCCTCTATTGGGAGCAATACCTCAAGTGGTCACAGGCACTCTAGTGGACGCAGTCTCTCTAGTGATCTTAGGCCCTCTAGTGGTCGCAGCCCATTTAGTGGTCGCAGTCCCTCTAGTGGGCACAGTATGTACTTTGGAGGATTTTACGTCTATTTTAAGTTAATGAAAAATTATTAATTATGCCATTCCAATTAAAGTGGAAAATACAGTTTTCAAAACGTAGTTTATTTCAAAACAGACAAACCATTTTATTTTCATACAGTAACTGAACTTGAATGGTTTATTAGAATAAAAATTTGATAGTTCTCCATTTTTAAAATATGAAATCGCATAAATTTTCATTTTAAAAGACCAGTTGTGTAAAAAGGAACCATTTTTGGCTATTATGTTGCAGTATTGTTGCAGTTTTCTTAGTTTGAAGTAACTGCACATTCCAAATTATATGAAAAATATAATAATACCAGACTTTTTGTCTATGTAGCGCTGTCGACTAGGAAAGATTGAGTGAAGTAATTGTGTTATTGTTTGTATTGCGTTACAGCGAGTACAGGTATTAGCGTCGCCGTTTTGGCGGCAAGGAGCTGACGTCGCTTATCGGACACCACTCGGAGCTTTATTGGCCATTTGTCAAATATATTGGCCCTCGGACCACCCCAAACCTACACGCTTCACCCCCGCCAGGCCGCGCCACCTTATCTATAACGTATTGTGTTTACTCATTACCTTTAGTTAAACTGTGGGTGCGGTGGGCGTGTTTTGGGTCAGCAGAAAATTAGGTACGCTTATCTCTATACTGTCGTACCACAAGGTGTTTGTGTAGCCTAAGCTTGAACTTCCGCGATAAAGATAAGCATTGGCTCGTGAAAGTAGCATAGAACTTTGTATGTTAAGCTATAAAAATATATTTGTGTCCAAGAAATATACTTCAAAACTATCGTTAAGAACTTCAGTATAACTACCTTAGATTTTAGTCCCATAAGAATAATATTAATTTGGTGTCAGCTTTGCGGTTCACTAGATAGTCGAAATGGGGTTGAGATGTCAAATTAAAGAAAAAGGTTATCTAGGGAATTACATTTTCCATTTTTTTATATTTTTCTATCATAAATAAAGATAATGAGTAGTGAACCATGGAATATAATTGCGTTGTGATGAATTATACTTCTCCGGAAAAATTAATAATATAGTTCCATAGATAACCGCTTTTACTATAAATTTAGCACCTCAACCATCTTAAATACGACGATAGTTTCAGATAACGTGTATCCAGCAATGCTGTCACAAATTTAAAAACTTAATGGGGGTGAAACAAAATATTTTCTCGTTAACATTACTCTTATCTGAGAAATAATTGTTGCTAAATCCATTAGCATACATTTAAAGGTTATGGTTTGTATAATTATGTGTATTTAAAAATGTTTGTATATATCTATGAAGTGTGAAGGAATGTTTATTAAATATATCTTTCAAAAGACCGTTGTGGAAGCTGTAGGATAACGCACTGGCCCGGAACCGTTCCTGGATCGAACCAAGTGAGGAGCGACTCCTGTCATATAGTGAGCGGTCACCTTTAGCTGGCCTATGTGACTTTTCAACTAAACCACCATGTATTCAATACACTTCAAATGCCATTGGCATGGTGATGGGTGGTTGAAATTAAAAATCATAACTAATTTATAAAAAAACTTAAGTAATATAGAATATAATTTTTTAACAATCATTAATTCAAAAACGTGCGTTAGAGAAACCGAAACAAGTCTTATCTCAATTTGGTCTGTTTGTCTGTGTCGCTCCAGGAGTCATTTTACGCCGTCTTCTCCGAAAAACGGGAAAATTGATAACAATAAAACTTATATCATACATTACAGAAAAGATTTTTCAAAGCTTGAAATTGTTCGCCACCCCTTAAAAAGTAAATCACGAGAATTTAAATCCCACTTTTTACGTGATATTAGTCGTATTTTGCTTTCAATTATCAATGAACCACTTACTGGTAAACAGCTGTCTTTGTAGTTTAAATATTTAATAGAAAGAAAAAAACAAGGGCATCTGCTAGCCTAACGGTTAGCGTTTTGGACTTCGGTGCAAGAGGTGACGGGTTCGATCCCCGGGATGGCCACAAAATTTACATGCGAATTCCATAAAAAACTAGTGTACTTCGAGGCTGCATAGCTGACACTGAGCCTGCCATTGGCAAAACAGAAAAAAAGAAAAACAAACAGCTGTCAAATCAATAATAGTTAGTTTATATTGTTCATTAGTTTTAAACCTATTTCGAAATCGTTCTATATTAAAAAGTTAGTTAACCCTATAATTCTATATAAATAAAATTAGAGTTTTGTCTTTACATTGCTTAGAATTAATTACTTTTTTGTTATTTTTACTTTTCGTGCATTAGAGAAGCCGAAACCAGTCTTATCTAAATTTTTGTCTGTTTGTCTGTGACGCTCCAGGAGGCATTTTACGCCGTCTTCTCCGAAAAAACGGGAGAACTGATTACAATGAAACTTATTTCATGTATTCTCTAAATTTTAGAGAAGGTTTATAAATGCTTGAAATCGCCCGCCGCCTCTTGAAAAGTAAATAACGAGCATTTAAAAACCCACTTTTACGCGATATTACTCGCATTTTGATTCAGTTTTCAATGAATAACCTACTGCTAATAACCAGCTGTCTTTGTAGTTTGAAGATTTAATAGAAATAAAAACAATCAGCTGTCAAATCAATATTAGTTTAAATTGGTCATTGATTTTAAACCCATTTCGAAATCATACTATATTAAACGTTATATTAACGTATAACTAATTATAATAATTGCATAAATGTTCTAATCTATTTATTTGTAAAGTAATGCTAAATAATAAAGCTGGGTATTGATTTATTTTCTTTGTATTGATTTATTTAGGATTTCAGGTTTACATTTAGGTATGATAATCTTTTTTTTCTAAACTGAATCCTACAACCCGTACAAAGGACGGGCTTACTGCTAGTATACAATGTATTTACTGTAATCAGTTTTAGTCATCGTTTAAAAACATATTTCATGTTTCAACGGTGTTTCGACTTTGTTTACAGTTTATCTCGTCCCGGCTTTGAGTAAGCCGACATTAAAACGGACCATGCATCATGTTGTTGGATGTAGCTTATGAGACAGGAGTTGTTGTAATGAGATTACGTCGGGACTAATGAGATCGCTCGACGGCGGACAACAAACATGTGATTCTGACACTAAGTCTAGAGAATCATCCGCCCGTTTGTAGCTGCATGATTTAGACTCCCAGCTTAAGTCAGAATTTATTCTCGGATTTCCTCTGTCATCGAATTCGGTGTTCACAGTAATTAATTATTTCGTAAGATATGTAAAAATATTTTTTTCGCCATTTTCGTTGCGTTTATTATTAATATTTATCCATACATTTTACTTTGCAATATAGTAAATTGTGAGTAATATATTTTATCACTCCAATTTTAATGGTATAATATGAACGCAGCTAACCACATGCTGTAAAGTACGTGAGTTTCAAAATGTAAAAATATGCATTTTTATAAAAACTATTTTTTATTAGGTTGGCTTACTCTACTCATTAAATCCAAATGACATATGAATTTACATATTTCTCAATTAGTATCCACGGACAGTGGCGACGTCCTGTAATCCAGCTACTTAGAGGTCATGTTTTATGGATAGTTGAAAAATGGTCGGTGGATGTAGTGTTCTCTTGTGTGGATTAACGTCCGCACTATTGAATACTACGTTAATCCGCAAAGCCTATCCTCATAATTAGACAAATTCGTAATTCAGAGGCCGTGGTTCGGATTCCACGTTAAACTGTAGGTCCATTAGTTGCCATCGGCTGTTGGGCTATTAATTAACAGTCCTGTCTAAGGAACATGTCAGCCTTAGTTAGTAACAAGACTACAAGATCGCGCCACAATCATCTTACACTCAATCCTCATTCATACTTGGCTTAAAATACCTACATTGTAGTATGTTTGCCATTTCAATGATCAAATCTAATCTAACAATCTAAACATATATAATTAATAATTTATTTTGAATATGTCAGAAAAAATTCAACGAATGGCTCTCAAAAGATGATTTAAAATGTTTTTCATTATTATTAACAATGGTTGTACCTGAAACAGGAAAATACGCGTATTAAAGAAAAATAGTATCAATGAAGATAGGATTTGCTAAAAGGAAGTAATAGGTTTAGAATGACATTGGAAAATGTCGGAATGACCTTTAGTTCGACAGCCGCTTCCAATCTGATCAAGACTCCAGAATACGAAATACGGTCTGCTTTGTTCATTCTGTCTCCTCCTGGAACACCCGTTTTTATTGTAACTACGTCAATAAATGGCTTTTGTCTTCCTTTTAAGATGAGAATATTTTAATGAATTCGTTATTAGGGCGAATCAAATGAGTATTGATGAATGAAACTGTTTTATCAATGAATGGTTAATAAAATGTTTGCTAAAGCATTTTACGAATTTTTCAAAATATTAGTCATTTGGGTTCCTAACATTAACTTTAAGGGTTATTTGTTAAAAAATATCAACAAAAACTTCTAATTCAAAGGTAGTGACGGGTTAAAGTAAAACTTAAAATAAATTGATGAAGAAGTAAGAAAATCGCTGTCGATGCGTTCACTACGGCGATCACAGACTTGTCGTCTAATGACAAGCTCCTGGGAGATGCTGTAACAAGCTTAGTTATTTCTGAAACGATCTCTTGAATCGCTCAGTCGCTGAGATAAGTGGGAAAATCAGGTCATGAAAATAATATAAGGCTCGAGTTTTGTCTGTACTTTGTTCAGAATTATTTACTTTTTATTTTTTTCCGTTTAATGCGTTAGAGAAGCCGAAACCGGGCTTATCTCAATTTTTTTCTGTTTGTCTGTGACGCTCCAGGAGGCATTTTCTCCGAAAAAACGGGAGAACTGATAACAATGAAACCTATTCTATACATTCCAGAGAAGGTTTTTAAAAGCTTAAAAGTGTCCGCCGACCCTTGGAAAGTAAATAACGATCATTTTAAAACCCACTTTTTACGCGATATTTTCCGCATTTTGCTTCAGTTTTAAATTAATAACCTACTGGCAATAATCAGCTGTCTTTGTAGTTTAAAGATTAGAAATAAAAACAAACAGGTTTCAGGTTTACATTTTAGAATGATGATCTTTCTTCTTTAAATTGAATCCTACAACCCCGTACAAAGGACGGGCTTACTGCTAGTTTAAAATATAAATTTTTTTGAATCATGAAAGTTTCCATCTCATTCAAATTGCTGGCACGTCATTATCAGTTTAAACGTGCATACGACGATGTGTACAAAATAAAGGATGATAAATTAAACCACAAAATATGTAGGAGTTAAAGTTTTAACCATATAAAAATTAACGGACTCAAATTAAGGATAATTTAACCTAAATGGTTGGCTGGAGGTAACATTGGTGTTGTGGTGTTGAGGTCGGGTGCGACAATAACGCCAGCTGCTCTGTCACCACGTGCGGCAAATAAATGCGTCGAATTCCTTTTTCATCCACGCTCACTAATATAGAGTAAAATAGCTGTACAGTGGTGTGGAAAACGGAAAAATGTACCATTGTATATACAGTCATGTGCGAATTAATTTGAACAGCATGGTAAATTTGCGTTATAGTGTTGGATATCTTTCAGATGTCTTTGTATTATTTTCACAAGTGATTTCATTGTTGAAACACATCCTGTGACACATTTAAAAGTTATGCTTGTGTTTTTATTTATTTATTTAGGTTATTACCTTGGTTCTTAGTTTTCAAACATTTTGGAAACAATATCCTGTTTTCCAACATTAACTTGCGCCTTGTCATGTTTGAAAGGCAGTAAGGTAATTTATGGATAAACAAGGTACTTTATGCTTGGACTGGTCTGGATACTCACCAGACATTAATCCCATAGAAAATCTCTGGGCAATTTCCAAGAAAAGATTGAAGGATTGCAGAAGGATTGCACAACAAAAGGGAAGATGATTTCGTCATTTATTAAAGCTAGGTTTTCAGACCCTGAAGTTCGATAAATGTGCAAAAAGTAGACTCAATGCAAAAAGACTTGACATGCTTATTAAAGCCAAAGGAGGTCACAAAAAGTACTAAATTTGTTTGCCAAAAACTATGTAATTAAGCTAATAAATGTATAATTTTATCTAGAATTGGTGTTGATCAGATTAATTTGCACATGACTGTAGTTGTTTTACCTGTTCATAAATTTGTATATTTTCTTCCATCCCGTATTTGTGAAATAAAAACTGTTTCAAAATGTCATTTAATGACTAACAGTAAACCTACAGCAAAGTAAAATTTTCTTGTGGTATACGTCGGCTAAGTTAAGATCATCCAACGAAGTAACAATGCTACAGAAGGAAAGTCGAGCGTTGCAGGAGTTCCAAATTTTAAGTGTTATACTTCGGCAAAGTTCACATCATCCAACGAAGTAAAAATGCTACAGAACGGAAGTCGAACGTTACAGGAGTCCAAAATTTTAAGTGGTACACTACGGCAAAGTTCACATCATCCAATGAAGTAAAAATGCTACAGAACGGAAGTCGAACGTTACAGGAGTTCCAAATTTTAAGTGGTACACTACGGCAAAGTTCACATCATCCAATGAAGTAACAATGCTACAGAAGGAAAGTCGAGCGTTGCAGGAGTTCCAAATTTTAAGTGGTATACTCCGGCAAAGTTCACATCATCCAATGAAGTAACAATGCTACAGAAGGGAAGTCGAGCGTTGCAGGAGTTCCAAATTTTAAGTGGTACACTACGGCAAAGTTCACATCATCCAATGAAGTAAAAATGCTACAGAACGGAAGTCGAACGTTACAGGAGTTCCAAATTTTAAGTGGTACACTACGGCAAAGTTCACATCATCCAATGAAGTAACAATGCTACAGAACGGAAGTCGAGCGTTGCAGGAGTTCCAAATTTTAAGTGGTATACTTCGGCAAAGTTCACATCATCCAACGAAGTAAAAATGCTACAGAACGGAAGTCGAACGTTACAGGAGTTCCAAATTTTAAGTGGTACACTACGGCAAAGTTCACATCATCCAATGAAGTAACAATGCTACGGGAGGGAAGTCGAGCGTTGCAGTTCAAAATTTTCCGGTTTTGCTACCGACAGTAAACAGGAATGTATAAACAGTACTCGTTCAGACGTATCCCTTTTTAATAAAACGTTTGAAGGAGGCCTGCAAGTAGAAATAAATAGGTAGTTTTTTCGTGACAATATCAGTTTAAAGAAATTTTGTCTATAATATCAGAACGTAACGGGGGAAATATTTTCTAATCTCTTAATCCTTTAACCGTGCATTGCTAATACATTGTTCATTGTGCATTGTTTAGTAAAAACAGGCTTCTTTGAGGTTTAGCGAGGCTGGTGAAGACCGACTCGATAAGTAAATTTCGTTAGAATTCTTTAGATTTATAAATGAATTACAATTACAACAGTACGTGTAAATCCAGTAAATATTTCCTTCATTACAATATCTGTTGTCGAAACCTACGGTACAGGAACTCCCCCTACTACTTGCCGATCGTACTATCGCATAAAGGAGCTTCGTCGGCTTGGGTAGACACAGTGTCTAGCGATGGGAAATTTACATAGGCACGCAGGCTGACAATACAGTGGCGCAATCGTTGAACGGTCTCCACACTCTGACACACGCACACACACACACACACACACGATCGCCGCATCGGGGCGTCGTGTGGCGCAATGGGTTATCTCCCTAAACAAACATTTGCTCTCAACGCTGCGTCATTAACATACACAGCTATCGACGCATGCTCCATGAATTCGACAAACTGCATACTGCAATTAATTGAAGATTGGTTTTTAATTTGATCATAGTGTCAAGTGTTTTTGTTTACGCAAACCTACGCGAACCTAACGATTTTGTCCCTGGGTCCAACGGGTTCGTGATTTCCGAATCTTAGAAATTATATTTCATACGTTACACAAAACACAAACTGCATCCCAGAATCGAACCTGGGTCCTTTGGGTGTTAAATCGAACCTGGGTCCTTTGGGTGTTAGGCCAGCACTCAGCCATGACTGGTCCAGAATCGAACCTGGGTCCTTTGGGTAGCACTCAGCCATGACTGGTCCAATCGAACCTGGGTCCTTTGGGTGTTAGGCCAGCACTCAGCCATGACTGGTCCAGAATCGAACCTGGGTCCTTTGGGTGCTAGGCCAGCACTCAGCCATGACTGGTCCAGAATCGAACCTGGGTCCTTTGGGTGCTAGGCCAGCACTCAGCCATGACTGGTCCAGAATCGAACCTGGGTCCTTTGGGTGCTAGGCCAGCACTCAGCCATGACTGGTCCAGAATCGAACCTGGGTCCTTTGGGTGCTAGGCCAGCACTCAGCCATGACTGGTCCAGAATCGAACCTGGGTCCTTTGGGTGCTAGGCCAGCACTCAGCCATGACTGGTACACCATAGTATTTTAAGTCATGGGTTGAAAAGGTGGTTGGTAGTTTTTTGAACTTGCAATGCAATTAACTCTTGTGCTATGTTGAAGGCAGCATAGATGTATCAAAGTTTAAATTGTATAATTTTGTTTGGTGCAAGAAACGGACTATAACAACACTTACATAGGTCATATGACTTACAACTCGTCTGGTACATTGAATATCTGGTATATGTCCGTTTTAAAAATTGAATTGTAATTGAAATTTCTTTATGGTCACAATCCATTTTTATTCAAATCTATTGGATCTTCATACAATCAACTTGAACAATTTATTAATGAAAAATTGATTGAAAAAATCCAGAACCTGTACCTAATGGGATATTTATGATTGGCATGTCAAGATAATGTTTTACATTTATACACAATCACAAAGTACACATAAACATATACAATGCGTTTTATACACACAGGCACAATCCATAAGTTAAAATAAATATTTATATTCATGTTTAATGGTCTTAAGTAATACCATTAATGTATTATTACGATCTGTGTCATCAAAAAAGTTTCACTCACAATAAGTTGTGAAAGCTGCATTTTATACAGGGTGTTTCAGAATTCCCTACCAATACTCTAGGATATTGTTACTGCGTAAGAAACATATCTAAATATCATATTTAAATTGTTCGGAAGTCCTTAGTTACTCACAATCCATCACTTATAATATTTTTTCTGAATTGGTTAACGTACAGAATTGAAACTTTGCACAAACATTTATGGCAAATAGACAAAGCTATTATGACAATTTCTCACATTCCTAAAACAAAATGGCGGCCATTACATATTTTGTTTCTCAAATAACTCGTGAACCTTATTTAAAAGAAAAATTTGAATAACTTTTTTAGTAGTATACAAATTGACACATTCTTTTAAATTAGACATATTAACTTTATGGTATATTTTTAATGACAGGTGACCGTAGACTATTGCAGTGCATGTAATCATGCACTTGAGTCTGCCACAACAAGTCAGTCTAGATTTCTATTAAATTCTAGCGGTAACCTATCACTAAAGCTACATATCTCAGTTAATATTTGTCTAATTTAAAAGAATTTGGTGTCAATCGATTTAATTATTTACTAAAAAAGGTTATTCTTGTAAATTTATTAAATCTAACGTTATATTTGAGAACTTTTAAACGCCATTTTGTTTTTTAATTTAGTTGTCATAATTCTTTTGTTTTATTATTATAAATGTTTGTGCAAAGTTTCAATTCTCTACGTTTAACATTATTCAGAAAAATATATATGTGACAAAATACGTGTGAGTTACAGATTCCGACATAATATGAAAGATAATCAAAACAATTAAAATATTGGTAATATGAAATCTGTATATCCAAAAAATTAATTTTGACTCAAGGTAATAGAGCGCTCCAGGAATTTTAAATAGTTCTACCCCAGTGTACAGTATTGAACCGACATTTTCAGCCTCTGAGTCTGAGGATCAAGCCCACTTTTTAGCCAACAGTAAACAATAAACAATCCATTAACACCGACCCCCAGCCCAAGCCCCTGGGGGTCCGTGCATTGTGGACGGGGGTTGTTGGGTAGGGGGGGGGTAGACCGCAGGGTATCCGACCGTGCAACCCCTGTGGTCTTTGTATCTTGAAATATAAAGCTTTACATTGTGCCTGTGACAAAGAGAAATATCATCCTATCTGTTGGTGTTCGGCTCATCAATTAACCCACTTGGGTACATTGTTCATTGCAAGCCATAATACACAGTCGTACTGTCACAGAGTGTGCAAAGACTATTGATGTTGCAACTAATGTTTGATCAGAGCGTAATGTCAGAGAGTTTTGACCCTTGAGTCACGTATTTTGTAACGTAGTAACCTATACTCGCTGACACTAGTAACTAGATCATTTCTACAGAATATAATTATTTACAGATAAATACACAGGGTTATTCAATAAGGATGATGCAAAACTAAACGGTTGGTACGTCTGATTTCGTGGTTTCAAACAGCTGATTGATACAATAATAGAAAGGCGTGTTTATAAGTTTGTTTCGATTATGATTACATAAGATTATGTTTTTCGTAGTTTCTTTATTGAATTTCATGAAGTCCGTCAACAAATGGCTTCTACAAAACAAGAAAAAGCATTTTGTGTCTTGTAATAATGCTATTGCTTGTGTTTAGCGGAACTTAAATACCGTACTTTAGTAGGTCAATCAAAGACATAGTGTACTACCCTCCTACGCCCCAAACCATACAAGAACTAAGACATTGAATTACAGTAACCGTGCAGTCTGTAACTCAGGAAATGCTACAGAACGTCTGAGCTTAGTTGGAATTTCGTCTGAAGGTGGTAGAACCAAGGCTGAGATATGTAACCGTTAGTAATGTGTTTCAAACGGATGCCGGATGAATTACTTTTTACTACAGAAAATAAGTAAAGGTAAATGTAAAACAGATAGTGTGTCCAGCGATGTTGTTATGTGAGGGTGTTAGACACGCGGGAAATTAAGGCCGAGATGAATTTATTGAATAAATTTATAAGTATCAACTACAGAAAAATACTAGGCTTATATCTTAATACTAAATTATATCTGTGCTTTGAATTTAATAGTTTGAAGATATTCTTCGTATATCTTGATAAAAAATACTTAATTCCAGTATATCATAAAAACTACTACTGTTGACAAAAAAACATGGGCTTTATCCAAAAAACCCACTGCATATATGCACTTAAAAACTTATGATTGTTTTATTTCCTTGAAAAAAAAACTGAAAGAATTGAAGGATGTGTTCTACTAGTGAAAATGATGAAACAATTTTATATAAACATGGGTTCGGAAATGCTTCGTCAACGAGTTAAGGTTAGCGAAAGATTTCGCACGGATTTCGGCACCCTCGTTAAAATGAAGCCATACTTATCAGTTTTGAATATTTTATCGTCAATAAAAATTATTTTTCTTTGAAAATTTTGTTTAAAATGTTAAATTTATTTACATTGATTTGTTCAGAATGAATTATCTATAGGTTTGATTTGAAAAATGCATTTTTTTATTGTTGAGATTAAAAATGTGTTATTTTGGCTAAGATTTTTGCGTTGTACAATGGATTCCTCTAAAACAACTCGACTTACAGTACCAGAATTAGTTTTTTTTAAATTTTCAGTTCATTTAACGTAAAGAAAACTTCTTTAAGCCATATTTAAGGGGCTACTGAAATCCAGGTGGAATATTTCGCAAGCCGTAACTCGCTAACGAAGCATTTCCGAACGTTTATGTAAACTTTTTGCATAACGTTCACTAGTAGAACACACCATTTAACTGTTTACCTTTCATGAAACACCCTGTATATCACAGTATTTTGTTACGTCTAAATTTATTTACGTATGCAAACGGAGAAAATGATTTCTACAGTATTCTTCAACGACAGTTGCGTGTACAGTACGACTGCATCGCCCGCGCGGCCCCCTCTCTAGCAGACGATATATCTCCAGCCGCGACTTGCTGTACATGTACAATAATTAAATACTGAGTGTCTGGGACGACTGCCGCCGCCGTCGGTGTCGTAGCCACGCTATCTGTCTCTGACGCCCGCGCGTCAGCTGAGCCGCGCGTCAGCTGATTTGCAAGCTCTCAGCTGACACCGCCGTCGTATCATGTGTCGTCTACCAATCTTGCTGGACAACAAAATTATCTTTAGCGTTAGTTTTGTTTGGAAATAAAATTAGATCTATTTTCTGCAAATTTATAAACTAAATAACATACGATCGATTCAGTTACAGGTTAATAAACTTAGTACATAAGATTAGATTAGATTATTAAAATGGCGACCATACCACAAGGTAGGTATTTTAAGCCAAGTATGAATGAGGATTGAGTGTAAGATGATTGTGACGCGATCTTGTAGTCTTGTTACTGACTAAGGCTGACATGTTCCTTAGACAGAACTGTTAATTAATAGCCCAACAGCCGATGGCAACTAAGGGACCTTTAGTTCAACGTTGAATCCGAACCACTGCCTCTGAATTTTGAATTAGCCTAATCATGAGGATGGTCTTTGAGGATTAACGTAGTATTTAACAGGGCCAAAGACAATTTTATTCTATTATAAATATATCGATATTTTTCTAATATAATTATATAATCTCATAATCTATAATTATATAAATATAATCTCAATTTCATTCTTATATAAATAACATTGAAATATAAATTACATTTGATAGTGCGGACGTTAATCCACACAAGGGAACACTACACCCACCGATCATCGCTCGTAACTATCCACAATTGGTGACCTCCAAGTAGCTGGATTATATAATGACGCCACCATTAATAAAATACCGCAGTAAATTATTATTTAAAGTAAAGTTTTATCGTTTAGAGTTTTCTAGTTGTTTAATTATTGAAATTATTAGGACGTGTTTCAGAAAATATAATTTAAAACACTTTTATTTGAACCTGTCACGTTAATGAAGTTTACTTCAGTGTTACTAATATATTCTTCTATTTTATTTCATGTAATGTAAATTTGGTTTGCATTACTAATAAAGTATTTTTTCAAAAGTACTAGAAAAAATACATGGAAGCAACATTAAGAAGGATCAAGTTCAAAACGATAACATTATTACAATATTAAATTTCATTTGACGAATTTGGTTACGCGTGGCGTTTGATGGATTGAAATAATAATAAAATAACGATGAAACTAAATAATTGACAGATAGACTGACAACTTAATTATTATTATAGTTAACAAATAAAACCTCAGAGAGGAAATAATATAAATCTATTTTTTCAGTTTTCAATTTTCTTTTTAAATTTACTGATGCCTTTTTACGATGGTACAAAAATAGATTTAGTTGCTCTCTTTGGTTGCCTTTTAATACAATCTATAGTAATAAGATATTTACTACCTGATTTCTTATTCTTTTCACTAAGCTATGGAATTACATCCATGCTGTAAGGATGTGAAGCACGCTCAGTTCAAAAAAATCATTTTATCTAAACTTTTATATACCATAAAAATGTCCAATAAGTATTTCTGAAATAATCACGACAAGTTCACAAGCTCTCAAATTTCAGGTAAAACAGTTGTGAAATAAGGAAGAAACTAGGTTTTTAGTATTCTCATCAAGAATAATATTAGATGCTATCAGAGAATAGACCTGTTTATCATAAATTTAACTTTCCTCTGGAACAGTTAATCGTAGACAAAAGATTCTAAATATTAATTTCTTTCGTTATTTGGTTTAACATTACCATGGGCTGTAAATTAAACTTTTCTCTGGAACAGTTAATCGTAAAAAACTGATTCTAAATACTAATTTCTTTTGTTGGTTTGTGGTTATTGTTGACTGTAAATTAAACTTTTCTCTGAAACAGTTAGTCGTAGACAAATGATTCCAAATACTAATTTTTATTGTGTCATATTATTTGATACCTGTTGTTACATGAAACTTTGTAGTTAATAATTAAATTTAATAAAAATCGTAAGAGCAATTTTCGAGAGATTATGGTTTTTTAAAAGTATTTAAGAGGTGAACTTTAACCTTACCTAACCCAACCTTTAAAAATTAAAGTTATAAAGAAGTAGAAGAAAGTTAAAGCACAAGTACTGCAGACTATTTTAATATATGTCAGTCATTTAGAAAATAGTATATAAAATTATTTTGACAGTTCGGGAAGAAGAAGAAATAAAGTTGATTTTTACACATAAACCGCTGGATCGAAATTAGTGAATTATTAGTTCGAAATAGTGGAATGGTAGATTTTTAATTTTCTCCCGATGCCTGCCTCTATTACGTTAATGCTTATCCTCTCCCAATATTTTACAATGTTACTTTGTCATGTTTTAGACACGTGTTTTGTCATTTTGTAAACAATAAAGAATTAATTAACAATAACTTAAATGTAGCAGTAGAGCCTACACCTCTCAGCCTTTTTTACCCGTGCGAAGAACGGGTACTTTGGCTAGTGGTATATAAAATACCTTCATATGTTAATTCTAATTAGCTTAATATACGAAGTTTTGAGAATACATGTTTCTGTAGATAATATAAATTAGAAATTAGAGTTCCCAATTAGAAATATTTATTTTTGAAGCAAGTGTGGGATTCAGTTCGCCAGGGTGCACGTATACGCAGCCGCTCCGAGATGTCTGGAATCCTTATTAATTAATGTCTGCGTCTCCGACGCGGCTCCCATTATATTTAAAATGGCTTCCTAAAACTCCAACGCGACAAAAGAATAACTTTACTTAAAAACATCGTTCATTGTGTATTTATGAAGGTCGAACAGCATAGAGCGTCAGGTGTAACAATATTTGCATTACCGGTTGATCTGTCATGTTGTCTCTGTGTTGATTTTAACTTTAGCGTTTGTTTTCAGGTATGGGAATGAACCAGTGCTGTGTCACCAGCATTTAGGTAATGTAAATAAAAATACTCGTAGAAAAAGCTTTCTGTGGGTGGTTACACTTTTAGGGGTATTTGTGTTTGTTTAAATGATTTGGGTTTTTTATTTTAAACCAGTAAATATCGTTAATAATTTGTTGTAGCGCCATATCAGGTTAGATAATATGTTAATTTAATTAAATCCTTAATGTAGTAATTAAGGCTAAGGCTGAATTAATATAATAGTAGAAAGTTATGTTATGCCTCTAATTGGTACGTTTTTATTTTAATTAAGAAAAAGTAAAGTAATTTCATTGTTTCCTTCCCAAAAAAATATTCGAAAACATCGAAATCGTAAAACACTTTATATAACAAATTTTTTAAGTAATAGTCACTTAAGTAATACGGCAATATTTAAGGGTAAACCTTTCCAACCTATAATTTTGGAGATTTTTGGGGGAATTTTGAACCTATTTTTATGACAAAACATTTAAATTACTACCTGTTGAATATTTTCGTCAGCATTTAGTGAAAGTATAATATTTATTGGTGATATACCAACCCTCGAACACAAAGTTAAACTTACAATTCCTGCATCCAAATGGAAGGCGTCAAACGATTTCTGAGTCCGTGGGAAAGAATGTTAAGTGAGCTTAAACAAGACTTCCTTTTCTTTGTGGCCTTGTTAAGTTGAACAGATGGAATTGAAACAGGCTGCCTCGTGGATAAGAACCGGGTGGTCTGTCATGCCACAGTTATGAATTGAATTAAGTGTATCCAACTATTGCCATTTTGTGTTTTAAGTTAAACATATAATATAAAACACGTTACGTGCCTCGTAAAACGTAAATGATGATTTTGATTAGTCATGTGTTAAATTGAATAATTTTATTTTTTCATTATATACAATAACATAATAGAATTTCTTATAATCAAATATTATTACCTTATCAAGTTACAGAACATGCTTATAAAATTAATTTTCGTTAGTAACATTTACAAATTTTGAAAAAAAAATTGTCTTTACATCCTGTTTTATATTTTAATTATGATTTACAAATAAAAACATAATTTAAACCAAAAAGTTACCATTCATTGGGATGTTAATTAATGACCGTTCCCCATCAAAACGTTAAAATATGCCAAGAGGCGTGGAAAAACACAAAGTATGAAGTCAATTTACTCTATAATTATAATTGATAAAACTTATTTTAGTAATACAAAGTAAAGTAATTAAATCGTATTGTTTCCAACAAACTGTAATATTAAATTCTAGTTTTAAACTGTCAAAGATGCAATGAATGATACACAAAACTGCCATTAACAACCACCTAGTAACCTATTTGATTGGTTTTAAACATATCTAAAATACTCGTATATAAAGTATAGGATAATGCTAGATTTTTGGGTTAATCAATACCCAACGTAACATATCCATAAAAATGTCTTGATTTATATCGTTAAAATATAATATTTATTCTTTTTTATAAACTAATTATCAGTTAAGATTGGTATACATTTGAGATAACTGGTTGTCAAATGGCGTCTCTAAAGTCTATGTTTATGTTTCGATATGAAACTTACACAATTGAAACACAGAGTTGACATTATAAGTTTAGTTTGTCTTCTTCATTATTTGTCTTCTGATCTAGCAGAGCCGCGCCATGCTGTTGCAGTGTGGCCTTTCAATATTTACTGAATTACATATTTAATAATGACTAGCAGTAAGCCCGTCCTTTGTACGGTTTGTAGGATTTACATTTTAATACAGGGCTTTCAAAATATTAGGATTTTTTCACTGCCATTTTGAAACGAATCGAGATATTCAAAATCTGATTCCATCAGATCTTTTACATGATGCGTAACATGATATATGTTTGTATTTCCGAGATTCGAACTAGTGACCTTCATTTTCGGGAACACCCTGTATTTAAAAAACATTAAAATATTTTACGTTATTACTTGGGGTTGGTTTTGTGGGACCACCATTTCACCATTGTAGGACGAACGGTTTTTCTGCAATCAATATTGGACACCTTAGGCCCCTTTTATGCACGGCGTCGTGCGACGGTCGTGAGACGCTAAGAAAATGTCACCCTTTTATGCACGGCGTCGAAATGACGGTCGTCGGGCGAGCGCCGGGCGACCGTCGCGCGAGCGTGGGACCGGACGAAACCACAAGTCCACCACCTCACGCACACTCACAGTTGGACTCACAGTGATCTCCGTCATGGATCCCTGTGTAGTTTATATGTTTTAGGGCTCAGATATTGATTATAATAATAGTGAACATACCTATTTTGTTTTTTAAATATCATTTTTTCCTTCAAATTCCGGCACATTCAGACAACAAACATTCATTCTACCTTTATACTCTTCCTTACTGCAATCCCACAGTTCAGGTTTCGACTTAACTGCATCAATTAAATCATGTCAATTAAATCAATTAAATCTTGTATACATGAATCATCTGTATACAAGAAATAAACCAATTACAAACCCCTTGTTTTAAGTACAATTAAAAAAATTGTTAAAAAAATATATTTTTTATAAATACTTGTTCTGAGTGTACATAAAAACCAGTATTAAATTAACGATAGTGATTAAAACCAGATGGGTGTGTTACAGAAAAGGTTGCGGCCTGTTTTCTTGTTTCTAAACGTTTACTAATTGAATTCGTGACTTCCACGGCCTGAAGAACTGGAAATTAATTACGTTTTATATTGGAAACTATTTCAGCCGAGGGCAAACATTCAACGGTCTTGTATAATATTTTATATTAGATTTTGTCGTGACGGTATGTTCGTTTAAGAGGTTTATTTAGGACAAAATATATCGGAGTAAACATGTGATATAGATACTATTATGACGACACCAGAAGGAACCGCTTTCTGCTGAAAGGCCACTCATTCACTTCACTTGGAGTAAAATTATATAAAATCACTTTCCACGTTCTGCAATAGCTTTAGCTGCTAGTTTCTGCTTTTATCTACAAAGCAAATCTTATTAGAAAATAAATTTAAGCACTTCATAACGAAATACATATTTTATTTGAAAATGTTGCGCCAAGCTTCATCAACTAAAATAATAAATTGTAATCCTTTGTTTGAAATTCATTATTGGTGATGGTGGATTTATGTTATTTCGATTTTTATTGCGGACATTTTCCATCACGATTTTAAGTAAAACAAAGTTTCACGACGTTTCGATATCTGCAATCTGATCCCGTCCTCAGGTGAACTAGAACCTTAAACATAACACGATTAGTACATAATCCGGACTAAGCTGGTACAAAGCTAAAAACATAAAAGTTTAAAGCAGTCAAAAAACTTGCAAACAAACCATTCTCTAACCATTACACACATAATAAGCCAAACACGTCTACTCGTCACGGAGACTCAAAGACAACTCAAAGACTCCCAGTATATTTGTAATATATGCTTGTAATGTTTACTATTATTATTACCTTTTGAAAGGCGACATACCCAGGTATTCAAAGCCAAAGTATGAATGAGAAATGAGTGTAAGATGATTGTGGTGCGATCTTGTAGGTTTGTTACCATCTAAAATGTTCCTTAAACAGGACAGTTAATAGAGCCAATCTAAGGGACTTACAGTTTAACGTTGAATCCAAACCAATTTTACCCCTGAATTACGAACTACTGTAGTCTAATTAAATATATTTTCCACAAATTTTAGCGAATTTCCCACAGGGAAGAAGCTATTACCGTAGGTCTCATGGCAAGAGTTAAGCAATTTAAAAAAATTTAGATTTTTCCTTTCACCATTAGAATTAGCTTAAAAACTACACAACTACTAGTTTCTTACTAGTTCCTTAAAGTTTTTCTCCATCTCCAACGGTTACCGAGATATTAAAAAATCTAAAGACAGTACGTTGTATTTTGGGGCTCCAATGTTAATCTTATGGAGTATAAGGAAAAATTAATATTTCCCTTATTAACCAATAGTTTTGGATGAAACTTTGTATTTAGCTTCATGTGGTTATGTTTCATATGTTTATGCTAAAGAATCATAGTTTATGTGTTCCTCACAGCAGAAAACCTGCATACTCTTTCCACTGTTAATTTTACGGATAATAAGCAAATTCTCTAATTTATCAACAGGTATTGATTGGTCAATCTTGTTACATACTTCTACTATTATTGATTTGGAAATTCGCTGGGTACGCAGGTCTGCTGCGACGGGGGTATATTTTAATTTACTTACACTTGAATAGACGCGGTGTTCAGTACAGTTCCCAGTAACACGTTATCTGTCGCGAGGGAGACATTCGTAGTCGGCCACATAAGATAAACACCCGTAATAGCTTGGATCATTGTTATTCTGCCGAATGAAACCTCGATATAAGCCGAACAATGGAGACAACATTACTCTTCTCTTGTGAGCTTCATTATATTATTTGTATCCAGCATCGATATAATTGCTAATTTATTCCGCGTTTGGATTAAGCGATTATTGTTTTGATATTGTTTTTTGGTAGGTTTGTTTCATTTCCACATTAAAACAGGGACAATATAATCCATTGTGTACAGAAACTAACTATTCTGCCTAATATTTACGGGTTTTGTGTGAGTTTAAACTTTCAACATCCCTTTAAATGTAAAATTCCATTCCATTTCAAAATTAGTAATTTTAAAAACATTTAACACATTTTTGTTTCAAAATAGCTATACAAATTCTACCACACAGCTCTTTACACAAAGTTCAAAAACATTGGGTAGACCCAACTCACCCTGTTCACCACTTGCAGGGTGATACCAATATTTTTGTTTGAGTTTAGTAGGATGACGTGATCTCAAGTGACAATTGATAAGGAGGAAACAAAAATATTTTGGGTTTTTTATAAAAATGGGGCGCTCTTAGAAAAAGGTTTGCGTTTATCTCGGACGGTAAATTTAATTTTTCTCCGGAACTGTTTGTCGTCGACTAAAAATTAAATATATAATTTGTTTCCTTTTTGTACTGGTGTTAATGGTAATAGTCAAATACATTTATAAATACATAGTTTTTTAGTAAACATTAAATTGTTAAACCTTTAAAGTTCCACAACTTTTTTGAACAGGTACATTTACACACGTGCTACGTGATATTATTTGGAACTTTATTTCCAACCAAATTTCATGAAATTTAATACTTTTTTTGTTAACTCTTTTGTATACAGATAGCGTTAAAATTGATATTTTCTCTCGTCGAGAATTTTGAAGAAATAAATTACTTTCTCGATATAATATTTTATGGGAGAAAGTACAAAAAAAACTAAATCATCCAAAATATTTTATGTGACCATTTTTTGAAACTCAAAAAATTATTTCATAAATTTTACATCACTATGGCTACGTAAAAATTCAAGTATTCAACTGAATAAAAAACGCAACACGAGACGTATCAATATTGGTTATTCAACTGCGTGTCTGCATTGTAGAATGGAGAGCTGCGATTGAATATTCAACAGGGTCGTCGCAGATGATCAAATTATTGCTGACACTGTCCACCAATCCACCAGAGGCCACAGTTGCTAACTTGACAGTTTCAGAGCTAATCGTTAGGAATTTATTTTGGCTTCCATGTGATGAAATATCCCCGTCGCAGCAGACCTGCGTACTCAGCGAATTTCCAAATCAGTAATAAAATAATATTAATAATAATGTTGATATATGACAAGATTTATCAATATCTGTCGATAAATATGAGATTTATTTGTCTATTCTCCATAAGATTAACCATAAGTTCTTATAGAAAAGAGTATGTAGGTTTGCTGCTGTGAGGAACATTGAAAGTAGGCATTTATAGCATAAAAAAATATTTTGACCATTCATACCAAGTTTCATAAACATATTCTGTCCATAAATAAAGGAGTTTGCCTATTCTCTATATGGGAAAAGAGTATGCAGGTTAGCTGCCATGATCTCGACCACATGAAGGTATATGCAAAGTTTAATCCAAAAATATTGATTGATAAGTGAAATTTTAATTTTTCTTTATCATCTATAAGATTAACATTGGAGCTCCAAAATACAACGTACTGTGTCTAGATTTTTTTATATCTCGGTAACCGTTGGAGATAGAAAAAAACATTTGAGGAACTAAATTTTGTTGTTTTGAGCTAATTCTAACGGTGAAGGATAAAATTAAAAAAAATGTTTTAAATTACATTTGATAAATGCAGAAATCCCAATTTTTGAGTACAAACCCTCCCCCAAACTACCCGTTCCGCTTGACCGATATGTCTGGTTTACGAACTCGTCCGAGCAAATGTAGGAATTCACGTCTCCACCAAATTTGGTCTCGATCGGGCCGTTTTTACAAGAGTTATCGTGTTCACAGACACAAACACACACACAAATATATATATTTTTTACGAGTATTGTTTTTGGCCTCTGGGCACCTAAACACGAAAAAACATTGTCTCGGTCATAACTGTTACCATGAGACCTATAGTAATAGTTTCTTCCCTATAGGAAATTCGCTAAAAATGATCAAAATAAGTTATTGGTTATTATTAACATAATATACAAATTTAAAAATAGTTTGAAAATATATTGTAAAATTTTTTTAATATTACGACGAGAAACAAAAACATGTTTTGAATTGTTTTAAACGAGCTAAAAAACTTGTGGATACAAATCTTTACTTAGTGCACGTTATATTGAACAGAACTACACTATAAAACATAAACTTTAAATAACCACTTGACTTATCACATCGGGAAGACAATCGGATATCAAACAAAGGTTGGTGTCAGGGCGGAACTAATGCGCATTCCTGTCTCGAGACAGAACTAACAGTTGCACAGAGTAAGAAGGTGGCGCCGTCGTTAGGCAGATTAATGTCATGACTAGCAGCGACCCTGGCGGCGATGGAGCGAGACTACGGTGATTACTCTGTGTGTGAATGTGCATCAGACAGTTCTATGTGTTTTTTCCATTTTGAATCAATTTAACAGATAATAAAAAGTAAGTTTAGCAATTTCGTCTAAAAATTATCACGCATTTCCTTAACTTCGTAGCGTTGCTCGTTTAGTCCTCTGGTGACACTTTTAGATTAGATTAGATCATTGAAATGACAACCTACTACAATGTAGGTATTTTAAGCCAAGTATGAATGAGGATTGAGTGTAGGATGATTGTGGCGCGATCTTGTAGTCTTGTTACTGACTAAGGCTGACATGTTCCTTAGACAGGACTGTTAATTAATAGCCCAACAGCCGATGGTAACTAAGGGACCTACAGTTTAACGTGGAATCCGAACCACGGCCTCTGAATTACGAATTGGTCTAATTATGTGGATAGTCTTTGTGGATTAATGCAGTATTAATAACTGGTATAACACTTTTATTTATACGGACACATTGTGTTTGCAACAGAATACTGCAATTAAAATTGAAAATATTTTTCCAAACTTTTTCCAAAAATCTTTCACACGATATTTTTTCCGAATGTTAATACGTTTTTTTGGGTTCTTAGCGTGCTCTTACCAACATATAACTATTTTGCAATATATTTTTGGATATTTTTAGAAGATAGCGAGGCTTAACATAACTCCCTTCATCCTTATTCATCCTTATTAACGTGTTTACTTTAAAGTTATCGGAGGCAGGTTATGGGTTATGCACTTGCCCAGTAAGTGAAATGACTCAAATGTGTTTGGTTCGAAATCAGAAGTGGGCAAAAATGGGACTGGGATGGTGGCGTCATCCTGTAATCCAGCTACTTGGAGGTCACGAATTGTGGATAGTTGTGAGCGATGGTTGGTGGATGTAGTGTTCTCTTGGGTTAACGTCCGCACTATTGAATACTACGTTAATCTGCAAAAGCCATCCACATAATTAGACCAATTCGTAATTCAGAGGCCGTGATTCGGATCCTACGTTAAACTGTAGGCCCCTTAGTTGCCATCGGCTGAATTAACAGTCCTGTCTAAAGAATATGTTAGCCTTAGTCAGTAACAAGTCTACAAGATCGCGCCACAATCATCTTACACTCAATCTTCATTCATACTTGAGTTAAAATACCTATCTTGTAATATGGTCGCCATTTCAATAATCTTATCTAATCTAAATTTGATGGCTAGCCCTTTTGACTTACGCCCCAAGGTATGACGCAATCTTAATCCACCTGCTGTGCTGGCTCTAGCCTCATGGAGGGGGGTTGACAATTTACGAGACACAAAAAGTGTAACCGAAGTGAGGTCATATGAGAGCAGCTGTTTAGAGGATTTAAAACATTCCCTTTTCTAATTGGTTGTAGCACACAGTCACAGCCACCAAGCATCTGTCTATCGCCCAAGCCTTCATGAGCAGGTGGCCAACCTCCCCTCGCTGCTGCAATACTGCAATCAAGCTTTATTCTCTAACCCTATAGATCGCAGCACCGATATCATCAACGGGTCATTCATACGGCCATTTACTATTATAATCTCTACCGTCAACTGATGCTGGATTTCTAAGGCAGCATTTAACAAATTTGATAATAATAGAAAAGTCAAACAACTATAATATATTTTTATACTTTGCAATTTTCTTAAGCAAAATTCGTTACAGTTTATTTGGGAAACAGTAGTAACACAACATAGTAAAATATTCTTTTTCATCCAACACTGTAATAAGGTGTTTCTCGACCTTCACTTTAATCAAAGAAATACACGCTTTGTAGGTCCAGGGTGGAACATTTCTGGAGTTAAAGTACATTCATAACAGGTAGCGTTATACGAACATAAGAAGTGTATTAAAAGTTGTATCGAAACTTAGCATAACAACCATCAGCTGCCGGAAACCGGTAGCTCTCAGTCGTTGAGTAACAGAAACACAATGCATCCGGTTAGGTTAAGTTTTGTTCCATTATAGATACATTAAAATAATATGTATTTTATTCATTGAATAGTATAGTGTGAAGAATAATATCGTACGTACTGAGAAAGTTGCCTAAATGGAATTTAACCAGGAAAACTGTTTCTCTTCTATAAATTTTTTATTATAAACAAAACGAACTACACACAAAATATATATTGCTGTGCGCAACTGTATCAGTTCAGTTTTGTATTCGCCATCTGCAGTCTGCAGGTTCTGTCCTAAGCCCTCCTGTGGCTGATGTGCCTCAATATCCGGCTCGTTTATCAACTGGGATTTGTATCCCCGCCTCTCGGAATGCCCTAGAGGGGTCATTTCTGGAAAGGTGTTACATTTGCAATTAAATTACATTATTTACACTGTGTTGATTACTGGAATAGATTCGCACGTACAAGTTTATTATAGTTTTCAACGTTATCTGCTATTATTATTCGTTTTAAACTCTAAAGAAATGGGATATTCTATCGATGGGAAATCCATGTATTATTTCCCAAAGAATCGTAACTGGCTACACATAACTATTTTCTACAAGTAAAAATAAATCACAATTGTCAGTTTTTTTTGCTTTGATATCCGAAATTTTTTACATAACATTCTAAATTCTCTAATGAATTGATGATTTGCTATTAGGTATAAAGTTTTATACTGCAATTTACTGTGTTTAGAAAATATCGTTTGGATAAATATTTTTTCGGATGATTATTTTAAATCATTGCCCTTAGTATCCATATTAAGTCTTTAGGAAGGCAACCAGTACCTGCAACGAATCAATACAATGGAAAATAAGATAACATCATAATATCAGCAATATCAGTTAAAATTAAACAATACCAGTATTTGTCAATAAAGGTACATACTGGTTTATATTTTTAGGCATGATTCTTTTAAATAATAAACCTTTTTTTATTCCGAAGCCTTTTTCACCGTGAAATCAGCTGGTCGCTTCTTCAATCAGCTGTTCTCTGATTCCATTGTTGTTTCTTAAATCTCCTCAGGTATTATTTCATGAATGAATACAGTTAAACAATAAACAACACATCCTTAAATCTAAATTTTAGACTTCTGTATTCAAAACTATTTAATTATTTTTAATGTAACAATGTATAAACCACACGTAATTTAACGATTGAAAACAACTACAATTTCAATATTTTACCCGAGAAAATTGTCAAGTCAAGTTGAAAAATTGATGGGAATCTGAAAGGTGTGGAGGTACTCTCTGGGGTCCTGAACCTTCCTTGATGTATTAAAGTGATCCGTAGGTTTTATGAGACTAAGACTCCTATACATATATTTATTTGGTCTTCCAGTTTGTTTCTTTTATGTACGTAATTGAAAGATTAATAAAAGCTGTTAGACATTGAACATACGATTCACTTTATATATACGCCGATCAAGTATATTATGATGGACAAGTAAATTTAAAACGCAATGAAGATTGTAAAAAATATACGTCATTTTTTTGTAAAGGGTAAAACACCTCTTAGAGAAATAAATCTTTTCAATCAGGAACCTAGAGCATAGTGCAATTAAAAATCTAAAAGTAGAGTCTAAAATTGTTTAAACTCTACCCACTCAAGCGACACACTCAAAACAGGGTTTAACAAAAAAATTAAAAGCTTTATTTCCCTATAATGTGGCAATAAAAATATTTTACAAAGCCTAAAACACAATTTTTAATGTTTTAAAAGTAACATTTTTCAATATGCCACCATTTCGTTGCTACCAGAGCTAGGGAGCTGAAAATTTACCAGAGTATTTTTTAAAAACGTACTTTATAAATTGTGTAAAGTTTCAAGATGGCCGTTGCATAAATGGCTAAGTGTTTAAAAAACACACGTTCAAACTTCTTCTTGGGACACCCAGTAAATAATTTATTTCGTGTTTGGAATTTTTACCTTAGACCAATAACTTATACATTCCATAATGGTAGGATACGTCGATAAATTACTTTCATGTTTTATTCTAAAAGTACTACGGATTGCAGTAAAAAAACTGCATTTGCATTCTTTAATACGTTTAAAAGGTTAGGACCAAAATTTTAAGTTTTAAAAGTCGTAAAATTACGAGTTTTCTTTTACTATCAGCAATTAAATACTACAAGAGGTTTTTTACTCAAGTGTTTTCTTTACAGGCCAATAAAGCATCAACAGATTAGTTTATTTTAAAGCTAGTGAGTACTTAAGAACCAAGCAAAGTTTTTTCGTGAAAGAGAGAATTCAAGGAAATCCTTTTCCTAGAAAACATTGATAGTTAAGTCATCTTATTGAGCGCAAGTCCTTCACATCTCAACTCAAGGGTCTCAATGGGTCATGTAAAATCCCTTTGGAGTGCAATAGCACTGCACTTAGACGTCTTTCAGATTGCATAGCTTGCTGATTCAATTTTTTAAATATTTAGTTCTACAATGTTTTTAACCCTTCTATACAAGTTGTGTCGTGATTAGTTTGAAGACATTAACTATTGTGAAGTAAAATGTATATATTTATAGTGAAGTTCTGTGAATTCTTCACTGAAAACGTCGAAAAATCATAATACATAAAAACGTCTCTCACAAAATCCAGAGAGTCGTGCAGTCAGATTGATGGGAGGAGAGTCGATTTTGGCCTCGTTTCAACCTTGGGCCGACGATTGATTTTCTGAAATACTTCACCAAGAGACGTTTTCGGTCGTTTCTAAAACTGTTCCGATTCAAAATTATGACCACATAGTTTTATGATAATATCATGGTTCGAATAGTTAGATTACATTATTGAAATGAATTAGCATTTAGTGTAAGTTACTTGTTACCGACTAAGGCTGACATTTTCCTTAGACACGACTGTTAATTAATAGCCCAACATCTAAACGTAAATTTGGCAACTAAGGGACCTACAGTTTAACGTGGAATCCGAACCACGGCCTCTGAATTACGAATTTGTCTAATTATGAGGATGGTTTTTGCGGATTAACGTAGTATTCAATAGTGCGAACGTTAATCCACACAAGAGAACACTACATCCACCAACCATCGCTCACAACTATCCACAATTCGTGACCTCCAAGTAGCTGGATTACAGGACTTCGCCACTGTCCCAGTGATCCATTATTGAGGAGTGACTAAGTGGGTACTTATAGGGAATGATGGATTAATATATTTTTTAACTTGACTTAAGAGCATATTTAACCTCATAAATAACCACATTTTAATTACATTTATTTATTATTAAATTGTATACAGAATACTTTTAGTTATATACATCCTATGTTAAATCACTAAAGATTTTGAACTAATAGATATAGGTTTTACTGATAAATACAGATTTCATATTTATACCTTATCTGATGAACTTTTTAGAACGTTTAAAGTAAGTCAACACTATGATTATACATTTTTAAGGTACCCAATTAGACTTTTAATTTAACTCTAGATAACCAAAATCAATCTGATTTTAGCTGTTTACACTTCATGACCTAGTTTTATTTCGATATTCCTTGGATACATTTTTATTTCATTTCGTTTTTCCAAATCTTATTTGTTGGTTAAAAATTTGTAAAGCATTTAATATTACGTTAAATATAATGTATTAATAAAATTTACATACGTTACTTAGTTTTTTTACTAACGCTGTCCATACTAAGTAAATAATGAACAAGAACAATTCACAGGGATTTTTAGTTGGTAGTTTTAGGTGTACCATTGACCATAGAAAGAGAGACAGATATATTAAAACATCTTTATGATTTTTACAAAACCAACTCATGATAGCATTATTAAATTTATTTTATCTGTTTCAGGTGCGTAGATGAACCGTTTTAGGTTTCACGTAAGTCTTAATATTTAGATTAACTAACGTTAAGTATCATGTAAATAACAAACTAATAATTCAATTACTGAATTAAATAGGAATCACTCTCTGTAATTTATGTTACAAAAATTAAAGCACAATCAATAAAACTAAAAACATCTTATATATTGTTATGTTATATTGATTTATTGTTATTGTTTGAATAGGTTTGTTCAATTAGTAACGATAAAAGGGTTTTTAACTTAAGAAGTGCAATCGAAATAATCCCTTGAATAAATTTAAAATTGTAAATTACCCACCCTATAATGAAATATACAGAACAACAGTTTAAAACGTAAAGATGTTTGTACGTACGTCATCGTACAGTCGTGCATAAAAAATATCCAAAGTCTCATCATAAATTAAAAAAATGAAATAATTATATTAATTCATAGTAAAAGGAATAAATGTGCTTGAAGGAACTATAATTCATTACGAACCAACAAGTCAGATCGTTGTTTTTGTCACAAGCAGGCAGAAGGTTGGCAAGATTGATGATCAGCTGATGAGTTGTATTCAGCTCCAGGCTTGTCATTGTCTTGTGTGTTGCTTCCGCGTTGCTAGTGAACACTACTGAAGGGACATGAATGGAGAAAAGTCACGTGACAAATTAAGAGTCTGCATCAGTGGTAGCCATCTTGGATTATAGTCCCGTAAGAGCAATGTTAAATTGTGGCGCCTATATCTCCTTGACCCATTGTCATAAATTAACGGAGGAAGTGTCAAATGAAAGGTATTACAGTCCTCCAGGGCACCACCTTACAGAACTTCTTATTTTCGCTCTCAATAAAAAAATAATAATGATTTATTTTGTGAAATATTCCTGGATTTTTGTTTTTATATCAAGTTACATTTTTGAACATATTAAAAGGTTTTAATATGTTCTTATGAGCCCTTGAGCCACATCTCATCAATGTACTTCCAAAGTTTTACATTGATACTTTGATAATTAACGCCACTACAGACGCCAAAGTGAAGGTATGTTCCGCCAGAATTTAACATTGCTCTTATGGGACTAAAATTCAAGATGGCTACCACTGATGCAGACTCTTAATACTAGGTTGTGGATAGAGAATGTGTCTAAATAAAGATGTTTACTTTACATTCTGCACGAAACGGGTTTCATAAAATACTGAAAAGCAAATTAAAATAAACCCATAGCCTAATACATAAATATTATATACTGTAGAAATTGATGAAGTACTTCATAAAAAATAAAGTAAAATAGGTTAAATTTATTTCTTTTGTTTTTAATAAAAAAATTCGATTCAAAACTAAATGTTTAATTGTTTATGAGATATATTTAGCACTTGAAGTAAGAGTCGTAGAAAATACCGCGTGATCTCTGAATCTAAGAAAGTCTTTTGAGATCGAATCCCTCTCCCAACTGGGATATCTCACACTCACAATATTATTGAAAGAAGATTTGGTTTCACTCACTCTGTGGACCACTATATACATTTCGTATTACTGTGATCAAGTGCAATAATTTTAATCTAAATTAATGTATATTTATATATTCTAAAAGTAGTTCTTTCACTTTAAAAAGGATTTGTTCAGGTTATTAAATTTTCATACTTCTTACTTATTCTTCTACTAATTTTTGTTTATTTACACTTTTCATAAATGGTGAGCTTAACTAGATTAAATATTTATTTATTTTATAAAATAAAATTATATAAATAATTACTCGTCTTATAATTAATAAACTATACATCTTGAATTAATTAGCTACCGATATGAATGATAGTACAGAGACACTAAATGAAAAAAAATGTAGAGTACCAAACGAGATGATAAAACATTTAGGATTTTCCCCACGACAGAGGCAGGGAAGAGGAGCTTTTCAAACTTTTAATTGCATAACTTCATGGAAATTTGTCAAAACACTTTTTGTTTTGCTCAAATTACAGATTGGCCTTTCAAATTCTTTACGTGGCCTTCAGAGCTAATTGATGCCTTTTAAGTTAAGTAATTGTAAGTGTTCATATCATATAAAATGTATAAAACTACGAAATATGTCATTTTAAAATATTATTATTGTTGTGAGAAATTGTCGGTAGGTGTAGTGTTCTATTGTGTGGATTAACGTCTGCACTATTGAATACTACGTTAATTTGAAATACCATCCTCATAATTAGACCAATTCGTAATTCAGAGGCCGTGGTTCGGATTCCACGTTAAACTGTAGGTCCCTTAGTTGCCATCGGCTGTTGGGCTATTAATTTACAGTCCTGTCTAAGGAACATGTCAGCCTTAGTCAGTAACAAGACTACAAGATCGCGCCACAATCATCTTACACTCAATCCTCATTCATACTTGGCATACGCACATTGTAATATGGTTGCCATTTCAATGATTTGATTTAATCTATATTAACGCTGAAAGTAGCTAAGTGTTCCAGTAGTTCACAAGGTAAAAAAGTTTTATTCATTTTGTTTGTTTTACGCACAGTGAATGCTGCTAGGAAATTGAGACTGCTGTAAGGCATCAATCGTAAAGATACAATTGGTCATTCAATGGTTTGATGAAATTCTATGGAAGGTTTATGGCTGAAGCTCAACTTTACCTTTCATCTCATTAGCGAATTTCCTTTGGAATAGTGAGCTCACATGTCCCGCATGGTGACAGTTAAGACCGGGACCATGATAGAAGTTCATAACTCAACCCCCTGAATATGTTTTGGGGGGGTGGTCATTCAAAATTTTATATATAAGTATATATTGACACGATAACGGCCTGATTAAAATTCGGAGTCGTTCCTTTCTGTAATATCAAGGAAGAGTTCATTGAGCAACGCAATCGAACTACATTAACTACACTTTTGGGGGGGTTTCGTACCCCAAAAATGGGTTTTCCAATTTTATCACATATAATTTTTGGAAGTATCGAACTTTCCTTTTTTCCATTGGATTCTACTAAAAAAATACACAGAATTTAGTATTTTGAATCATTACTCTAAGTCAATTGGTTATTCAGATAATTAAAATGGTAAATACAGTATATTGTTCAATGTTAATCTTAAGGAGAATAGCTAAAGCAAATAAATCACTTATTTACTTAAATATTCCACCAACATGTGTTATGCAAGTCCATCTAGTTAATTTATCAATACATCCATAAACCCCCAAAATGTACCGTTAATTACGGCAGCAATCCTACGTATTCATTGTAATTCTAACCAATAAATAACTAATAATATATATAAATTGGTATAACTCACTTAGCTATTCAAATAATTTGATAAAATGTTGTATGCTACGTAGTGAACAGCCTCAATGTAAGCATGTTTCCATGTAAAACTACCCTTATTTCAGCAAACCTGTATACTCTGTACTATTTGATGATGGGATTAAAATGGGTTCTGTGAAACTAGCACTGCTTGTGATATCTTTCATGGTATTTGGTAGTTAGTTTCATGATACAGATACGTTCCGCGAATTATCATGATTTAACAACTAGAAAAATAAACTAAATAATATAAGAATGTACGATTTACAGAGTAGCTGTTGCATTCCATTTGAACATAATATTTTAACGAACCTCACGATATAAGAATTTGTATAATTTGAATATTTTTATATATTTTATAATATTACTAGCTGACCCGGCGAACTTCGTAACGCCTCACAGTAAACACATGTTAACTTTAAGATTGGCCATGTTCTGAAGTCGAATAGCAATACGGCTTCATTGTGAAAGGTTATACATTATGGGTCGCTGCATAGTGAATAACAATACTGAAACGATAAAACATATTAATATCATTCCCATAAAACAAATAAATCTGAGTGGATTAATTCACAACTTTCAAATCCAATCCAAACCCAAACGAAACCTAACTGTAATACGGCTTTTATAGGAAAGATATACAACAGCTGATTATTATAATAAACGTAATAATATAAACATTGTAATTATCATATAAACACGTGACTTTAATCAGACAGAAAATAAAAATATAAATACATAATCCCCCAAAACCGTAAACTATTAACGTGGTGAATAAAGCTGTTCATTTTTTACAGTACACATTTACTTCATAGTTAATGAATGATTCAGATGACATTGGATAGTAAAGCATACGGTATTGCTAATGGAAAGTAAACCAATCAGCTGTAGCTAAGAAATCAAATGTTTTCATTGTAGACAATTTGTAAACAAACTTACTCTCCATAAGGTTAACATTAGAAATTTAAAACGCCATAAAATGGAAACTTATGGGGTTTTCGAAAATATTTTTTCACTAAAACCTTCCCGGACACATGTAGAGCAACTTCCTAAAATTTCATGGCGATCGGATGAGTAGTTTGGCGACGCATAAAGGACATACATACATACAGACAGACATACATTCAATTTTATATATAGAGATGAATGAACATAACTAATCTGTTACAATACTTCTAATTTTTAATTCATTAAAACAATATGTATAGAAATTAATAAAAAATATCATATAGTTGTTTTTTTCTTAAATCCTATGAGTTTTGTCATATCCTTATGGACAATAATCAAAACAAAATACAACAGACTACAGTGTACGAGTATAAGTTTTTATGTTATTCATACTTAGTATGTAATAAACAAGAATATTTCACAGAAATTTTGGGTCAGTAGTTTAATTTTAGGTGTATAGACCATAAAATGGAGAGCCAGACAAGGGACAGATAAACTAAAATATGTGTAATAAATCTGACACCTTAAAGTTAGGTTTCCAGCTGTGAAGGTGACATATATTGTCTTCTGCCGCTCCGACTTCAGTTTAATAAAAAAGTCCCTCTTAGACACTCTTACGGAAGTTTTACTTTTGTCTACATTCAAAAAATTCCATAATGTGCAGAAATAATTTAACGGATTTTGATAAACTTTATATTTTTCAATCAAACATGAAAACTTCATTCGCTCAAGGTTAATCACAAGTTGGATTTCTTTCTACTTTGGAGGCTTTCTGCCACAGCGGTGTAAGGTACAGTTTCATTAAGACCGTTGCAGCTCCAATAAAGTTTCTGACTTTATTGTCAGTCGAGTTTCTCACAAAACTTAACACTTGTTTCAGCTATAACCCAGACGTGTTTCTAACAAAGTTTTGTGTAAATGATAATTTTCTTTTTATACACAGATTTATGTTTATAAACAAATATTAATCATCAAGAGCTTTTAGTGTTTTGTAACACTGCTGAAACCTTTAGTAACTTAAAACGTATGGTTTAAGGCATTGACCTATATGTAATGGCCTGTCTTTAACTTGAAAGAAGAGTTTAAGTGAAAAATTCGCTGAATATTAAATTCTTGAACGTAGAAATAATAAAACCTCCGCTGGCTTTGATACAGCCTCCAACGTGATGAGAGTTATTTAAACACTGGCGTAGATGTTTTATAAGGCATTCATATTTTTATCTTAAAACTTGTTGTTCCTCCATTATTAAGTTTTAAGCTACTTTAAACGAAGTAATTTATTGTTGATTGTAATATCGTAGCAATAATTATATTTTGGATTATAAAATTTAATTTATTTCTGAAAAAGATAATTTTTCTGTTGTCTTTATCGTTAAATAATATTATACTCATTTTGTTGGTGTTGTAGGTTGCGCTATGGACTCAAATCCAAACTAATAGATCCTGGAGCTCCAATTAGTTTTTATAATTTATTAATATATACAGTACCTAATTCTGTGTCGGCCCACCCCTATCGTTCCTTGGTACCCCAAGCACAGATCTGGAGTCTGTGTATAGTTTTTATAATTTATAGCGGGTAAATTATAGAAAAAAGAGGCTATAATTAATTATTAATATACTCTTGGAATTAAATTAACGTAAACTCTACCGTGGCTTAAAAACCAGCGCAAATAAATGTATGACATAATAAATCAGTACACACCCTTGATGAAGTCTTTTAGTCTAGTATTTTTAAATAATAAACAATACCTTGTTTGAAATTTACTGTTGGTGATGGTGGATTTATGTTATTTAGATTTGTATCACAGACAATTTCCATCACGATTTTAAGTAAAACAAAGTTTCACAACGTTTCGGAATCTGAAGTTATCTTTGAGTCTTTGTGATAGGTAGACGTGTAATGTTTCTTATGTGTGTAATGGTTAGTGAATGGTTTGTTTGTAAGGTTTTTTGTTTTCAGCTTACTGGCTCAATCTGGAATATTTATTAATTGTGTTATGTTTTAGATATTAGTTCACGTGAGAAACGTCATGAAACGTTTTAATACTTATAATACTTCTCATTGAAATGTCGACTTACCCAAGTATTTATTTTAATTAAACCCTATTTATTTTTAATCATAAAAATTTATTTATTTATTTGTATTATTTGTATTTATTTTTAATGATAAATGAGTGTAAGATGAGTGTGGCACGATCTTGTTACTGTAATCTTGTTACTGACTAAGGCTTAGACAAACTATCAAATAATAGCTCAATAGCCAGTGCAAAGGGACATGGAGTTTAACATGGGATTTGTACCACACTAGCAATTAGGCTAGTTTGTAGTTAATAATCATATAATTATGAGGATGTGTTTTGCTGATGAACGTAGTATTCAATAATTTGGACGATATTTCACGTAAAGGGAATACCGCACTCACCGGCCGTCGCTTATCTATAATATTATAAAGAAGAGGTGGTTTCTGTATGTTTGTTTGTGGGTTTGTTGTGGCAAGTAAATGCGAAAAATACTGAACCGACCGGTTTGAAATTTTACACAAAGGTAGATCTTAAACTCATGCAACACATAGGCATACTCATTTCCTTAAAATCCTCTCGGGCTACGCCCTGTGAACGTCCTAAGTTTCAACGTTTACATTTTTAGAGAATGAAAACATAAAATTACTTGAATGTCAACAGCTGTGAACACTAAAATTTGACAGTTCGGGAAGAAGAAGAAGAAGAAAGAGCTGCCGTGACCGTCCTAGGTTTCAATGTTTACTTTTTCTAATGACAACATCCGTTTGCACTATATTTTGACAGTTCGGGAAGAAGAAGAAATAAAGTTGATTTTTCAGATAAACTGCTGGATCGAAATTAGTGAAATATTTGAAATAGTGGAATGGTAGATTTTAAGTTTTTTTCCGACGACTGTCTCTATTACATTAATTCTTATCCTCTCCCAATATTTGACAGATGTTACTTTGAAATGTTGTAGACACTCGTGTTTTGTCATTTTGTAAACAATGAAGAATTAATTAACAATAACTTAAATGTATCAGTAGAGCCTACACCTCTCAGCCTTTTTAACCCGTGCGAAGAACGGGTACTTTGGCTAGTAACTAACTATTTACGCCTATAATTCGTGACCTCAAAGTAGCTGGATTAAAGGACATACACCCTCCCAGTCCCAGTAATAATTTATATAACAATGAAACCAAGAGTATGTAGGACTACGGAGGTGTATTATTCTTGTGTATTTCGGCAAAGGCGTTGACCTCCGTATAATACGCACTGGGCGTATCGTGGGCTACACAGCAGTTCAGCCACATTAATACTCTTCCCCCCCAACGTGCTATGGTTTAAGAAACTTAAAATACATTAAACACATGGCAAACCAGTTATATACAATCAGGGTAGTATGCATTTGTTTTAATTGATTAGGTTAAAAACATTGCTATTCTAATCCATCCACTATTTAAGGGGACGACTCTATCCTACCCTTGTTAATTTTGTTAACTCTAAGTTCCCTTTTCTCAAAAACTGTAAGAAATATTATCCACACTTTTTTCCTCTGTTTAAATACACTCTCTTGAAAACTTTGACCCAGGGTTTTATATTTTTCATTAAATAAATAATTAAATTGATTTATTAAAAAAAGTCTTTTAAACATAATAAAAAATTTTACATTCAGAATATGGACAAACGTCCGGGTCAAAGTATGCAGATTTACTTTTTCTTCAATAAAAAACGTGAATATATCTTTTGTTCCTGTGAAAAAGGTACATAAGCGATCAAAATTCAAACTTTCGGGAAATCGCCATCGAAAATATGGTTAACCCGTCAGATAAAACGAGCTATACTCGACCGACTTTTATGAAATATGTTTTAAATGATTTGTGATTAATTGAGGAACAAGTTTATGCAAATATTATAAGTATATTTTGAATATAAAAAGTACTCGCCACTTTATTACTTGTCAATTCTGTAACTGATAGATGAATGCTTCTCGTATTGAACAATGAGATCCAAAGCCTTAAGTGTAAACTCATTGTTACATGTTGGCGTTAAAAGGTTATAAAGTGCGGTCGGTCATGTGAATCACATCTATTGTCATTCAAATATATTGCATTGAATTATTTATGACTTTAGCGGCATTGAAATATTTATGGTTTAAATTTTGACAGAAAGAAGATATTATCGAATTCAAAACAAAATAAAATACTAGTACCGTTTATGTTTAGTGTTCAGCAATTCCCGTCACTGTAACAATTAAAGGGTGAAGATAACTACCTAAGTTTTATATTTATGAGGGAAATTTCTATAAAAATATTTATAGCAATACGCTCAAAGTACGTATTGTTTTGTGTTCTTACCTCACCTCTTCTATTTTTGTTGTATTGCATATCTATAAAAGTTAAACTCCAAAAAATTGAGAAAAATAAAATAACATTAAATTATCTATTATTGCAAAAGAGTACAGTTTAAGGAATACGTATACTAGTTTACATAGTTATTTTTTCACTAATGAATGTGTCTAAGTATATTTTCAATTGTTGCTGCACAATTAAAACCTGGGGGGGGGGGGTGGGGGGGGGGGGGGGGGGGGGGGGGGGGGGGGGGGGGGGGGGGGGGTGGGGGGGGGGGGGGGGGGGGGGGGGGGGGGGGGGGGGGGGGGGGGGACCAATAATAGGGGGGAGAACGGCACCTTTATCATCATAAAACATGCCCCAGAACCTGCATTGTTGAAATTATCTGCCCTTTGATGGCCTTTACTAACCCTATAGTATAAATATTAGAATTCCCTACCAATATTCTAGGGTATATTTCCTGGGTAAGAAACGTATCTAAATATCATATTTAAATTGTCCGGAAGTTACTCACACAGCCTCCATTTTGTTTTTTTCACTTATGATTTTTTTCTGAATAGTAGTTAAACGTACGGAATTGAAACTTTGCACAAACATTTATGGCAACTAGACGAAACTACAAAAAAAGTCATGAAAAGTTTATCAAATTCATAAAACAAAATGGTGGCCATTTAAAATTTTGTTTCTGAAATAACTCGTGAACCGTTTAGGTTAACCGTTAAGTACTCACTTATCACTAAAGCTACCATATCTTAGTTAATATTTGTCTAATTTAAAACCATTTGGTGTCAATCGATTTGTAATTAAATTACCTAAACAAAGTTATTCTTGTACATTTTCTGTTAAATCAACGGTTCACGAGTTATTTCAGAAACAAAATTTTAAATGGCCGCCATTTTGTTTTATGAATTTGAGAAATTGTCATGATTTTTTGTAGTTTTGTCTAGTTGCCATAAATGTTTGTGCAAAATTTCAATTCCGTACGTTTAACCACTATTCAGAAAAAAATTATAAGTGAAAAAAACAAAATGGAGGCTGTGTGAGTAACTAAGGACTTCCGGACAACTTAAATACGATGTTTAGATATGTTTCTTATCCAGGAACAATGCCCTAGAGTAGTAGAGTAGAGTAGTTGGTAGGGAATTCTGAAACACCCTGTATATTAAATTAATTACCGTTTTGTAAAGGTGTATGAGTTCGATTGTTTTTTATGATTCCTAATTCTTTCAAAGTAATTTATTCTCCAACAACTAGTTACATTGTAAGATATATTTTAATATAAAAGTATGTATTACAGTGAGAGTTTGTAAGGCGAGACCTAATAGAGAATTTAGCTTACACATTCAATCTCTCCACCACAGCCTCCGCTGGGATCACCCGAATCTCTTCCTGGCTCTTTCACTGCGGACATTCTATTGATTCTTTTTCAAATAGAGTCTAACAAAAAGAGCAATATTGTATTTATTACTGAGAAGTTCAAGGGTTGAATGAAAGTATATAAAAAAAGTTAACGTTCAGCAATAATGGAACAGCTGCGTTCATTTACTTTCATTTCATTTAACTGATTTCAAACACTTAATTTAAAATAAAAAAATCCACATTTAACTTTTTGGGATTTCAATAAATGACTTGCACATAGAGTTTCATCACATTAGTTAACACTATATAGTTATTAAATTTACATGCTTTTAATAACATAGAAACTTAGTATAACACAATTAAAAATCTAAGTTATACCCTAAACATAATAAATAGATAATTCCAACTGAGAAGAAATTGATTATACTAACAGTATTTATATTAAAAACACATAAAAATTGCAATATCCACATTTTGGTTGAGTTGAAATACATGAAAGTTATTGCAGTATTGCCACAGTTGTCTATATGAGTACGACGCAACCTAAAATTTGATTAATAACTTTGTTATACATATAGTAATTAAATTTAATTGCCAAAAATATAATTAATACAACTAGACGGTTACTTCGTCAAGGATAATTAATTAAGATTATTAATATCCCCAGGAGTGTACTTCTATATTAAACCAGTATCTGAAAGTCAAAGGAAACTTTTTGTTCCAAGCAGTCGGAGGTTGGCAAGATTGATGATCAGCTGATGAGTTGTATTCAGCTCCAGGCTTGTCATTGTCATCTGTGTCTCTTGTAGGTTGGGGATAATTACTAGAGGGATGTGCGTTCTAATCATTAATAAAATAGGATCACACGAATGAACAAAAAAACTTTAGCTGTATCTGTCTCCTAAATTTGTAATATTAAAATTAACCTTCAAATTAAAAATATTAAATTTAGAAAACTGATAAATATCAATGGCAATTTCATAATATTCATTTTTGAATTTGATAGTCACATTTTTTTAAATAACACGTCACAGAGTCTCTGACTAAACAATTTTAATTTAATATCAAATAATAATTAAATTGGAACATATATAATCGTATTATTTTAGGACATGTATTTTTTAATAAATTGTTGTTTAGTATTTATCTCATTATTATAAAAATTTCGATTAAAAGGTTTTCAGTTCTACTTCTTATTTTATCTAAATATGTCATTATTTTTTAAAGCGATTACATAAGTAATCTAGTAACTACCTTATAAAGGAAATATGTTTTCTTTTTTTTGCGGTAGCCTATTTCCGTTTCTTATCTGATGGGATGCGAGAGTCAGTCATAGTGGATAGCTGTAGAACAACTCGTAATATGAAAATAGAGAGCCAAGCTAGATAGATAAAAATAAAAATATCAGCTTCTTTTAAATGTATCCAATTCGATCTCTGAACTAGCAGGACCCATTTAAAGAGCCGACTAAGGTTTGCCAAGTGGTTTAATTTTTGGTTTAACATAGCTTACAATTTCAAAAGTTCGTCATTCTTCTGGCCCTGGTATAGAGTCGGAGTTTTCAGGCTGACTAGTGCCTCAGAGTGGCCTAATTAGCCTATTAATTGACCAATTAGGGATGTATCGATCCGAGATCAACAGCTTAACGCCTCACGAGGCACGTTAGAGGTTTGTGATACAAATATCATTTTCGTCATAACTAAGAATCGAACTTGTGTCAATAGACCTAGAAAAATCAATAAAGTTTATAAGTATTTGGTCTGATTGGTTCTGAGTTGTGATAAGCATTTTACCCACTCAGCTATGCCTGCCTGTCACGCAGTGTAAATAGTAACCGTAATCATATGATGGAGCTACAATTAGTTATTAGATTAGATTAGATTAGATCATATGGCAACCATACTACAAGTAGGTAATTTAAGCCAAGTATGATTGAGGATTGAGTGTAGGATGATTGTGGCGCGATCTTGTAGTCTTGTTACTGACTAAGGCTGACATGTTCCTTAGACGTGTCTGTTAATTAATAGCCCAACAGTCGATGGCAACTAAGGGACCTACAGTTTAACGTGGAATTCGAACCACGGCCTCTGAATTACGAATTGGTCTAATTATGAGGATGGTCTTTGCGGATTATCGTAGTATTCAATAGTGCGGACGTTAATCCTCACAAGAGAACACCACATCCACCGACCATCTCTCACAACTATCCACAATTCGTGACCTCCAAGTAGCTGGATTACAGGACGTCGCCACCGTCCCAGTCTATTATTAAAGTATAGATTAAGTAAGACAGTATTTTACGTTTCCCCACAAAGCCTTAAGCTTACAATGTGTAAATTTGCAATCATATAACCTTTATCGCTTCAAACCGTCTCCTGCAGGAATTGGTCTAGACACAAATAGTCTACAATGGGGACATCACTTTAGTTCTGTAAAATGAAAGTGACAGAAGGTGATAAGGTCACAGCTGGCGTTCTCAAATTTTAGGCGTTCTCTGTGTTTATGACGAGTGTCATCCGAGACTGCGTGTTCTGTTTTAATCGGTCTCACAGTTTTATTACTGGTATAAAATACGACCGGCTAACACATCAAGAGGGGACACCAGCTTGGGGTTGAGCCGTCCAGTGGATTGTAAATTAAACACATGCATACTTCCTGGCAAGAGATTCTTCAATTGGTGGGAAAATATATTTAACGTATTTGTTTTTCTTACAAAATTTTTTTCAAAACATATTTATTTCACACAATTAAGGTTAACAAATGATTTCATATGTGAATATTACATCTGATTACATTTAACAGTTAGTAGACTTATATATAATAAACACAATGTTGCTTATATTAGTGTGAAACAAGTGATTCATCCCATACTTACGCTCGTGTGGGATGAACTTCTCAAAATTTAATATAATATCACACTCAGAGAGATAGGACCGCTGCACACTCAAATAAATATAATTTAGGTTCTTAAACAAAATTAAACACTACTTATCACGGACCAAAGTATACAGGACATAAGAGAAATACAAATCCACTCTTTCCACAAGAGAAAAACTATTTTGTAAACAGGAAAACTATAAATGTAAAATTCTTTACACATTTAAACAAGGAGACATACTAAAAGGTTTATATAACAAATGTTTATTCCAAAATATTTATATATTACTGTATTTAAAATGTATGCCATAATTTTCAAAAGTGGTTCACAATACATTCCAATGTGGTCAACGAAATTCCAAGAATTGTAAAAGTAGTTTTAGTTCCTCAAAATCTGAACACAACACAAATAAAACGGTGTGGTTATCTACTAAACTTACGTACAAATTGTATGGTTCACGACATAGAAAACCTCAATAAAATTAAGCTATAGTAGTTTAGAAAATTGTGACTAAAATTATTGCAAACAAAAAATTTATTTACATTTAGTGATGGATGCCCTTTTTAATAGATTTTTAGAAAAAAAGGTTTTACACAATAGTGCACACGTTATGTGTGTACGTGTGTGAACGTATGATGTTTCAAATTCAAAGATATTTAAAGGAAACGAAAAACAAAAAATTTGTATAAAACAGAAATAAAAAAGAAAGTGAAAGAAGCAACTGGCAATTTGAAAATTAAATTTAGAGGGACAAAGTAATGAAAATATGAGCATTAGAAAGGACAACAGGATCGCGGTAGAGAGAAAATAGCTTTCCAAGATGGCGAGAGCATCCTTCGACTTATATTTTTCAATTATAATTACTTACGTTCGTTATAATTGGCTTCTTTCTTGAAAAACCAATTACAACACTAGAAACAGCCATATCTTTGGGATATTAAACACCGCTGACTTTTACGTATTAAAATGTAACGTGATAGTTTTATTACTATACCCAATATAATGGGTGATACATATAAGATAATTACTGGTATAAAAAGAGTATATTCCATTCCAAGGGTTGAATATATGCTTTTAGTACCAACTCAAGTTTTGTCTAGAATATATTTTCTGTTAATTATATTGCTAAAACCTGTATTGCACTTTAAAATATTTTGTAAAAGTTAAATGACAAAGATCTATGATAGTGTAATAGGCCATCTTTTATAAAATATTTATTTTATAAAACTTTGTTTATAAAATTTAATAGGTTGGCATTACATTTTTAAAAAAGAAGTTGAAGGAGTAAAGTAACCCAAATGAATTTGAGGTTAGTTTTGATTATAAAATGGCCACAAGTAAGTTCAGTTGGACTGTTGAAACAACACAATTATTACTGTAATTTCTGAGTATGAATGCCACAAAATGTTTTTTCAACGCAAACCATGATGATAACAAAAATTGAAACAAGAAGCAAATTAAACTTTTGCAGATTTTATGAACACAGTTAAACATGGTTGTACAGTCCGAGACATGAAAAAGAAAATAACTGGACTTAGAAGCCAATATTTAATGAAGAAATCGCATTTTCTTCAATAAAGAAGCCAATACGACTGCACTTAAGGAAGTTACACATGCATAGAATGCTACGTCATCCATTATAATGGTGATTAAATTTGCTAGACATGGTTTCAATGACGTTTAGGTACTTACTAGCTGACCCGGCGAACGCCTAACAGCCAAAATACATGTTAACTGACTTTAAGATTGGCCATGTCCTGTAGTCTATTAGCATTGCGGCTTCGTTGTGAAAGCTTTAAATATACAACAGCTGATTATTACAATAAACTCAATATGTATAAACATTGTAATTATTTTTTATTTGGCAAATATATAAACACATGGCTTTTAACCATACAGAAAAAAAGAAATATAAATACAGTACATAATTCCCAAAAACCGTAAACTATTAACGTGGTGAATAATGCTGTTCATTTTGTACAGCTTATATTTACTTCATAGTTTTACATTAATGAATGATTCAGATGGCATTGGATAGTAAAGCAGTAAAGCATATTGCTAACGGACTGTAAACAAACAGCTGGTTTAAGAAATCAATTGTTTGGATTGTAAATAATTTGTAAACAATCTTAAGCCCATAAGTTTAACATTAGAAATTTAAAACGCTATAAAATTGAAACTAATTGAATTTATGGAAACTGAATACGCCTAAACCATGACCGGAGCAGAGACGAATCCAAAAAATCAAAGACCATTAAAATCGGTCCAGCCGTTCTCGAGTTATAATGCGTGTAACTAACACGACTTTGTTTTATATATTTAGATAAAGGATGGAACCTATATTTTACAATACATTATTTATCAATATGAATAATCGATTATCGATTTTAATACTATCGTAAAAGTGTTTTCATCTGTTATGGTAATAACTAACAGCTGATAACCTAAACATCAGCTGACTATCTCTCCATAGGGTGAAAAAGGATTACTTTAATTTTCAAGCATATTTTATTTAAAAAAAACTGTCGTGTTTGTTGATGTATGTCGGAATCTTTAATAGTTTTTTGTAAGAACAAGTTTTAGCAAATCAAATGTAAAGTTCGGCACAGAAGTTAGCTTATTTCATGTAGTATGGCGAAAAATATAGTTCATAACACGGACCTAAAGTGTATTTTATATACCAACCAAACCGCTACGTTGACCTCCTTATGCGAAAAGCATGCCCAGAAATACATTTAATAAATAAATTATTTGCATTAAAGTTTTGTGTTCTCGAACATTTGTGCGGTGAAAAGTAAATACTATTTAATTGTTATATTGAACGGCAGAGATCGCTGCGGGCGGCTCAGCTCGCGTGCGGCGTGTCTACGTCGTTCTACTGTAATACAGTAATTACATGGTCCACGCGGTGAAATACACAATTAATTACCATTCGTGTTAGATAACAAACATAGTTAGGCAGTTACAAAAACTGTCCGTGTTTCCCAAAACATGTGGTGTGTTTAAAGAAAACCGAATCTTATTAATCTGTTACCTTTAGTTACTATAATTATCAGTTGAAAATCAAAATAAACTCGAATGTAAAGTAATAGGCTTGTTAAGGGGGGTTCAAATATTGTAATATTGTAAAGTTTTAAAGCTTTACAATCCCGAACGTCAATTAACTATGGTCCAGTTATACAACTATATCAGTTAGTTTATCCAGGGAGAATTGATTGGGGGTGACTATAAATAGTCAAAATAAAAAATGTTTGTATTGACTTCCCGTGGGAAATAGGTTAGATCATGAATATGTCTGAAGGGAATGGTCTCAGTTCATCTAAACAGCTGTTCTCATTATTTTATATTAAAAATTCAATACAATAGCTCTGACAGTTTCTATGGAAACCTGTTACATGTTTACCATCTTAAAAAATCGCCAACATCCCCCCAGAGCTAAGACATATCCATGTCAAAAATTACTTTTAGGAAAAACCAAAACTGGATAAAAAAATGTTAAAAAAAAACAGCCAAGAAACCCAAAAAAAACGAAAAAAACAAAAAACAACTTAAATAACCGCACTTCCATCAAACAACCCATTAAAAGCTAAAAGAACAGACAAAAACAGTCAAAAAAAAATACAATAACCAACAAGAAATCCAACCAAAATACCCCCCATCACAATAAAAAAGAAACAAACATAAAAAATAAAAAAAAGATAAAGACATATTAATTAAATAATAAAAAAAAAATAATACACTGAGGAGTAAAAAATCACAAAAAATAAACAAACATAAAAAAATAAAGAAAAAGCGATACAGAATATACCTACAACCAATATGATTCATACAGACAACAAAAAATAAAAAAAAAACAAAAATAATATAATTAAAACAACCATAAAGAAAAATAAATAGAAATAAAATAAATTGAAAATAATTTAAGTTCATAAATAGAGAAAGAAAGTAGAACATATTATAAACATAATAAATAAAAAAAACTAAAATGACACACAAAAAATTTACAAACAAAAAAATAAAAAAAACACAGTAAAAGACCAATATTAAAAAACGAAAAATATTAACACTCCAAAACATAATCAATAATTTTATAACAAACAAAACAAAAACAAAAAACAAAATAAACAAAAACAAACAAATTTAGAAAACAAAAAAATAAAACAAAAAAATACAAAAAAACAATAGTGTCATACGTTAAAAATTTTTTTACTTCTAAAATATTTTTATCAAAAGAATTTTTTTCAATTCATTTAAACAGCCACTATTCTTATTTAAAAAACTAAATTATTTTGAAGTTTTTAAATAAACTGATATAATTTATCTTAAAAATCAAAACAATAGAAGACATATATTACAAAATTTTATGCTAAAATATATTTCGGCTTTCATACATAAACCGACTATTTCCCATTTTATAAAAGTTAAAATAAAACTCATAATTTACTTGTAAAGTTTAAAATTTTATTTTTTAATTATTTTTTATATTCCTTCTTCTGCTTCACATATTTTTAAATTACGAAATAATAACATCGGAAAAATGTAATTGTTATCGTTCATTGATTTCTTAACGTTAGCGATACAGAATATACCTACATACTTGAATTGTATGATTGATCCGACAGAGGAAGCGAACCTGAGTTGGTGGTCTGCGTGGGAACCAAATTATTCCTCGAGGACCTATAATTTAGTAAATGCAGATTCCAGTAATGAATGCACCACCCGAATCCTAAATTAGGAATCTTTGGAAGATATCATTCTGTTCAGTCTCTTTTCGAGTAGGTTATGGAAAATGTAGATATTTTTAACATATTCCACCTAAACATAAAAATAAATAAATTAAAAACTATTTTAAACTTATTTACTTTGGAATATCTCATAAATAAACAAATTCATGTTGTTCAAATACAAATAAATATTTTTTAAGTCTGAACGGTGTCATGAACTAATTGTAGACGATAATATTTTCTTGCTCAATCAGATTATTTTATTGGTTAATTTTTGAGAACTTTTTCTTAATCAAGCTTCACTATAATGACAGTTTACTAAACAAATATAGTTTTTATTGACGAAACAAATCAATTTTTTAGCAAATAAAGTAATGCGGGTACATAAAATAGCTGCCATTGAAACATAGCAAAATACAAATTTTTTTAGTAACGTAATGTTCGTCAAAGTATTTATATGCTTATTATATAGTTGGATTTTAAACATATCGGACTTTTCTAACACGATTTTTGTACCACCAGATTTATTGAAGTCATAAACTCCTAAATTTTAACTAAAACGTGATTATTTCATGTAACTACATCAAAAGTATAACATTTAAAAAGAATGTAGCTTTCATTTTGCTTATTTTGATGAAGGTTTTGGGTACATTTGTGGTAAAAGTTATGTAACTTTGTACTATTCCTTTTCTGGAGTGTAACTTATCTTTTAAATTAGTTAAAGAAACTTGTCTCTTGAAAACACTCTTGAGTTTTACGACCACCAGAAAATTTATGTAGTTTTGTTTTAAACCTTAACTGGTCATAATAGGCCTAGGACCTGTGCGGTGAATTCTAGGACAGGGGGCAGCGAGGTACCATACAGCATGGTCATATGGGTTTGCCAGAAGTGACTGCTCATGATCTGACAGGAGTCGTCGGCTGGTTTCGACCTAGTAACGTTTTACTGGGCCAGAAGTGGTACCCTTAGCTACCTGGCTGGTAAAACACAAGATTAAAACACAAGGCCCATTTGAAGAGGTCCGATACGGTAGTAAAGTTAATTAGAACTAATATTATTTTACAGAAATATTGAGTCTCTAGGTTTCCTTTACACACCACTCCTTTGTTACGTGAAAAAGTTGGATCAAGAGATGCCCGCGTGGTTGGCCTAATTTGGGTATAAGATAATTCAGTTGGATTTTCCTAATAATTGTTCATTATTTAACTCTACCCTTTCCTTGTGTTTACGGTTTAGTTTTGTACTGAAAGTGATTATAGGACTGCAATAAGGCATATTGGCCGAATATTTATGTGGTGGTTATACAGAAAATAGATCCCATTCCAAGAAAACAGAAGTCGTTAATTATTTTGCTTAGCAACGAACTCGAATGGTATTTTATCACTAAGTCAAAAATAGTTTGTCAACTTTATAATTCAATGTTTTACATCTGTAGTATTGAATACAAAATCGAAATTGTTGTTAACCTTTTTTAGTACAAATGTTTAAGGAACGTCCAAATACGCATTTAAATGTAAAATAAAACATTTATAAAATTAATTTATTCATACAATCAACGGATAGGTCTGATTATGGTGGGTGGACCACTCAAAGATTTTAGAGCGTTCTGGAAAAATGGTAGAGTAGGAGGGTGGCAGTGGTGCTGTTGGAGGGGGTGAGGGTGGTGGTATCACCGAGTCCTTGGTATCTACTGATGGTGGCGGCTCAGGGTAGATAGTGGCAGGAGGGATGGAGGCAATTGACTCCGTACCCAACAACAGCCTAAACCCCCAGTACAACAACTCGCAGTGCTTCCACATCCAGATGCATCCTAGCACGAGGAACATGGCGCAGAATACTACAAACACCAGTAGACCCATCGTTGGTTTAGAAGTAACTTAAAATTTTGAAATCATCTTGGAATACCTTGATCTTGCAAACGGTCTTGAATCCTGTGATCCTGAATCACTACATACTTTAAGCGGTGAAATGCTTAGCAACAATACTTAGTTTTAACTTCAATTTAAAAAATGTGTAATAAGGGTTAAAAATCTAGGTTAATTTTAAACAGCATTTTAATTTATTCCAATAGAAAATGTCTTTTTAAAAATTAAATTAAGTGGAAATGCACTGTAATATTTTATAATCCTGCGTCTATAAACTACACTAACTTTCCAATAATCAACAGTTTTAAAATAGGAGTAATGACAGTTTTGGCGCGTTTAGCTCATTCTGATACACATACAAATTTAAAATTTTAGCTATGTATAGGTGAGGCACAATAAATGAAATGGCAATATTTATCGAGTTGATTGCTAGAAGTATACAATATTTTTAATTTGCAAACTAGATAGTTTGTTATCGTTGATACCAAAAACAGTACTGTCACTATTGTTACTATCTATGAAATATCCATAGAAACACGAATGATCTTATTTGTCGTTGTTTAAACTAACCCTAGAAGTGGCCAGATTTTTACCTTTAATTGTAACATGAAAATAATTAACTATATCTTGTTAAAATATTAAGTTTAAAAAACACAAAACGTGTCCCCTTCAAAACACTATTCCCAAAAGCAAACACGTGTTCACTGCAATCCCAATTAAGCCTACCAATGCCTACTTCCACTCAAATCGGTTACCTTTTATTTAAGGGTACCCCGCTCTCCTATATACCACACATTTGCAAGCAAAATTGGGATTGCTCGAACCCTAGCACTTCCGAATGGATAGAACGTTACACTCGTCTGCGTAGCACTCTACCGTGCCTAGTTGTAGAAAGCGCTTACTTGGCTATAAAACATGCCCTAGTGGGAGTTTAGTGAACTGCGTGAGCAGGTTCGGTACCTTGCCCCCAGAGGGCAACACGGTCAGGAAGGCGATGGTATCTAACAAGTTCACTAAACTGACGATAGATGCCTCCACCTGCCGTTTGTTATTGAATTTGTAAATGCGTCGTGATTTACGACTTTACCAGTTCTAGGGTTAAAAGTGAATTCAAATATGCTACAATAATTCCAACTAAAAGCAGTATATTTATAAAATGTTTGCCTTTTATTTATGGTTTTGTAACTAAATAGATAAAAGACGGGGGATTTACATTTCTTTGGTGATAGCTATTTGTGTAACGAGAGCGCAAAGTATGCCATATCGTACGAGAGGTACATATGGCCACAAAGTCCAAGCTGTCAATGGCAGAAAGTCTCAGTGATTTGGTTGGAATGAAGTCTCTTTGAAACCTCGATGCCATGCTGAGGTGTTTACCCTTTAGGGATAGCAGGACCAACCAAGATCATAAGTCTAAGGTTTCCACATCACACAGTTATTTTTATTCACAAATTTCTCACAAATAAAATTTATTTCAGATCGTTTTACAGGCAGCTAGTCATGAAGTTACCTGAAAATATGTAAACATCAATAGTCTGGCTTGAAACAAACACCGGTATTATCAATAACAGACTCTTGAACGGGAATTTAAAAGGGCTGCTGCATGTGACAATGAAATTATTAATTGTTTTGTTTTCAAAGCTTTATCTTCTACGGTAAAACACGGTTCCTCAAATTTAATTAACTGAACTCCTATAATGAGAAACGGAAAATGTGGTGGAATTATACTTATTGGCAATGGCTCCCCACTCATGTATTTTCCTTTGCTTTCAAGTAGTTTGGCAATTTTTATACTTTAGCTTAGAATTGACTCTCAATTAAATTATTTTAGAAAATTTGCTTCTACATATAGTGTACATCACCACGCTTTATCAAAGTAAAATAAGACTTTGCAGTTCTCGTTCACTGCAAATTAAGTGTAATAATAAACTTCAAAAATACATTTCAATAATTGGAAAAAAGATATTAATGGTAAAGTGCAATGTTAATATTAGTTTCGGTGTATATGATAAGCAGAATCGGCAACAACTGATTGAACATCCGTTTCCGTCTAAGGCTCGTTAAATTTAACTAGTGTTAACTAATTACCCGTTATTTGAGAAATACAGCCATATTAGTTTGAAACGTAACATTTTAGACGAGGGAAAGTATAACTAATAAATATGTTCACCCAGACTTAAGTTTTGTCTTTATAACAGTGATTTGTACATATTATCTAATATTAATAATGATTTGTAATAGCTCTGTGTCAATCTGTTTTTATACTCTATATCCGCTAGTGAGCTAGTCGCACGACCATCGTACGATGTTATGTCACAGTTATCAAATAAACGCTATTGGTGGATCCAGATCACGTCATACTCACACCACGTTCCTCGCCGGCTGTCACCCTCGGTTGATGCCTTGTCATATCCTCTTGGGGTACCATATACCTTCTACAATTCCACCATGTTACTCACAGTACTGAGTGTTTCATTACATGTTCCCTAATACACCAACTAATAAATGTAGACATCACAATAACAATGAAAATATTATCTTTGTCGTCATATTTTGGTCAAACTTCAAACTGAGTCAATGTGAAAAATGAATTTATAAGTAGCGTGAAAAACATTCAAAAGTTTAAGTGACCAGGCGGCCTAATCCCGTCGAGAAGACATTATTTCGCGCCTGTCGGATTGAATAAGCAAATGCTCAACTTGACTTGTCTTGTAATCACCGTAAAACGCTGGACGGCCCAGAGAGGATCTTTGTTTTGTTTCGAACCGCTTTATGGAATAGCCCAAAAATTAAATTTTAATCGTGACATAATTTTTTTCAATTTCAATTTTTATGTATATTTGTCTCGGCTTTTTGGTCTTATTGTGACTTTGTTGTTACTATTATATTTTACATTTATTAAATGATTTTTATAACGAAATAGATTTTTTAAAATTAAGTTTGTTCTGAACAGGGCGAATCTAAGTATAACAGTTGGATTTGTCTACAAAAACGATTTAAAAATTTTTCCCTGGACGTGATAACATTTATAGATAAAATATATTTTACCCCTTCTACTCCTTATAGGCTGATCGATTAGGCGTTTAGGGGAATTATGAAGTTGCGGCATAAGTTAAATTTACTTTTGAAAGACATGTTTTTCTTCATGGTGAGGTGGAAATTATGATAAAAAATTATTTGGGTACTCTCACCTTGTTTTATAGTTTTTTCCAACGGGGATTTTCAGAAAAAAAAATACCTAAAGCACCTCAGGAATCCTCCTAGGTTTCGCAAGACCAAAAGAAACGTCCTGCTTGCTCAGGGAGTTGATCCTCTTGTTGCGTGAGGCGCGTGTTACAAGAGGACCTACTCCCTAAGCAAGCAGGACGTTTCTTTTGTTTCTACGAAACCTAGGAGGATTCCTGGGGTGATTTAGGTATTTTTTTAGTGACAATCCCCGTTGGAAAAAACTACAAAACAAGGTAGGATTACCCTAATAATTTTTTATCATAAGTTAAATTTAGTTTCAAACTATAAGTCTTTTTAGTTTGAATCCAACGCATAAAACTAGATCTCAATAGATTGATTTAAAATAAAATGGTGGTGGTTAGAAGATCATATCTTTTAATTTTCAAACCACCGCCATTTTATTTTGCATGAACGTTTTAAGATCGAGTTTGTGAGTTGTGACATTGTTTTTTAATTCAAGAACACCTTCAATTTGATGTATATCTCTTACCAATTGTAACCTTTAAGATTGTAACTTATTCCCTGTGGGCCGTCCTCATAGATGACACCCTATCACCATGTATACAAAAATGAGTTTACTACTCATGAGTAGTAAACTAAAAATAAACTAAAAATGAGTTTATGAGTGGTAATGGTATGCCAAATTTGTTGTGAAGTTTCACAACATGTATAATATTATAAAGAAGAGGTGGTTTCTGTGTATTTGTGGGTTTGTTTGTTGTGGCAAGTAAACGCGAAAATCCTGGTTTGAAATTTTAAACAAAGATAGATCTTAAACACATGCAACACATAGGCATACTCATTTATTAAAATCTCCTCGGGTTACGCCCCGTGAACGTCCTAAGTTTCAATGTTTACATTTAAAAAAAATGAAAACATAAAATTACTTGAATGTCAACAGCTGTAAACACTAAAATTTTACAGTTCGAGAAGAAGAAAAAGAAAGAGCTGCCGTGACCGTCCTAGGTTTCAATGTGAACATTTTCTAGTGTCAACAACCGTTTACACCAGATTTGACAGTTCGGGAAGAAGAAGAAATAAAGTTTATTTTTACAGATAAACTGCTGGATCGAAATTAGTGATCGAATTATTAGTTCCAAATAGGGAATGTTAGATTTTAGAATACGTGACAATTGTTACCTTTTCATGTTGTCGACACTCGTGTTTTGTCATTTTTTAAACAACAAAGACTTAATTTACATTAATTCAAATGTATCTGTAGGGCCTACACCTCTCAGGCTTTTTTACCCGTGCGAAGAATTGACACTTAAGCTAGTTTTTTATAAGAGAAGTAGCTCCTTTACCAACCATTCAAAATGATTCCTAAAACTTCCGTTTACACCAGTACAGAAATGCAGAGTTTCACTGGTAAATGAACTTTTTCCCAGATTATACAAACTGTAGGATCAACAGTTGTGTGGGCACGCGTCAAGCACCAAGCGCCGGTCAGAGGTGTGTGGAATGTCTGCTTTGTCGGCCCTTCAGCAGCTGTGACAAATTTACCCGTTCCGGCCTCACTTTCTCCTGAACAAACTAGACGCTGCGTGCTGCGGGTCCTACAGTTTTTATAACCTTTCACGTGGCTGAAGGACTCGTATAAACATTTCAATATACCCCTCTACCGCCCGTATCTCCACCCATATATCCTGAACATAAACATACAGTAATAAATCGATCTAATATGGATTGAATTATGCTGAATTTAAGAATTTTCAATGTTTTCATTTTTCAATTATACAAAAAATAAGTAATAAGTATAACCTAATATATATTGCCCGGATTGCAAGGTGTGACTTGTCTGTCAATGTTGCCAATTTCAATGCCTCACACGTAAATTCTAACCATAGTAAAATTGTTTTGAATAGACTATATGAAAAAATTAAGTGGAAGGTTAAATCAGTTTAAGAGTAGAGGTCTTTTTTGTGCGTGTAAATAAAGTATGAACCCAATCGATTAAATAGTTCTTGAGATGTAAATTATTTGGTAAAACAATACAAAATAGCAGATATCTGGAAATCGAAGCGTTTTTTAGAAAAAATGTTATTCTTAATTTTCGTTTTATTTTGACCCATAAACCATTTAATAGAGTTTGGCTCTTTACATATGGAGCACCCTGTATATCTGGCGAGCTGTGCTGCGTCACGGTATAGATAGATAACCACGCATTATATCTGACAATTAATAAGTATACCTACTTATATCTATTTTAATATAAAATTGCACCTGAGCCATCTTATTGGTTCTATCCTGTGATCGTAAAACTTAAATAATTAATCACGAAATTATAAATTTTTCGTATCGGACTATAACGCGATATTCCCCCATTGATGCATATTCTTGAGTTACTAATGATACTCCACTTTACTTTTTTTATGAAACGTTCAATGTAGCCTAAGATAATCTTTATCTTCACAATCCAAGATAGGTTCTACAGTAGACCAGTGCCTCACCACAGTCCCCGCTACAGGCTACACACAGAGGTCGTGTTCTTGAATAATCTCAGACCAATCATCGATTTTCTTCGGCCACCGATCAACTTATTATACTCGTTGTATTTAATGACTAAATTAGCAAACTCATTCTAGATCAGATATGCATAATTATTATTTTCAATAATCCGTCTTAATTTTAAAATAAGATTAATAATAATGGCCACCTGACCAGTTTGCGCATCGTACGAGGACTAACCTTGAGCTATTACCGGAAGAATTTACAAATAAATTATAATACTTAAAATTTATCTGTTAAAACAAATAACGTGATATGTTCCAGTGTCGTGTAAAATAATTTGAATTTTTGTTCCAGGTACTTGTAACGAATTGCTCAGATTGACAGTAAACTACATTTATCTATGCAGGTAAACCTTTTTCCTTTAGCTTCTTGCGTTATCTCTATATATAAAATTGAATATATGTCTGTCTGTATGTATGTATGTCCTTTATGCGTTGCCAAACTACTCATCCGATCGCCATGAAATTTTAGGAAGTGGCTCTATATGTGTCCGGGAAGGTTTTAGTGAAAAAATATTTTCGAAAACCCCATAAGTTTCCATTTTATGGCGTTTTCAATTTCTAATGTTAACCTTATGGAGAGTAAGTTTGTTTACAAATTGTCTACAATGAAAACATTTGATTTCTTAGCTACAGCTGATTGGTTTACTTTCCATTAGCAATACCGTATGCTTTACTATCCAATACCATCTGAATTATTCATTAATGTTAAACTATGAAGTAAATGTGTACTGTAAAAAATGAACAGCTTTATTCACCACGTTAATAGTTAACGGTTTTGGGGGATTATGTATTTATATTTTTATTTTCTGTCTGATTAAAGTCACGTGTTTATATGATAATTACAATATTTATATTATTACGTTTATTATAATAATCAGCTGTTGTATATCTTTCCTATAAAAGCCGTATTACAGTTAGGTTTCGTTTGGGTTTGGATTGGATTTGAAAATTGTGAATTAATCCACTCAGATTTATTTGTTTTATGGGAATGATATTAATATGTTTTATCGTTTCAGTATTGTTATTCACTATGCAGCGACCCAGAATATATAACCTTTCACAATGAAGCCGTATTGCTATTAGACTTCAGAACATGGCCAATCTTAAAGTTAACATGTATTTACTGTCAGGCGTTACGAAGTTCGCCGGGTCAGCTAGTCTTGTATATTGGAGTTGTTCCTAATAACCCGACCTAGACAGAATACTTCCCAAGACTACCTAATAATGTTGAATGGTTTCATCACAACCGTGTTTATTTCTAAACTAAATTATACAATTTTGGATGTTATCTGTTAATTCACCACCACCAGCTATAGCTAGGATAGGTTTTAAGGATATTTTTATGTCGTTAATGTTATTTTATACTATCAATAATCAATTTAACTGAAGAGCCTGCATCAGTGGTAGCCATCTTGGATTTTAGTCCCGTAAGAGCAATGCTAAATTCTGGCGCCTATATCTCCTTCACCTATTGTCATAAATTAACGGAAGAGGTGTCAAATTAAAGGTATTACAGTCCTCCAGGGCACTACCTTACAGAACTTCTTATTTTCGCTCTCAATAAAAAATAATAATCATTTATTTTGTAAAATATTCCTGGATTTTTGTTTTTATATGAAGTTAAATTTTTGAACATATTGAAAAGGTCATGCCCTTGAGCCACATCTCATAAATGTACTTCCAAAGTTTTAGATTGATACTTTGATAATTAACGCTACTACAGACGCCAAAGTGAAGGTATGTTCTGCCAGAATTTAACATTGCTCTTACGGGACTAAAATTCAAGATGGCTACCACTACCACTGCAAAGCGCTGTATGTCGGCAAAATCCCGTTGATTACAAAACATTATTAACGAGATAAAAACATCAATAACCATTTAATGGTTCTTTCTACATAATCTTGGATTATGAAAAATCCCTTTTGTTTAAAAAAATCTTACTGCACTCTCCTTATTTCTACATTCATCCGCGAGACGCGTGAAGTTCATTGTTGTGCCTCGTCAATCAGACTGGCCGCTGTGTCAGCTGTGCGGTTCTGTTATCGCTAAGCGATAAGACTTTCTACAATCCTGCAGATAAAACCTGAACTGATCACTATTTTAACTAAATTATACAATTTTATTATCTGTTAATTCACCACCACCAGCTATAGCTAGGATAGGTTTTAAGGATATTTTTATGTCGTTAATGTTATTTTAAACTATCAATAATCAATTTAACTGAAAGCTGCATCAGTGGTAGCCATCTTTTTTAGTCCCGTAAGAGCAATGCTAAATTCTTATATTTCACTTATTGTCATAAATTAACAAGAGGTGTCAAATTAAAGGTATTACAGTCCTCCGGGGCACAACCTTACAGAACTTCTTATTCGCTCTCAATAAAAATAATAAAATTTATTTTGTAAAATATTCCTGATTTTGTTTTTATATGAATAAATTTTGAACATATTAAAAAGGTCATCATGTAGCCACATCTCATAAATGTACTTAAAGTTTTAGATTGATACTTTGATAATTAACGCCACTACAGACGCCAAAGTGAAGGTATGTTCTGCCAGAATTTAACATTGCTCTTACGGGACTAAAATTCAAGATGGCTACCACTACCACTGCAGAGCGCTGTATGTCGGCAAAATCCCGTTGATTACAAAACATTATTAACGAGATAAAAACATCAATAACCATTTAATGGTTCTTTCTACATAATCTTGGATTATGAAAAATCCCTTTTGTTTAAAAAAATCTTACTGCACTCTCCTTATTTCTACATTCATCCGCGAGACGCGTGAAGTTCATTGTTGTGCCTCGTCAATCAGACTGGCCGCTGTGTCAGCTGTGCGGTTCTGTTATCGCTAAGCGATAAGACTTTCTACAATCCTGCAGATAAAACCTGAACTGATCACTCCTAAATACTCATGACGACATCTTTTCCTGTATACTATATCGCAATTGATGGTAAATTAACGGAAAAATCCTAAATTTTATTTGCTGACAATTGTAGCCACCCCGTACTATTATAATTAAGGTTTTTCAGTGCTTTTTGCAAAACTGTCAACGTGAGTGCAGTCAGTGTGACAGAGATTAACTTTATTTAAAAAAAATTATCTCAACTGAATAATAAAAGTTTTTTTCTGAATTTAAGAATCTTATACGAATATGATTTAAAGAATATATTATACATTATAATTTTAACCCCGGTACATGTAATACGTTTCTGTTACATTACAGTTGTAAACCAATGTGATAATATTAACATTATTGTCTACACTTAACTTGGGTTTGGTTATGTGAGTCCAACATAATTGTTTAAGATATACGAGTTGTACACAAACTGAGGTTACGGTTTAAAGCACAATTAAAATGTTCAACGTTGAACAATGGCCAAGGGCGAAGGCCGAAGCGCATCGCTCCACTTCCTGGTGACAAATGGCTGTTTCGACATGCTGTATATCCGATTGTGTAATCTCTTTATTTGTATTCAAGTACGATCTGGGTCATGGAAACGAGTATTCCAGCAACATATTTGCTATCTGCTTTGGTTTGTGTTAGGAATACAATATGTTTTGCATTCTTAGTATTTATCAAAGTATGTTTTACACTACAAAGTACCGGGTGTCCCTATTTTTGAGTTGGTGTGACGGACGTGTGGATCGTGCTACGAACCGGGTACTCAACAGTCCTAACATACACATGTGCAAAATAAATACCCTCGAGTATCAGGTAATTCTGACATATTGGGACAAAATGGCAGAGTATTAAATAAATAGTTTCTCTTTGTTAAAATAGTTTTATTTGCTTAAGTGCTGCAACGTAATTACTGAATTTTAACAATGTTATCAAGCACTAAACAACTTTAGGGAATTAAAGATATAAGTAACTCATAAATAAATTTAATCTATTTGATCCATAAACCTTATTGAAACTAAATAGTCTAAACAGCTGTAGCTGTTCCTATTCTAAATAAAAATTGGTTTGACCTTAAAATATGATTGCTGATTTTGTTGTTTTTTTGTTTGTTTTTCCGCCATTTTGTTTGGATCAGTCAGAATCAATTGAGACTTAGAGGCAACAACCTTGCATATGTGTAGTCTCGACTGTGGAATTTCGGGTCTGTAGGGCGATCCACACGTCCGTCACACTAACTAAAAAATAGGAACCTCTTCGTGGGACACCCAGTATATTTACAAATTAAAGTGTTTTACGATATAAAAATGTGATCATTCATAGTTTCGTAATTACAACAATGAGGTTTTACTACGTTTATATGCATTTAAACGTAAAAGACAATTAATATTTCTTATACTTTAACAACAAAATATAAAAATAAAACTTTCAATGAAAGAAAAAAATCTCTCGTAAGATAAGGGACTTAGTGTTTATGCTAATACAAATATTTTTCATAATAAGATTACATTTCCAAAACCAGTTTACGATAATAGACCCTACAGATTTTGGAGTCGATAAAAAGTTTTGGAGGAAAATCCGTTATTAAAGTGATTTCCAGCAAGTCATCAATTTAAAATTAAAAAAAATTAATCTATGTAATATTTAATTTGAACGTTCTTATGTAGAGGTATATTTTATTTTAAAATATAAATTTTACACCTTATGAAAATTATTGTCAGCAGTCTTTCGCACTATGTAAATATAAGATAATAGTAATTTTCAAAACTATATGTAATTTTGGAAAAATTATTTTTAAACAATTCAAAATTATAATATACGTTCTAAGAGCTATTCATAATAAAAACTTACATAATATTTGTTTGTACGTTTCGCCATGAAAATAGACAAAACGTTAATATTTTAAAGTTTAATCGATTCACGTTCAGCTGGTTCATATATCCGATGATGAGAACAGATAGAGATTATTATAAAAACCCGCTTACATCAGCAGTAATTAGCGATAACAAGGGACTCTGAAAATTTGATAAAGTAATTGGCTTTCATATTGCTGACCTGTTTGCTATGAAAATATGGTGTTGGATTTCATTACATTATTACATTACTTATCAATGGTTGTAAGGTAAATTCTACACATGTATAATCTGGTTTTATTCTTTATAATAGATAAAGTGTTCGAAAAACATGTTAAATAATAATTCTACACATTTTTTCTGCAGTTGATGGAAATACTGAAGATAAACTTACACATTTTCAATCGTAAAGTCCTGCTAACAATCCATAAAAATGTATAATATTTGAATATTTATAGGTTATTAACTGTACTTGATTGTTTACTTTACTTTCTTTGACGTGTAAATAAATATCCTACTTAAAAATATACATATTTTGATGCGTAACTGAATAGCTTTATATTTAAAAAATACTTAACAATGAAATAAATTACTGTAATGTTTTTTTAATAAAACATTAGTTAAATTTATATTTCATAGTCTCTATATAAAAAAACATTTCATAGTCTCTATATAAAAAATAGAATGTGTGTATGTATGTTGCCTCTATGCGTTGACAAACTACTCATTCGATCGCCATGAAAACTGAAAACTCAGTTTTTCATTTCCGAAGTTTCCATTTTATGGCGTTTTAAATTTCTAATGTACCTTATGGAGAGTAAGTTTGTTTACAAGTTTTCTACAATTAAAACATTTGATTTCTTAGCTACAGCTGATTGGTTAACTTTTCATTAGCAATATGCTTTACTATCCAATGCCATCTGAATCATTCATTAATGTAAAACTATGAAGTAATATGTGCTGTACAAAATGAACAGCTTTATTCGCCACGTTAATAGTTTACGGTTTTGGGGGATTATATATTTATATTTTCTGTCTGATTAAAAGTCACGTGTTTATATGTTGGCCAAATAAAAAATAATTACAATATTTATACATATTACGTTTATTATAATGATCAGCTGTTGTATATCTTTCTTATAAAAACCATATTACAGTTAAGTTTGGTTTGGGTTTAAGTTGGATTAAAAAATTGTGAATCAATCCAGTCAGATTTATTTGTTTTGTGAGAATATTATTAATACGTCATCCTGTAATCTAGCTACTTGGAGGTCACGAATTGTGGATAGTTGTGAGCGATGGTCGGTGGGTGTAGGGGTGTAGGGGTCTCTTGTGTGGATTAACGTCCGCACTATTGAATACTACGTTAATCTGCAAAGACCATCCTCATAATTAGACCAATTCAAATTTCAGAGGTCGTGATTCGGATTCCACGTTAAACTGTAGGTCCATTAGTTGTCATTTTCTGTTGAGCTATTAATTAACAGCCCTGTCTTAGGAACATGTCAGCCTTATTCAGTAACAAGACTACAAGATCGCGCCACAATCATCTTACATCCTCATTCATACTTGGCTTAAAATACCTTCCTTGTAGTATGGTCGCCATTTCAATAATCTAATCTAATCTATCGTTTCAGTATTGTTATTCACTATACCGCGACCCAGAATATATAACCTTTCACAATAAAGCCGTAATGCTATTCGACTTCAGAACATTGCCAATCTTAAAGTTAACATGTGTTTACTGTCAGGCGTTACGTAGTTCGCCGGGTCAGCTAGTTATTTTTAAAATGGAATTTTGTAGCAGCTTTGACTTTAATTTGCCATTGATAGTAAGGTTGTCGACAGCTGTTTTTGACCGATTTCATTGTTGCGCTGGACTTTGGAGTTTTGAAAGGACATTTACTGTTACTATTAGACCGAGATAAATCTAATTTGTATTCAGTGGTTCTGTCATTATAGTGTCCTCATTACATGGACCCGATCACCAAATTACAGAGCCAGGAGGCCACTGGACCACCTGTGGATGTAATCTACTCCGAAGGATCCGAACGGATTGGTCATGAAGCGGCCGCTCTTAATGGAAGGGTCTTGTCTCTGCACTTGAATAAAAACTAAGTGGCATTTAGGGTTGATGGGTTTGAAATCGGTGTTTAAACTCAAACTGGAACTGAGTTTTATCTGTTCCGGGAAAAAGTAGTGCGTTTCAATAAAGAACGGAGTTTGTTCGTTTAATTAATCCGAAGTGGAAGTGATATAAAAGTGAACAGTGAATACTTTAATCCGAAATATTAAATCGTGTGCTTAGTAATGTGCTTTATATTTATTAAAAGAATGAATTTCGTGAATATGAATTCATTTATTTCCCATGAAATTGCATTACAATAATAATAAAGTAAGAAGTACTTTGAAAAAAGTCTGGAAATATGCCCACAAAGACTATAAATCTTTTTGGGGAGAGTCTCAGTCTATCACTCATGGGAAAAAACTCTTCTTAATTCTTAATTAAAGTACAAAACAAATACAAGTAAAAGTAAATGGGAGAAAAAGCTATTTAAATGCATACAAAAAAATATTGTAAATGTTAATAAAAACATCAATTACTTTAAAAATAAGGTAAAACACAGACAGCAGCAAACGTAAAATGTAAAATAATTTTTGATAAGGAAACATTTTTTGATAGTTTAGAAAAAAAATTAAAAGCAGTAAGAAGAAGAATAAAGGAATAAATATATAGACTAAGTTAAGCATAAAAACTAAATACAATAAAAAATGTGTACTAAAAAGAATAAAAATTATTGAAATAAATAAATATGATTGAAGAACTCCTTCGTAGTCAACACTAATCTAATTTAAATTATGGAGAGATAAAGGAACTAAAAGAATATGTGCAACGCGTTGGCCTGGTGAGTTTAAAATGTGTATTTCCCCAACTAGTAACACGCGACTCCAGATCATACTCTGGCTTGGCTTTGTGGCAAATGATACCTTGTTGTTTTCAGTTACACCATATTCGTCGCACTCTATGTTTTATGGATTTACTTTTTACATTTTTACGATACATGCATTGTTTCGATTGATGTTTGTTTCGACATACGCATATCGATAGTTTGATTGGACACGCACACATTAAAATACAGACAAAACGCTAATTTATTATCATTCTCATTTCATATGGCCGTAAAGACAACAACGAGCCCCATCTAAACTTTACGAGGGACATGCTATTGCTAGCAGTAGATCGTAAAGTATCCTCTAGCTAAGCACTCTTGACTCTAATTCTCATGGTGTAAGGCCTCGTTCGCTAAGCTCGTTGCTTTTGGATCTCCGCCATCTGATGTCTAATCGGAGACCACAAATAATTTCTTTGTTTTTTCACCGCAATCATTCTAAAATTCTAAAATTTAAACATTTTTCTTACGTTTCAAACTGTATTGGTACAAATTTGTTACATAAATATACTATAAGACTAAGAAATTAATGGTAAAGTAAAATATATGATTCGAATATCTGTAAGATAACTAACTATCTTAGGTAGAAGTTATTTGTGAATTTTCGATTTTTGTTATTTGTGCAGTTTTAAATATAGATTTGCTTTAAACTGAACAATCCAGTCAGTGTAATTAGAACAAATAATTTATTGGTCTTATATTAATCAGGGTTATTGATAAACATTGTAGTAAAAAAACATTTATTAAAATATTTCTATACTCAATGCGTGTCGTTTATTAATACTTTTTTACCATAGATTTTAGTTATCAACAAGTATGATTTGTCTGGAGAAAAAATCCAGTGGAAATCCGTAGTTTTGGTATTCTACATATTTATCTTAATGCCTTTTTTAAATTCAATTTTGAATTTTACTGTAATGTAGTGACCGTAATGTTTAATTGACCGGGTATTTACATGATTATAGTACCTACTTTGTGGTCTGAAGATCGCTGGTTCGATCCAACACATATCCTGACACAATTTTAAATTTATTGATGGTTTGATACAAGACTCAGTGTGTTAATTGGGATATTACTCAAAGATTGGCAATTTAACCTGGTCTTTATCAGTAATACATCCTTAACACCTTTTAAAGTGAAGTCCTTTACTTAACCCTCGATAGGTTTACCGTCGATCAATAGACGGTAGGTAAGCTTTTACAAAAAAGTAATGTTGTGGATATATTTTCGGTTAAAACTACATTAAATATAGTATCGTTGTACTCTACGTATTATACCTTTCCGCCGATGTCTGTCTTGTGTGGCTCACTCTATGCGTCAGTGTTCTGTGTGAGTTAAATTATCTGTCTTCTGTTGCGCGGTTTTGTTGCTTTGTTTACAATGGTTGCGTTACACGTTCTCGTCGCGTTTGTAAGATGTTCTGATGTTAATTTCACAAATTTAAAATGCATAGCAGTAACTTAAGTGTGTAAAACTATATATTTTTATTTTCCTTATGAAATTTTGAAAAACTTTGTTATATTCAATTTATGACTGATTTTTATTTTCTGTGCTTTGTGGGGAGCGAACCTTAAGATGTTTAAAAAAGGTTTTTGATCAATATGAAGTGGATACACCCATCAAAACCAAAATAAAGATAAAACATTTTATAGTATTTTATGTGAATTTTTAGTAAAAGTCCGCAAAAGTACGAAAAAGGGTAAACCTCAAGGGGTTCAAGTGTGAACCGTTGGAGGGTTAAATTTTAATGTAATGTAGTGCTCGTAATGTTTAATTGAACGGGTATTTATATAATTATAGTACCTACTTTGTAGTCTGAAGATCGCTGGTTCGATCCAACAAAAATCCTGACACAATTTTAAATTTCGGAATGGTTTGATACAAGACTCCACCCTGTGTTAATTAGGATGTTACTTAAAGATTGGCAAACCTGGTCTTTATCAGTAATACATCCTTTACACCTACCAGAGTGAATTTCCTTTATGAGGGTAACTCATACTTGAACACGTTTCGATGGCGTACTCGAATGCTCTACAGTGTGTCCACAAAGCCCATCGACAACTACAGACGCCACAGACATCGCGTCGGTTGCTTCTGAGCAGCTGTGACAAATTTACCTGTTCCGCTCGACCAAACTTTCACCCAAACAAACACGTCGCCGCCATGGCACCGGGCCGTGTCAACATATTCACCCCAAACATTACATTTTTTGCCGCCAGAGAGCACACAATACAGTCCATTAACGCGGAACCCCAGGCGGCTGGTTTGGGAAGGGCCGGCGCTCAAAACACTCAATTATAAAAGTTTTGTTGAATCGAGTGCCAATGGAAATAAGCGTCCCTGACAACCCTGAATAGCTTGTGGACGACCGATAAAACGCCGGGTGTGAAGCGAGTCCAATATTTCATTGGTGGGTTTATAAATTAGAAAACGGTTCTGGAATTTAAAACACTCTCAAAGTTTATTCAGTCCAGCAGTAATAAAATCAAAAAAATTAAAAAAGTTAGAAAACTATATACGGTATTAAAATGAAAATTGCTAACATATAATCAATAAAATAAAAAAATTAAATTAGGATGGAAATGAGCTTTGAAAGTGTTCCTTGAAACTTCCTCCCCCCTTTGAAACCATATGATAAAGCAGTTTCTTCTTGAGTTCTACTTACAAAACATCACATTTATTCACATCCATATGTATAAATTGAAAATGTGCGTGCGTTTTATATTGATAGATAGGTATAACATAACGACATACCAGTATGTGGGTTTTGAAACTTAATTGTCTGAATGCACAAAGTTTGCCTGTAGTTTTATGAATGGTTTATTAGCTTTTAGATGAAAACTTAGAGTTTTAATGTATGCTAGAAATTACAGTTTCATATGATTTTTTTAAATAATCAAACCAAAAATCTTTTAACATGTAATTTCGTTAATGTGGATTAAAATAATTTAACATCCTAAGTAAAAAACAAAAACAAATTTAAAAGCCACTGAGTATTTAATTCCAAACTATCTCAGAGTTCTATTTGCATTGAAGTGATTCCTAAAATGAAACCCCAAGTAAGTGAATTGTTAACCGAATTTAACTTCCTACATAGCTTACTATATGTGAATATAAAACCTATTTTTGTGATTAAAGTTTTTCTAATAATATAAGTAACTCTTCGAAGCATTGTCCTGAGAAATATACCATGTTTAAATATGTTTTTATTTTAAGAATTGGTGGATATTTTGACAATTAATTACTTCTAATAATATTCTATCATGACTGCCCTCCACCCCGAATGAACTATCTCCTCTCAGCCCCGTGGTTAAGTCCAAGATGAGTGTCTCGCCACAGTCCCCGCTACATAGTACACGCCGAGGTCGTGTTCTTGAATAACCGCAGACCAGTCATCGATTCTCCTCGGCCACCGATCAACTCATTATAGTCATTCTCTTTTATGACTAAACTAGCAGAATCCTTTCGAAACGGCAGACGGTTTTATGTAACAAATCACCACTCCCTAACATAACTTTTTTTATGAAATTAAGAGGACCGGTTCATTAGTAAAATTCCTTATCAAAATATTGCACACTTACGAAAAACTTTTGAAAACTGAATTGCCTACACTCAAATGGAAAATGACACAGAATTTTCATCATCACCTAAAAACAATATAAGAAACGCTTTTGTGTTCACAATAATATAACACAATTAGAACCATTTAGGAAATTACACTCTATACTTATAAATTTATATGACTGGAATAGTGGCGTCATCCTGTAATCCAGCTACTTGGAGGTCACGAATTGTGGATAGTTGTGGGCGATGGTCGGTGGGTGTGGTGTTCTGTTGTGTGGATTAACGTCCGCACTATTGAATATTACGTAAATCCGCAAAGACCATCCTCATAATTAGACCAATTCGTAATTCAGAGGCCGTGGTTCGGATTCCACGTTAAACTGTAGGTCCCTTAGTTGCCATCGGTTTTTGGGCTATTAGTTAACAGTCTTGTCTACAAGACTACAAGATTGCGCCACAATCATCTTACATTCAATCCTTATTCATACTTGGCTTAAAATACCTACCTTGTGGTATGGTCGCCATTTCAAATAATCTAATCTAATCTAATTTATTAGTCTGACAGAAAGCATTTACACCCACAAGACGAGATCGAAGCGTCGCAGTATTTATACCCGTCGGCTCCACCTCTGAACGAGTGTGGCGAGCCGGAAAGAGGTGATACTTTTGAGATCAGTCCAGAGAGGCGGTTAATTAGATAATTTATTTGGCGAGAGAAGAAAGGGCGGGAGATTTACAACGAGGGGCGGGCTGTGAGCCTCTCTGAGCTCTGCGGCTTGAAGGGAAGTAAAATATTTTTACGGTTCACAAATAGCGGTCACGAATAACTGGCCAAAATGAATCTACAGCTGTTAGGAGCCTAGGAATACAGTAACAAATGTGTCTGACAGTATATGTTTCTATGTTGGAGACAATTTGTTAAAATTAAAAACATATATAAAAAATCATATTATTTCTAGCAAATCTCCATTAACTCAGATTCAGCATGGTGTACCCCAGGGCTCAATACTTGGCCCATTATTATTTCTATGTTATAATAAAGGTATGCCTCTTTCTTTTCCCAACAACTCTTCCATAAATCTTCGACCTTATGCCGATGATGCTAGTTTAAAAATCAGTGATAATTTACTATAATTAAATCACAACCTAGTAGTAAATACAAGTAAGACTAATTTAATTACATTTAAAGAAGGTAAGATTAGAATTTCTACTAATACTGTAATAGATTTAAATAATCAAATTTTGAAAAAGGTCAGCGCTGCAAAATTTTTAGGAATAATATTAGATGACAATTTAACATTGAATCTACATATTGATCATGTTGAGAATAAAGTCGCTTCAGCAAACCAATGCAATGAAAACTAATGCACCAGAAATTTCAGCATTTGCAGAGACGCGTCACACATATGTATGCCAACAAGTACTACAGTACTTGCAATTTAGAAAGACCTGCAAACCCTTAATAAGTCAATCATTACCCATTTAAAAAATAATTCCATCGAGTGGTCTGTGATGTATTTAACTAGAATGCGGGGTTGTCTTCGAAGTCAGGGGCAGTTGACCTATAAAGGTCATTGCAGAGGTTCTGAAGGTCAGGCAGGAACAGCTGATCGTATCGCCGGAGCAAGGTCATAAAACGGACGTGAAATATAAACAAACTGATCATCTCAAATAATCGATATGGCCTCAGTTCAAAGTAAATATTAACCTTGCATGCAACCCCTTTTCATTATACATGGGTAATACCAGAAAATTCCTTTGAAAAACTAAACCATTCCATAACATTGGAAACGTATTTGTTCAGGAATGTCTCTACCATTTTATATAAAAATATAAATGAAACAATAAACATCAAGGCTATATACCTGATCTGGTGGATTTTAACTCAAAGAATATTAGTTGGCGACATGGCATAGTTACAATTATTATACTTTACAATTTCCATTTTAAAATTACAGTTACAATTTTATCCCAACAGTTTATAGACAATATGTCATATGATAATATTATCACATTATCACACATAAACAGTTTTTAGCACAAAATATTGAATAATTTCCAATTAAAATTAAATTAAAATAAATGTAAACTAACCTGTTTAAACAACAACTAAAAATAAAGAAAAATGAATTGTTTTTACTTCCTGTGAAAATAGGTTAGATTATGGATATGTTTGAAGGGAATGTTTTCAGTTCCTCTGGTTGTTTTCATAATCATATGACGTCACGTAGGTCACTCTTTGTGTGTCTCGGAAATTGTAAACACCCCTCCTCCGGAGCCTCAACATATCCATGTAAAAAATCTAAGGATGGCGTTGGAAGAAAAGTAATAGAGAGTATACTTTCCAATAAGAAATTACTATAAGTTCTAAACTAGTTTTTTTGTGTTTTTATCCAATTATAATGCAGTGGGCAAATAGTTGAAAAATGTTCTATGCACAAAAATTTCTTACACAGTGATTTGTATGTCCATAAACTTATAATGTATAGAGTATAGATTTTTTAATTTTTTGTGATTTCGTGAAAGTGACAAGTTCAACATTTCAAACAAATTTGCTTACATTGACGAAAGAGGTATTAGATTTTTGTGAACAGGTTGTATTTGTTTTTTATCAAATATTTTGTTTTGTTGAAGAGATTTTTTTAAGAACTGGCTTCTATAATCAATTGTAATTATTTTAGGTTAAATTTCTTTTTGTGTTTTCATATTGTGTATTGATTTTATTTAATTGATAATATTTTTGGTTTTGTTGTTATTTCTTATGGCAAGATTTTTTAGTTTGTAATTTTATTTTTTATCATTATTATGTAAGTAGCCTGGGCGGAACACAACCCACGCACGGATATTATACCCATGTGAGTTTTTTGTTTGTATATTGTATTTGTATTTTTTTTTTAAAAAATTTTGATTTGATAGAAACTGTTTTAGAGTGACGTCGGAAAATTTTCTTTAGTATGAATAAATCCGGAAGAAATTACTTCAAAAATCGTGAATAAAGTAAAATTTTCTTTTTCGTTTTTAACTACGTAAGATACTTTAGCAGTATGTAGATAACGGTAAATTTCTAATAATGTTTAACAAAATAACAACATGGCTATACAATTCTTGAACAAGTTCTGTACAGTTTTTATAAAAGAATTCTTTAATACGTTGTCCAGATTGAGCGGCGAGGGCTGTGTAGTCTAATCACTATGCGGCCCAGGTCGCTCGGAACCCGTCATTTAGCTAATCTTCCAAGATTAATCTGGTCCCTGCCTCTCCAGAATGTCACCTTCCTCTCCTCGAAGGTGTCTCTACTGTCCGCACTGTTTTCATAACCAAATCCAAAACCTTGTTTTATTTTGACTCACCTTTCCTTTAGATAAAGAAGAACTTTTAGTTACTGTAAAACTCAAACAGAAAGGAAAAATACTATTTAATTTAATCTAACACAGTCAGTTGACCACAGTTTATTAATAGTCGTACGAATAATTATAATAGCTCCAACAATAACGCCTGGGTAAAACACGCTGAATCACATTGCAGGTAAATTTCGTTTTAGCTCATTGCCAACTCAGCAGACTCATAGGTTGCAGGTTGTGGGTTCGATCCCCGACTAAGGCCGATAAATTTTTGTTTAGATATTATCCAGGTTAGTAAACAGCTATCATGCTTTATTTTTATTTCAAGTAAGCAACTAACAATATTATGTTCTGTTGCCGACATAAGTAAAACAATAATAAACCATTTGTATTATTAGTATTATATTTATTTCCTTAATTGTCTTATTATATCCGAGCAAAGCTCAGTCTCCAGGTACTGTATTTGTAAATTGACTAGAGTGGTACTATGAAAGGAAAACTTATGATTTATAATTGAAAATAAAGCTGGTATCTTTTGTTTTTTCAAAATGAGTAATTAAATTCAGTGCTTATCTAATTTGAACATTTACTAGTAGAATAAAAATTAATACGGGCAAAATTAACGGATATAAGCAACAGAAAACCGATAATTAAGGTTCAGTAGACAATATTTACTTTTTATAATCATATAATATATTTTAATTGTTCTAAAGTGTTTTCAGCTTTAAAATATCAGTCACAGAAAAATATTTTTTGAGATGGACATGTCTTAGCTCTGGGGGGTGTTAACAATTCCTAAGATGGAAAACATATAACAAGTTTCCATAGAAACTACTAGATCAATTGTGTTGCATTTTTAATATATAAGAATAAGAACAGCTGTTTAGATGAACTGAGACTATTCCCTTTAGACATATCCATGATCTAACTTATTTCCTACAGGGAAGCAAATACAAACATTTTTTATGTATCAGTAGGATACAGTGCGGAAGAAGATTTTTTTAGTTTTACTCTTTTATTCACCTTAAAAAAATAAATATTTCCAATCTATACAGTGGAACCGTATGAGACATTTGAATGATAATTTAATAAAACTAACGCAACCGTTGGTTGTTTTAGAACTCCTGATCACATCGTGTGACTTTTTATTTCGGGGAAAGCGATTCATGGACGTTAGTTGGTTTTCAAATAGAAACGCTATGAATATTCAGCCGGTGGTGCGTTGTGTCAGGAAGCGTAGAGAATCTGTGAGTTGAAGGTAACTTAACCCGTTCCAACAATCTCGCTCACCGTTAGACCTGCACGTGCGTTCTGACCTCCCACCGACAACTAAATCTCTATCTCTAAATATCTTTTGGATTTTCATCCAGATTTTCAACTAACACCTAAACACAATGAATTAGATTCGATTTTTATCCTGGACTTAGCATTTCCCTTAGTGCTTAACATAGTTTCTTCAGCACTAAAACTATACTTTAATACATATTATCAACTTCATCTTAAACCATAATAAAAGTCCATAGACATGTTGATGTTCAAAGTGGTTGACTTTAATTCCATAGATTAGATTAGATCATTGAAATGGCAACCATACTACAATGTAGGTATTTTAAGGCAAGTATGAATGATGGTTGAGTGTAAGATGATTGTGGCGCGATCTTGTAGTCTTGTTACTGACTAAGGGCTGTTAATTAATAGCCCAACAGCCGATGGCAACTAAGGTACCTGTAGTTTAACGTGGAATCCGAACCACTGCCTCTGAAATACGAATTGGTCTAATTATGAGGATGGTCCTAGCGGATTTACGTAATATTCAATAGTGCGGACGGTAACCCACACAAGAGAACACCATATTCACCGATCATCGATCAAAACTATCAACAATTCCGTGACCTCCAAGTAGCTGGATTACAGGACGTCGCCACCGTCCCAGTCGGTAAATGCAAAATTAATTTAATTGCAAAAGTACTGTTGTTTGTTATTGAATGAAATCTATTTTGAAAAAACACATTCGAAATAAATATTGTATGTTATTTTAAAGCGATACACTCTTAGTATCGGAAGTATTAATTTAAAAAACAAAGTTATTATACTGAAAACACAGATTCAAATGTTCAGTTACTATTACTCTTCTTAAAAGAAGGTTTAAGGTCAAAGTAAAGGTGTAGGATTGTTGAAGGACGAAATGATAAAGACCTATAATAAAGTCCAATCAAAATTTGATTGAGATGTTTAGGGTTAGATTTTCTTTGTCATCTGTGTAATTTTAATTTATTGGTGAAAGGATTTTGTACAAAAAATCTTCGCGCCGACACGACAAATACTGCAGGTCGTCTGAAAGGAAGTCACAAACAGTCGTGAGCGATGTCTCCTCTCAGGTGAGAATGGAGGCGAAATCTCCCCATTTATCCTTGTGTTACATAAATGAGCGCTTCCATCAATTTCGTCCACGGGGCAATCGGAAGGGTTGCTTGTTGCTTTGTTTATAAAAGAATATTCATATTTATTCACAAGGGCCTTGAGTTCAACTATTTTCGTAACATAGTGTGCGTTTTTTCTCATAAATTAATTGTATTGTCTAGATAGTTATTTTACTAAAATGTGTACTTTATGAATGTGGCTATTTATGTGTGTAAAATGTGGCTTGAACAAGAATGTGTCTAACATTATTGGTCAAGCGACTCAGCCCATAGAGAACTCCCGCGTGTAACATATCAGCAGGAGGGACCGGTCTACAATCAGCTGGCTGGAATTGACTCATAAATCAGCTGTTTACATCAGCTGAGGGGAACGTTTAAATAGGCTGATATGTTTATTTTAACGACTAATGAGATTTATTATAACCTATAAGCAGTATAGATCTACTTTTAAGTTTAGAACTATTGTAAATAGTAAATTATGGCTGAACTTTTGAACTTTACGTAGTTTAACTTTATACTCTTATGCAATATAAGGGGAAGGTATATTTTCGTCGAAACTTTAGAACTTGAGTTTCCAGTGTATGTTATATCAGTAAACCCGAAAATTATTTTTTGAAGTGATGTGCAGGACTACTTGTTGTACAGTGCCACGGCCTACACAGTTAGTCCGATTTTGATAAAGTATACATACATATGTATTATAAGATATTCTGTATGTATCAATTTGACGGCAAAACAATAATTTTTATAACGTAGTTTGTTTTTTTTCTTTTTAACATCAGCCCCAAAAACTAAACAAATTAGTGTTTTAAATTATGAGTCTACAACTAATGGTTTCAGGTAAAGTAAAGTAAGTAAAAGTAATGTACTGGCTGAAATAAGTGCGATACTTCATTTGAGAACGCACAATGTAATCTTACGGCGAGTATTAAAAAATCAATTATTTCTTCCCTTTTTCTCATCCGTTTTCTATGAAACGGTATGCAGCTTATGGTCACATCGCCGAAACGCACACAAAAATAGTTTTACTGTCTCAGAGTGACACGTGGCCTTTTCCCCCAAATTCAAGTCAACCGAGTTTTTATTATTCACTAAAAATAATACTTACAAAATACGATTTTAGGCTGAATAGCAGGCTTATAAGACATGCGGCATGTCAAATAGCACTCATAAGGAATTCTGAAGTTGACTCCTACATCTTGGACCTTAGTGACCTCCCAACATTTTTAATAACTACAAAAGTTAGAATATTTACCTATTAAAATTAATCCCATGGTTCACTTTAAGATCACTTTAAATTTAAATTTAGCAAAAACCAAGAGGGGAAGGGACTTAAAAAACCCAGTGTCATAATTTTCAAAATGCCGCCATTTTGTACTGGGTTGAGGCTCTACCTCAACCCAGTACAAAATGGCCCCCATATTCACCAATAGTCTTTAAATTTCAAGACCTTTAAAATGAGGTACATCTCGATGAGGCTTTTCATTTAAAAATTTTGAGTTGCCCCCAAAATCCCCCATTTTTGGGGGGCACTCAAAATTTTCGATAACTTCAAAAGATACTTTGAGTTATGTTTGTATGGTTTACTAAAGGTTATTATTTTCTATCAAATAAAAAATAATAGAGGGGATAGGACTTTATAACTGCCTGTATATATTTACATTTTAAAATAACTTGAAATTCTTCCATTATTAGGAAGGAATACTATTCAAATATGGTAATTATCTAATTTATTTAATTTTAAAGGTTAGTTCGGAGATATTAATACAAAATTTATAATAATTCGTATATTAAAATCTTAATGTACTTACTTTGACATTTCAATTGCCAAAAGTAATTTGTTAGTTTGATTCAGTAACGATTGTAAACATCGTTTTAACTATTGTTTCATAGACAGATACAAAACCAATAGCATGTTCATCGCTAATTGCGCCGCCAAGTTTCAATAGCAGTCAAAGCGTTTTTGTCTCTGCTAGAAAATGAAGCAGTTAATTTCAATTCATAGCAGAGCTTCGGCGTCGCCTGTAGCCGCCATTCAACTAATCTTCTCGCATTAATTTTGTTTGTCTCATCACTTCTTTGGCCCAGATGTTCCACAGTTTTCATTTCTTCATTATGGTGATTTAAGAATAAATATAAAGTTTTATGTTTATATTTAAATGGAGGCTAATGACTTATTTTCGTAAATAATTTATGTTTTAATTCAGTTGTTGAATGAGGTCAAAAAATGAACATAAAATATGTTTATGTACATAATTAATTAAAAAATGAAAACAAGGCAAGTTAGAAAAACAAATTTTAGAAACTTAAGGGTTATAATATATTCGTGTGTAATAGCAGAATAATATATAGGTCTATATATTTTGTATCAGGTTTTTTATGTTTAGATTAGAAATTACAATAGATACGGCAGTGTAACCAACAAAAATAGTGTACAGTTAAATTTATATACTTAATGCACTTCCCAACCCCTTTAGATTTAGATTTAGATTTAGATTATTGAAATGGCAACCTACCCAGGTAGGTATTTTAAGCCAAGTATGAATGAGAAATGAGTGTAAGATGATTGTGGCGCGATCTTGTAGTCTTGTTACTGACTAAGGCTGACCTGTTCCTTAGACAGGACTGTTAATTAATAGCCAAACAGCCGATGGCAACTAAGGGACCTACAGTTTAACGTGGAATCCGAACCACGGCCTCTGAATTACGAACTGGTCTAATGATGAGGATGGCCTCTGCGGATTAACGTAGTATTCAATAGTGCGGACGTTAATCCACACAAGAGAACACTACATCTACCGACTTTCGCTCATAACTATCCACAATTCGTGACCTCCAAGTAGCAGGATTACAGGATGACGCCACCATCCAAAACTATACAATTCAGGAAGGGCCACACATTTGGTTGGTTTAAAAAACCTAAACTGATTCAAGTAGTACAGTTCCCTAAGCAGATTGCCAGTGTCCAGACCTATAAGAATATAGGTCAATGGTTCGATATTCTGGTTTGAAACTTCTTTTTGTTTCCCGTTTAAGAACATTAGTAAACAAATTTATTACGTTGGACTTTTTATTTTAATCCAAATTTTATTTTTTATTGAAGATGGCGTGCAATGTATTCTTGTGTAATATTCAATGGTTTTAAAATATATGAAGGCCTGTATAATAAATTTAACAAGCAAAGAACAATAAAATAGTTAGACCAGGTTAAAAAATAAAGATAAACTTAAGTAATATTTTAATAATATTATATGATTTTGTAGACCTGCATACAAAAAAACAAATAATTTTATGGATATATTTATAACTCAATTATCAATCTATATTTTTCAATGGAACTTGATATTTAGCTTCATGTGGTTGAGATTAACCCATTGAAGCTTAAAAATCATTGTTTAGGTATTTATCATGGCTGCTAACCTGCATTTTTACCATGTTAATCAAATAAAGAAACTCTTTTATTTATGAACAGATGTTAATGAAACTATGTATAAATGGTCAAAATAATTTTTGTACGCTCGACAGATAATGATAAAACTTGTCATATATTACTATTATTATGTTACTGATTTGGAAATTCGCTGAGTACGCAGGTCTGCTGCGACGGGGGTATGTAAATATTATGTGATTTAATAGACCTGTATATTCATGCCAAGGTCAGTTAAAACTACCTAAACAGGCCTACTAAAACGGTTTGCTATGGCTCAGTTTTTAGCGTGGTGAATCTATCTAGATTAAGGTCCTGCGATCATTCAAGATTATGGAAATTACCTAACAAAATGTCTATACTATTGCTTTTCAACATATACAGAGTGAATCATTTAATAAATATAGACAAGGTTTAAAATTGACAGTTGTTGCTTGGATACCTTTAAAATGATAAGCTATTTGACAGATCATGATGTATTTGAGTTTTGGCTATATACGTATTTTTAAAGACTATTTTTTCGAAAATTGTTGTTTAGGAGATAGTATTGTAGTATTGAATATCAGAATAAAGCTTAGCTTATAAGAAATGCAATTGTTTAATCAGAGTAGTATAATCTTCATTTCTAAGGAAAATACAAGGTTAAACATGATTTTTTTCACTAAAAGGGCCGCCATTTTGTAATAAATCGATATATTCAAAATTTGATTGCGCCAAAATGTTTGCATTAGCAGGAGCTTTAACATGAAGCATAACAGGACATATATTTTTGTTTGATATTTCCAAGATTTGAACCAATAATATTCTGGAACACCCTGTATTAAAAAAAATCAAAAATATTTGTACGTTATTCCTTGGGGATAATAGTGGGTAATAATTTTATTTTGTCATGGTAGGATTGCTGGTTTGTATGGAATCAATCTTAAGTGATTCACTCTGTATAATTCTTTTAATTTTTTATTTAACAAAGTAATTTGTTTTAAACAAGTGATAGTAATTTTTCGTTGAATATATGTTTTAATACTAGTTTACATTTTTCAACTATTAACGCTTGGTAATTAGGTACTAATTGTTTATCTAAGACAGAACATGATACCTTTACCAACCCACTAAGACTCTAATGTAAGTGCCTGTATTTTGTAATTTGTAATCACCTTACACCCAATGGAACAAAGCTTTGACCGCTTCTATGATAGTGGCGAGACTGCCTAACGGTCAGTGGTAAAACCGTACTATTCATACCCTTGCCTAAGGTTGATGCAAGATTGCATGTCCACAGTTGCTCACGGAGAGTAAACTGAACCACGCGAATGTTACATTAAATCGGGCTGTCTCTGGAAAGGTCACATACGAGATTAGAGATCGTTTGCTTTCGGATAAGACGGTGAGGCAAAAGTATACTAAAAATAGAAGTTCATAAATACCTTGTCATCGTCAATCCTGCTTTTTCCAAATATTGGGTTTTATCCTTAACTACATCTATATGAAAAATACAAGTGTTACCCTCGCACGATGTAACAAAACAGATTTATTAGGTTTAGGTTCACTGGCAGATATAAAACATAGTATAGTTATTATTCCCTTTCTAAATTTGTGCCCAATCCAGGTATTTTAAGGCAAAATATTTGTAAGAAATTATCGTATTCATGTGCACTTGAAACATTAAAACATATACTGTCAATTTTACAAACTATATCGTCTTACAACAGGATACCTTAGCTCATTTTACAGCCTCATACATATACACTCTCGCCCGCATACGCACACACTCACACAAATAAAATATTCGATAATAATAAACAACTGGTTCAAATAAAAACTGCTGCTGTTTATGTTGGAATTCAAAAGAATTATGTAAATTATTTCCCTATAAGACGAATATGGGAACTTTGAAGGTGTATAGGGTGGAGATTTAATGGAAAATCGCCAGTAAAGCTTTTTTTAGATTTTTATATTTTAGGCCTAAAGAACCAGTATACAAAATTTCAGCCTCAAAAGTAATTGGGAAGTGGGAGAATTAGTGATGAGTGAGTGAGGGCTTTCACGTTTATATGTACATATTTATTTATAATGTTTACTTCTGTGTTCAAATGAGAATTCATAATGCCAATGAGTTCTGATACTTACCAGAATATTCATATTGAATATTTATTTTTAATTTATAAAACTTCTCTAGATTATTCTAGACAAGGTTAATGTATTTTTAACTTTATATTTAAAACGTATATTTCATTCTAGGAGGCAATAATACACATAAAATACACAATATAAATATCTTCCCTATTCTGGGGCATATTTCTTTTTAGTATAATTTTTTAAACTGTTTTTGGTTAAAACTGGTTATGAAAATCCTAGTCTATTTGTAAATCGCCTCGTTTGACAACTAGAAGCATCGGCTCACTCTCAAAACTGTTTTCCAAATTAGCAACGAAGTAAGTGTTTTTATCAATCTATTTTATCAAAGGTTGCTTGTTACTTGGAAATATCCTGTGAAAATAAACTGTGTAATAATCTAATTGATTTAGTGAACTGTTCTGGGTTGAGGAATTTAGAGACTGACATCTCATTCTACGGGTAGAGACAAATTTTCTGCATGTATACGTCAACCGAAGTTTATTGTGCTGACTACTGAAATGTAATTAAGTACTCCCATTAATGTTTTGTATCACGTTTGTGTACGATAGTAGGAGTATGTTGTGGCCAGGCCCTAGACATTTCGAGAGAGCAGGCGTCTAGAAGGAGGATCTTGCAAAGCCTCGAGCCTGCTCCTGTACTAACCTTCCTTGGTGAGGAGTAAATAATGTTTACGGAGAGTGCAACTATATACCTCTCTCCAATTGTGACAGCACTCTTTAATGTACACCAACATTGGTATATAGTTTCCAGAGACAGTCATCTGCACTCACTCAAGGTACGCTCTGGAGCACCTTTCGCGTATCTTCCGCCTGTTGTACATCTCCAGGAGGCTGTGGCCTGTTGGTGGGCGTGAGTGGCTCTGAACATCAGACCCTCATTTGGCTTGCCGCCGCTATCTGCAACTTCCACGTCTTCCAACCAGAGATCACCACGATTAGACCACAATCATCTTAATTCAGAGGCCGTGGTTCGGATTCCACGTTAAACTGTAGGTCCATTATTGCCATCGGCTGTTGGGCTATTAATTAACAGTCCTGTCTAAGGAACATGTCAGCCTCAGTCAGTAACAAGACTGCAAGATCACGCCACAATCATCTTACACTCAATCCTCATCCATACTTAAAATACCTACCTTGTAGTACGGTTGTCAATTCAATAAATCTAATCGTATCTAATATAATCTATCGACTGAGAAAGGGCAGTTGGAATTCCACTAGATTATTAACTGTAAATACATATTTAAGTAATTGAAATAAATTGAATAAACTTTATCGACAGATACAATCCGTAAGTATCCATGTGTTATAGTGGAAGATCTATAAATAATTGTCACTATACGGTGGTTTTGTGCGTATAATTTCAAACCCCCGTCGGATAGTAGCAGGAACACCTATACTTTGTGTTTATTGATGCAATAAACAACGAAGAAGCATCTTCTTTCCTTCCTTTCACAGTAAACAACTCAGCGTGAATCTTAAAGTGGGCCCATTTAAGTTTTGAAACCTGTTTTATATCTTTAAGATACTTTTTCTTAAAATTTGTTTTAAAATATTAAAATCGTTTTGCAAAACTATATTGGATCATAGCTTTTATTCAACCCTGATATAAACACATACAAAATTAACCGAATTAAAAACGATTTAAGTGAGTAATAATTTTCTAAGTTTTATCATGATGTAGTATTATCTAATAAACTATAAGGTGTATTACTTAAATATTTTACTCATATGAAAAAGGAAAGTAGGTTATCTCTTATATTAATTTGTTTTTAAATTAACGCTTACATGAGAATAATGTACTAGGCGTAATTTTAATTCTTTAAAAGTTCTTTAAAAAGTTTTAATTCTTTTCTTTTTTCTTTTTTTCTAATAAAAAAATCGTAAATGTTTCATTACGTAGGCTTATTAATACTAAATCAATTTTACTTTGGTTCATTTATTTATTTAAATGTCAAAATAAAAAAATCTCTAAGTGTACTTTTCGATGATATAACACTTTATACTTTGCTATATATGTTATATGCATGATATACATTCCTTTTCCTCATCCACACAAAGTAAAAAAATACGTTAAAAATTATATTTCAAACTACAATAATTATTAATTCACTTAAGTGAAGGATATATATTTGCTTTAATCGTTTTTACTCCTGTCAGTTGATACATTTTGTGTTAAAAATTTTTTTCACTAAATAGGAATACTTCATAGTCAAAGAATATAAATAGATCAAAAATAATAAACATAATTTCAATCACGTGTTGTTGTGTTGTGTGTATGGGAGGGGTGTGGGGGGTTAGGCGTTGGAATACTTAGACGTTGACGAGAAATTATGAGCATTTCAATCTAATGACTTCAGCATCACAATATGAATTCCCGATATTTTTTACATATATATGTCTAAGCTGGGGGGAGGGGTGTTACAAGATTTGTAAGGTATAACGCAAAAAGTGCAGGGGAAGTGTTAAGATCCTGTTTCCAAAGAAAGTAGCAGACCTATTGTATTGATTTTTTGGTCATAAGAACAGCTGTTTAGATGAACTGACAACATTCCCTTTAGACATATCCATGCTCTAACCTATTTGCCACAGGAAATTAAATATAATTTTTATTTTAAACTAGGCTACCTAATACTTAATTTACAATTTTTAAATTGTAAATTGAGTCCTTCATTTAACTAAACTCTACTTAACTATGCTTAATAATAACGTAATTAGTTTCGCAATGCTTTATCTTATTTCGTATTAAAATTAATAGCACGTGTTTACTCATTATCTACATATTACTTTAGCTTATATCGAAGACTACTTTCCCTACCTATTTATATTTAGTGAAGTATTTTTTCCTAAAATATTTTCACCCATTCAACTCTGAATAATTCCCAAAGGGATGAAAATGTTTGAACAAAAGAACACTTTGAACCTGTTAAAATATCTATTGTTATGTAGATCATGTTTTCAGATCCATAAAATTAAATTTAAAAAGAGTTCGACACTAAGAATTGTCTTAACATTTTATCGTTTGTTTTTATAAATATTTTCACCTGAAAAGGCATTTGACAAATTTTTGTACCAAAAATGTTTGTATTTACTTCCCTGTGGGAAATAGGTTAGATCATGGATATGTCTAAGGTGAATGTTTTCAATTAATCTAAACAGCTGTTTTTATGTTTTACATTAAAAATTCAACACAATAGCCCTAGTACTTTCTATGGAAACCTGTTACATATTTTCCATCTTAAAAATCACTAACCCTCCCCCCAGAGCTAAGACGTATCCATGTCAAAAATGTTTAAGCCCACTATGTTTTGTACTAGCATGAAAAATAAATTGTATCATGCCTAATTAATCCCAGACTTATGAGGTGGACCAACGGTAATATTAGGGTTGTGGTGACGGGGAGGGAAAGGGGTAACAAAGCACAGAGCGACCTGGTCGAGTGGTCTAGTGTTACTGTGTAAGCACCACTTGGACTGCTTTGAAACATTTACAGTGTCACTTGTACACTTATGGAACTCCTGTAATCATATCCAGATATGTTACTCTTTGACTATTCAAAATAAATAAGTTGTTTTTCATAATAAAAGCAAATATTTATTTACGTTTTGTCCAACATGTGGTGGTTGACCATGGCATGATGAGTCACTTCTGGCTAAACTATGTTACTAACGAAGCTGTCTCTCAAAAAATATCTCATAAATTGAAATACATAATGAAAATATTTACTTTTTAGCTAGTTAAGATTTTGCATTAAATATTGATTTATAAAACTAGCACTACTCTCAATAAAATATGAGTGGTTTTTATCTTTTTTCTTTTATTTTCTGACTTCTCAATAACATCATCACTATTTATCAACCCACGTAAGAAAAAAGAGAAAGTTATACAATCCCTGGAGTTGCACGTCGTTTTTACGTTTATTCAATTTTAAGTTTTAGGGATAAAATGCGGCCGTAACCCATTTTCCATGGCCCAAATCACAAACGATTTCAGAACAATCACGTAGCCAGTATTTTGCTATTATGGATGGATTATTAAGTTTGGGTGTATGTGGATAGTAAAGAGATATCACTGTTGTGGTTTTAACTGTAATTTAAGATCCTCGGTTGATATATCTTCTCAATTCAAAAGCTGTAACTAATCTGGACCCGATTAAATACATTACACCAGAGAAAAGGGGTGGTTAATAAGATAATTTATTAGGTATAAAACCAAAGGGTGAGTTATGGTTTTACGACATGGATGGTTTATTATCTCTCTATTGATTAGTTATCTACTTTCCCCCACTATGACAAAGCGCCAAGCATAGTAATAACTACTCGAGGGCGTGTAAGGGTTTGAAATTTGACAAATCCCTTAAACGAAGTGAATTTTCCCAAGGTCCCTTTCGCTTAGGTTACATAAAGTCAAGATGGTAATGTCAGTGTAGTGGATATAAGTATATTTGTTAAAAAATTAATGGTGCAGTATACTAGAACAACTGTTATTAGTAGTGCAGTATGATGCAGTGAACTAGAACACTTTTCATTAGTGGTGCAGTATGATGCAGTGAAATAGAGCAAATTTTATTAGTGGTGCAGTATGATGCAGTGTATCAGAACAACTTTTATTAGTGGTGCAGTATGATGCAGTGAAATAGAACAACTTCTATTAGTAGTGCAGTATGATGCAGTGTACCAGAACAAATTTCATTAGTGGTGCAGTATGATGCAGTGAACTAGAACACTTTCCATTAGTGGTGCAGTATGATGCAGTGAACTAGAACACTTTTCATTAGTGGTGCAGTATGATGCAGTGAAATAGAACAACTTTTATTAGTAGTGCAGTATGATGCAGTGTACCAGAACAACTTTTATTAGTGGTGCAGTATGATGCAGTGTACCAGAACAACTTTTATTAGTGGTGCAGTATGATGCAGTGTACCAGAACAACTTTCATTAGTGGTGCAGTATGATGCAGTGTACCAGAACAACTTTCATTAGTGGTGCAGTATGATGCAGTGTACCAGAACAACTTTTATTAGTGGTGCAGTATGATGCAGTGTACCAGAACAACTTTTATTAGTGGTGCAGTATGATGCAGTGTACCAGAACAACTTTTATTAGTGGTGGAGTATGATGCAGTGTACCAGAACAACTTTTATTAGTGGTGCAGTATGATGCAGTGAACTAGAACAACTTTTATTATGCGGTAAATTATAATTTCTAGCTACTTTCATTCACAGAATTTTGACACCTGCCATTTCGTGTTCCCTCTTGTGATATTATTTACTGTGCTTTTATAATTTAAAGAAAGAATCTTTAATGATTCATTATAGTTATTTTGTTTTGTAAATTAATATTTAATGATTATAAAAATAAACCAATAAAGAAAAAGTATAAAATACAAAAGGACTAATTTTTTATATACTGTAGTAACAAATGGGTTATTGACGGTAGATAGATCTTAATAGTTACGCTTAGTTCTCGTATTTCCTATAACGTTACTACTTTTAATTTATTTAATTAAATACTTACTTCAAGAATGCAGGTGCCTTTTAAGTACAGCTCTTTCAAGTATGCAAATGAAATGACTGAAGAGTTTCTGTTTAATTAAAGATACGAATGCGGAGAGATATAAACAAACGAGTAGATGCAAGAAATGCTCAATGGTATGTTTAACCTGCTTAGAATATATATTATGGATCTTATTTAAAGTGATTGGAACGAAACTGTTTCACTTTGTAGATTTTATTACAGAATTTTTTATTTGTTATTGACTTTTTATTATTTAATGTATGTGATTAACAATTTGATGCCATGAGACTGCTACAGATAAATATATACTAATAATTTATTCAATACCACTATTATATTCTTAGATTTGTAAGCTATTTTCCGTTTCCTTTTATTTTTAAACAATTGTTGTTGAGAGATTTTTAAAAGTCAGTGATTTTAAGTGTAAACTAAAGCGTTTCGTACGATGTTTATTTAAGTGTGTAATTGTGAAACACTTGAAACAATGGAACAGAGAAAATTTAATTCAAGTCAATTTAATTGTTAAGCAAAATTAAATATTACCAAGATTACTGTTACAAAGATGCAAAAAAATACTAAAGTTTAACTCGTAAGGAGAACAGTGTTGTTGAAATGAACGACGCAATTTAGCCAACCATTTATCGCAACCTCAACAAGAGGTCGCACCTGCGGACTGATATTAGAAACCCGACGCCACGCTGTAGCTCCCACCACTGGCACCACCACTACCACTACTACCTCCACAACCACCAGCCCCACCACCACCACTACCACTACTACCTCCACCGCCACCACCCCCACCACCAAAACCACCACCACCACCACCACTACCACTACTACCTCCACCGCCACCAAGACCGCCACCACCACCACCACGACCGCCATCACCACCACCACAACTACCACCACAACCACCACCACCAAGACCGACACCACCACCAACACTACCACCATCACAACCACCACCACCATGACCGCCATCACCACCACCACAACCACCACGACCGCCATCACCACCACCACAACAACCACCACCACGACCGCCATCACCACCACCACAACAACCGCCACCACGACCGCCATCACCACCACCATCACCACCACCACAACCACCGCCACCACGACCGACACAACCACCACCACCACCACCCACCACCACTACCGCTACTACCTCCACCACCACCAAGACCGCCACCACCACCACAACCACCACCACTACCACCGCCACTACGACCACCACCGCAACCACCACCACTACCACAACTACCACCACCACCAAAACAACCACCACCACCACCGGCACCACCATTTTGACCGCCACCGCCACCAGCACCACCACAACCACAGGCACCACCACCCCCACCACCAAAAGCACCGCCACCAACTTTAATATAAACGTATTAATATTAAACTTATTCGTTGGTAGCATAAAGGATGATCGAATGAAAAAATGGGCGTATGCATAGATATTTCATGACTTTTCTGCTATCTAGCAAACCAATAAATTGTTTGTTTAAATTACTGTGTTGTTTAAGTCAGTTATTTTATTGCTTAATCATTGTTTGCAAATCATCAAACTAACCAACATGAAATGTGTAAGAAGATGAATATGTAAATTAGGTAAACAGGATCTCATATTAACTCATTTGTTGCAAATTTTTGAGTTGTTTCGCCGAAAAATTTAATAAAAAGTTGCAAGCAGTTATTGACAAATTGTTCTTACGGAAGAAAAGTATTTCCCCAGTCCCAAGTTTTCAGCAAAAACTTTGTTTACAGGAATCTGCTCAGAGCAGAGCCCGCCTAATGACCTCGGGTCCTTATTGGTTTTGTCTCCTTCTACCTTAATGAATCCTTCCTACTTTATCGCTTTGTTTAAATATGTAAACCACATAATATATTAATTAGTTTCTTATGGAGCTTACTAAACATTATACACGGTCTAATTGCAAAAATATATATGTCAACATATTCCTGTTTAATAAATTGCATAGTATGTTTCAAAGTAATATTTTAACTAAATTTAAAATTTTAAAGAAAAAGGACTACGATGGTATATTTGTAGAATACATAATAATTAAAACGAAGATAAATAAACAAATTGTATAGTTATGAAAAATCACAATGTAATCATATGACACACGTGATGACTCCCTATGATAATTATGCTAAACATTTTACAATAATCTCCTGATACGTTGTGAAGTTTATAAAAAGACTTTTCTTGTGAAAAATACCCCCATAGCATAGACATAAACTACGAATTTTTCGCTGATTTAGAGGTTAGGCCTACTTATGATGATAATTAAGTAGATTTGCTGCCACGAAGAAGAAAAATTTTTCTTTAATTTTAAGTTGCAGACCTTACCTAGACGATGTTGTACTCCAATACAAACATATATAACAAATTTTCAAATGGTTATTAATCAAGTTGTATCATTTTACAGTAGTTTTTTTGTATAAAATAAAATGTGGAATAACTAAGTAGTTAAGTAGGAATAAGTAGTTAAGTAGGAAATTTGCAAAAAAATAACTAATTGAAATTACAAATTAATTATATTTTACACATAATTTTGATTGAATATTCACTAGATAACTTAACATATTTATATTTTACATTTTAATCCGACTAGATATCGAGATAATATTTAATATAATTCAAAAATAGTGGTGAATACGCGTATGTTTAATGGCAGTACTCTACAAAGCTACTTAGAGTGATACATGCCACATAATAGGTGCCTATTGTAAAAGCACGAGAGGCAGTTGGGAGAGATTGAAGCAAATTAATTCATTCAGCCCTAAAGGGCAGTTTTTGCTGAGAAGCGCTGGCCGCCCTCATCGCAGGGAGGTGATTTAGGGCCAATAAACCAAGGTGGCCCTTTTTTGCTGACTAGACATGTGCCGATTTGTCCTAAGGGGTAATTTAGTGATAGTTTACAAAGATATTTTAACATTAAATTTCATTAATGTACTAATTATTTCATAGATATTACTTTTAAATATAGACGTAGGGACGGTATAACATGAGTTGCTGCTACCCCAGGTAATGATAATTGTTGAACAAACTGTACCGAGTTATTTAGATTTTTATTGCGGACATTTTCCATCACGATTTTATGTAAAACAAAGTTTCACGACGTTTCGGGATCATAGCACAATTAACATCCAACCGGACCAAACTGGTATAAAGCTGAAAACATAAAAGTTTAAAGCAGTCAAAAAACAAAAAACAAAGAAACCATTCACTAAACATTACACACATAAGAAACATAACACGTCCACTCATCACGGTGACTCAAAGACAACTGAAAGGAGTGGGCGTGTCCCACCGGAACCGGAAACAAAATGGCCGCCCCAAAAACCTGAAATCCAGGTTAAATATGTGTAAATATTTTATTGATATTAAAAATACAAAATTTACATAAAAAAATTCATTTTACATAAAACAAAAAAAAATACTATAAAAAGATAGAGTAAAAACAAAAAACAATAATTTTACAATTTTACTTACTTAAAAATCTAATACATGAGTAAACCAATTAAAAACACAACCTTAACGACATAGATAAAAATCCCTTATTAGTTAATGTATAAAAAGCATCAAATAATTTTTAGAAAAAAATTGATACAAAAATCCTTTTTTGTTAGACGCTTTTACAGGTTAAATTGATAAACACTTTTACTTTATCTAATGTAGTGAAAAAAATTCTATGTTATTTGATTAAACCTAAAATGTGTAAGATTATGTTATTACAATTTTTTAATTAAAACAAAATTTCCTAACAAACAGATCCTAGTACAAAGTTAACTTGACATTAATTTTACTTTTAGTACTTAAAACAATTTATTCCTGAGTACACCCTCTAACACAACCGTTAACGCGACATTTCAATAAAGTTAACTATGTGAAATCCATTTTTGTTAAAAAAAAACAAGTAAATTCTAGAAATATCCTAGTGAAAATTGTTCGCAGGCCGGCTGTTTTGCCAAATTTAAACCTTTTTTATGTTTAAGTGCATGAATCTATACCATCTATGTTGAGTAAGATGTCTTTGTGAACACATATTTTGTTAAAATAGATTGTTTTGAATAATTGCTATGTGAACAATATACAAACGTAATGATCCTGATGGCATGGTGTTTGTGATCATTGGGTTTTGTAGTACGCGCAAATATTTAGACACCCTCTAACCACCCCTCAGTAATGGACATCTCACAATCAACTATTTAATTATCTGAGGTTTGTCTTGGGGAGTTTTATAAAACCACAAATCTTTGAGGGTGACTTCTTTCCTCGATTTACAATCTGTTTTATGGGGCTTCTCTGCATTTATTTTGTGTATGTATATATATTTATTTTCTTTATCAATAATATTATAAATTAGAGGTAGTTTCTGTATGTTTGTGGGTTTGTGAGTTTGTTTTTTTGTGACTAGAAAATGCGAAAAATATTGAACTGACCGGTTTGAAATTTTACACAAAGAAATATCTTAATCTCATGCCACACGATCTTTAAAATTTCCTTAGGCTTCGACCCGTAAACGTACTAAGTTTCAATGTTTATATTTTCAAAGAATGAAAACATAAAATTACTTGAATTTCAACAGCTGTTAACACTAAAATTTGACTGTTCGAGAAGAAGAAAAAAGAATTGCCGTGACCGTCCCCTAGGTTTCAATGTTTACATTTTCTCGTATAATGTTAACATCTGCTTACACTATATTTTGACAGTTCGGGAATAAGAAGAAATAAAGTACATTTTTACAGATAAACTGCTGGATCGAAATTAGTGATCGAACTATTTATTAGTTCAAAATAGTGAAATGGTAGATTTTAATTTTTTCCCAATGCCTGCCTCTATTATGTAAATCGGCTTTTAAAATTTACCTGAAACAAACGCAATGAGTACACATATTGCACTTGAAAAAAATTTGTATTACGCGGATATAAATACATGTTATGGTTGGTCTGAGAACTAAATAAAGGATTAGGATAAAGGATAAATCATACAATATATAGGGTTCAATGAATGAAAACCATGAAGATATTCAATAATATGGCAAATGACTAAAACCCGATTTTCGAAGAATAAAATATGAAATGCATGTTTATAATTACATGTACTGTCAAAAATATTACATTTTTAATGAAAAAGTACTCATTATATAGTGGTGGATCCCCTTAATTCGGTTAAAAATTTAAAATAAACAAAACATTTGCTATTAAACTCCCTCCCAGGTATAAAAGTTGTTAAGAGTCCTTCCTTTGTGAAACACCATTTATAATGGTAACATAACATAAAGAGTCAGTATACACACGACAGTCGACATGTTTGTGTTTGTACGCTATAACGTAGGCCTATAACAAAGCCACGTGTCATGTGACACAGCCCACACGACGTCACTAGCGCACTCTAGCGACGAGGGTGGTAGTTGTGTGCCCCCGGGACCATATTACATATGCATAATAGCATTATAGGCTCCGGTAAACATCGATCTGCCCAGCTCTTATTCAAATACGTTTTACCGAGATCAAAGATTACGTATTTAATGTTATTCAGCTACGAATAACTCTGTAGTATAACAGAAAATACAGTAATTGCATATAGAATTGGTTTTAGCAACTTCAAGCAAAATAAAGCATTATTTTTGGACAATATTAACTGTAATTTTGATAGATTAAATTAGTGGGGTTTTGGTTTATTATTGACAGATTAAAAAATCAAATTACTCAAATTGTTCTATACTTTATAAAGTAATAATGTTAAATAAGTAATAAAGTAATTATAATGTTAAATAACACTTTAATTGAAGTTTATAGGATGTTAGGAAATTGTATAAAAAATAGTGTTTCTTTTTATCATAGTATGTTTGTAACTTACTGATTAAAAATGTTTGTATTTACTTCCCTGCTGGAAATAGGTTAGATCGTGGATATGTCAAAGGGAATGTTTTCAATTCAGTTAAACAGCTGTTATTCTTTTATATTAAAAATTCAATAGCTCTGGTAGTTTGTATGGAAATCTGTTACATATTTTTCATCTTTAAAATCACCAACACCCCTCCCCCAGAACTAAGAAATATCCACGTCAAAAAACGTAAACGAAACAAGTTTTTAATTAGTAATTGTTAACGCTTATGTATTTTGTTAATTACAATTTGTACGGAAGGAATCTAAGAGTTTTAATTCAGTTTTGTTAACGCCTATACAATTTATAATTTATAAAATCTACCTTGAAGAAAATTCGAGGTTCAAAGAGACAAACCGCCCCCTGCACAGCAAGGTATCAATACCGATGTCCCTGTCTTTGAATCGAAATTGAATCTGTCCTCACCCACCGACTACAAACAGAAGAATCTTGTTGTTGCAGTCGGGGACAGAAAGTTTGTTTACAAAGAATCTCAACTAAGCGAGGTCGTCTAATGAACTGTACCTTTGTTTCCCGGCCCGGACTCGTTAATGAATTTCTTCTCATTTCCTCAGAAACACGAGTTACCTAACTCGACTACCTTTAAACTTATACCATTCAATAATACCAAGTTCATTATGTAATGTATGACGTCATATTGAAAAAAATACTATTAATAAAACACTACTTCTATAGTGCTCGACTTTATATTCCTTTATATTAAATATTAGATATTAGTCTTAGTATTAGATTATTGAAATGACCACCATACCACAAGTAGGTATTTTAAACCCAGTATGAATGAGCATTGAGTGTAGGATAATTGTGGCGCGATCTTGTAGTCTTGTTACTGACTAAGGCTGACATGTTCCTTAGACAGAACTGTTAATTTTTAATAGCCCACCAGCCGATGGCAACTAAGGGACCTATAGTTTAACATGAAATCCGAACCACGACCTCTGAAATTGAATTGTTCTAATCATGAAGATGGTCTTGTGGATTAATGTAGTATTCAATAGTGCGGACGTTAATCCACACAAGAGAACACTACATCCACCGACCATCACTTTGTGCACCCTCAAGTAGCTGGATTGCGGGACGTCGCTACCGTCCCAGTCATTGCAAAAGCCAGGCCAGAACCTTTATGCGGAGGTTTGTGATGAACCGTTAACTCTGTTATAATGGATTTCTTAATAAAACTTTCAACTGCCCATCACCATGGGTCTAAGTCCTTTGCAGTGAATTAAAGACAGCGAGGTACCATAGCAGTGTGTCACATAGGGTTGCCAGAGGTGACCGCTCATGTTCTGACAGGAGTCGCCGGCCATAGTTTAGATCCAGCAACCTTTGACTTACTAGGCTAGAGCTACCGTGACGGTATTTCATTACCGGCACAAAACCATGCATTCATGTTGTGAATTCAAATGCAACTGTAACCTTTTATCATGAATCTAAACTTATATTTTGTTTTTAACTATTCATCTTTTGTTTCAGGTACGAATCACCAAGAGATTCACTAGTAAGTAAAGTATATTTAATTAAGAGTGTCTATAAAGTTCTATTAATTGTTTTTAAATAAGTAAATCTCCACACTACTTCTAGTTTTTATTTAGTGAAAAATTGAATTTTCTAAAACATTTTCAAAACATACTAATATTGAAATTGCAAAAATACCTACTTGTTTCGAAATGAGAAAGCACTCGGCTCGTGAGGTGGATTATAGTAGACAAACCCACACAACCCACACGTACCCACAGATTCGGAGGCGGGCGTAAGTGTTCAGGGATGTGCGACAGACAAAGACCGCCCTTCAGTCGAGGGCTCTACACTGGTGCGCGAGTTGCTTCTTTTATGCTCAGGTTTAGCACACACAAGATCGCGTTCTTAAGTAAGAGGGTGTGATTTGACGGTGTTGGTATTCGTCGGGGCTTTGTTTGAAATATCACAAGTGGTAAACTAAGTACATAAAATGTGAAAAATAGGAGAGTAAAATTTATTCATGGTTGTACAATATTGTGTTAAATAACTTTAATTTATTCAATCATTTCTAATTCAGTACTTTCAACCTCATGGCAATTTAGTTTACGTTTCTAACCCGCATTCGTCTATATTTAAAGATTTTCTAAATTAAATTAGATCATTGAATTGGCAACCATACTACAAAGTAGGTATTTCAAGCCAGGATTGACTGTAAGCTGATTGTGGCGCGATCTTGTAGTCTTGTTATTGACTAAGGCTGACATGTTCCTTAGACAGGAGTGTTAATTAACAGCCTAACAGCCGATGGCACCAAAGGGACCTACAGTTTAACGTGGAATCCGAACCACTGCCTCTGTATTTACGAATTGGTATACTTGAAAGGATGGTCTTTGCGGATTAATTTTGAATTCAATAGTACATACGTAAATCTACACATTTGAATGCCATATCTACCGACCATCGCTCACAACTATCCACAATTCGTGACATCCAAGTAGCTATCAAAGAGGCGAAGTTAGTACTAACAAGTCCTTTGTACTTAGCCTCTAAAAATACGATAAACTCATATAGACGATTTCTCTACAGAATAAAATCACTCAGCGTTCTACACACGTATTTTGTATTATTTTATTTTCGAAGATACGTCAACTGACATAGGCAATTCATAAAATAAAAATAGGTGTACGGAAGATTTACTATGTATTTTTGACAAAAAAACTGATAGGTTTATTAGTTTAAAAATTAATCAAACAATTAATGCTTACTACTTACAATCTCTTGTTGTAATTCAACTTGATCGATAACATTTAAGTGTTTATTTTTGAGATTTCATGTGTTTTAGAGATTACTCGTATACCATCGTAAAGACGAATGCTCGCGTAGATTTCCTATCGTCTCCCCTTACTCAGAACCCCAACACGACCATATTTCTTCCCTCCCTCCAACTGCATCGTCCCTTTACATGTTAACAAGCCACGTGTTCAGGCCGCACACAACCACACGAACACATACCACATATGCAAGACAGCGTAATTTCATTCTGTCTATTCAAGCTGTTAATATTCTAATTGATTAATCTAATTGAATATTATGAATACCTAGCTGACCAGGTGAACTTTGTACCTTTAAACTTATAAAATGTATTTCTTGTTAACTTTTAGAAATTTAATTTTATCGTGTTTCAACGAAGTCGGATCAAGCCACCACGGTTCTGTTCTTGTGCGATTCATTGTTCTTCTCCAGAGGAATGATTCCCAATGTTCCGATTTCGAGTAGCATTATGGGTATGTTGTGAAAGATTAGATCAGATTAGATTAGATTATTTGAAATGACGACCATACCACAAGGTTGGTATTTTAAGCCAAGTATGAATAAGGATTGAATGTAAGATGATTGTGGCGCTATCTTGTAGTCTTGTTACTGACTAAGGCTGACATGTTCCTTAGACAGGACTGTTAATTAATAGCCCAACAGCCGTTGGAAACTAGGGGACCTACAGTTTAACGTGGAGTCCGAACCACGGCCTCTGAATTACGAATTGGTCTAATTATGATGATGGTCTTTACGGACTAACGTAGTATTCAATAGTGCGGACGTTACAAGAGAACACTACACCCACCGACCATCGCTCACAACTATCCACAATTCGTGACCTCCAAGTAGCTGGATTATAGGACGTCGCCACCGTCACAGTCAAATGATTGATCTTCTGGAACTTATTGTTTATAATAATTCCCACTTAATCTAACATTCATTAATTATTTTCAAATACATTTATTGTAAAACTCGCACAAAACAAAATACAACTCATGATTGCACAGGAAAGCACTTATGAACCAGTATTCAATAAATACTTATTTTCAAAACAATAACAAACATTCGCCTTAAATGACGCATTGACATTATGTGTAGACTGGTGAAAATAAAGCAACACAAAATCAGCTGTTAATAAAATATTTACATTATTGATGTATACATAAGATCAAAATACATCACGTCTTTACCTCATAAGCTTTACATATACAAACTTTACAGGCCAGTGGGGCTTAGCCCTAAGGTTAAATTCAAAACTAAATATGTCTATAACTTGTTGAGAGCAGAGATGAATCCAAAAAATCAAATATCAATAAAATTGATCCAGTTGTTCTTGAGTTATGAATGTTCGTGTGTAAAATACGACTTTGTTTTATATATTTATATATTTTCACTTTCGTACGCAAATCTGTAATATATCCCAGTCGTCTTTATTTTACCCTGTATAAAATACTTCGTATTTTAGCTGAACAGGGAAACACAGAACTTGAAAATTATTGTTACCCACAAACAATTAGTTCTTGTCCACCGCGGCTTATACACTTGTCAAAACCATGTTTTGTGGTGTTATCCCGTTCATTTCCGAGAATTTTAATTGAAGATGACATTGAATTTAATTCCGCATATTGTGAAAATGGTAAATGTTGCGTGTTGCCTATTTTCTGTTAAACTTGTTACTGGCAATCAGTAAATGTTAACAATAATTGTAGAGACAGATCGTTTAAGAAAATATATTATTCTACCAAGTTTTGTTATTATTTGTCAATGTTTGTCACTCTTAAATAAAATTAATTAGCTTTTTTTAAATTTTACAGCAGTTGTTCGATTAAATTCGTTGAATTTCTTTGCAATAAATACAAATTGAGTTTTTACATCAATAATTTTACAAAGACGAGATTACAATTTATTTTAGGGAATTACTTATTGTAGAATTAAACAACTGCAATAAAATGAGATTCAGTGTTAATGAAGATTTTAATAAAGTCTTCTCGGAGCCATATTACAAAAGAAAGTAATTTTTCCCCTCGCAGTCCACTAATAAGGCTCAAGAGTGAAAATGGGACTGGATCATTAGCATGAGGGGGCGGAGTCTTATGATTTTCTTCTAATGAGCTATTTAAATTATATTATAAACAACTCCTCGTTGTTTCATTTTTTAAATCAAATTTGAATTACCGTATTAATTTGTCGTGTGGGTTGCGACAAGATTCCCCTAATTAACAACAAGCTACGAGTTTAACTTCAAAAATATATATTTTTAAAAATTATTAATTTTGACCTTGATATAACACAGAGTGTAAGGGATTTTTGTAATTGTGTTAAATATGACAGACCTTAAAAGTTATAAAATGCAAAAATATATTTCATAAGAACGTAAGAAGTCATGAAAAACATACTGAAATGGTGGAACATTCCAAAAATTAGTGCAGTGAAAATGTATATTTATTTGATATTAATTACTAAACTGTGTAATATTTTATTTAATAATGTAATCATTTTATATATTTTATACGTTTTAATTTCCAAGCGAAATACGTAATGAAATACGATAAAATTCCCTAAAAAGTTTAGATAAATTGCTAAAATAATTTTAATTTTTATGTATTTACTTATTTCAGTATTTAAACATTTTTTGCCAAATTAATTTTAAACCTGTTCTATGTCCTTAACATTACGGTCTCAGTGGTTTATTCAACGGAGTTGCAGTGACAGTTATTAAAGTCAGCACTCCCTTCTTGAATACCGGTCCATATTAGTTTTAGAACTTTGTAATATTAAATTAAATGAGATTAATATTTTATATCATGTATACATAATATATCTAAATATATAAAACAAAGTCGTGTTAGTTACTTCACTTATAACTCGAGAACGGCTGGACAGATTAAAATGATCTTTGATTTTTTGGATTCGTCTCTGCTCGTCATACTTAAGGCACATTCAGTTTCCATAGGTTTAATTAGTTTACATTTAATGACGTTTTAAATTTGTAATGTTAACCTTGTGGGGAATAAGTTTATTTACAAATTTTCTACTATCAAGCCATTTGATTTCTAAAGCTACAGCTGTTGGTTTATCTTTACTTTCCATATCAATGTGATTTGCTATTTAATGCCTTCTGCATCAATCTTCAGTATAAAACTATAAATTAAATAAATACTGTACAAAATGAACAGTTTTACTTGCCATTTTGATACTTTACAGTTTTGAAGGTTTATGTACCTATTTTTATTTAATGTCATATGTTAATAAACGCCATAGTTAAAAATGACATATTGTATAAAACAAAGTCGTGTTAGTTACACCATTTATAACTCGAGAAACGGGCGGACCGATTTTAATGACCTTTGATTTAAATATATCTTATAGTTTCAGTATTGTTAATAACTGTGCCACGACCCAGAATATCTAATCTTACACAACGAAGCTGTATTACTATTCTACTTCAGAACATGGCTAATCTTAAAGTTAAAACACATTTACTGTTAGGCGTTACGAAGTTTGCCGGGTTAGCTAGTATAAAATATGTGTGTGTGTGTGTGTGTGTGTGTGTGTGTGTGTGTGTGTGTGTGTATTTCACTTAAAACATTGTTCAAACATCTAAATACAATAATTTATACTCATTAAATTAACTACTTTTGCAACATCAATTTTGTGAGATCATTTTAGTGTATTACAAAATATCTAGTAACAATTGCATATTTTGTCATTAAATCTTTTTGCAACGTCCTCGTATATATGTAAAATAGTAAATTGTTTAAAAGAAAAAAATGTTTTAATCATTTAAATTAATCAATGAACAAGATCCTGTCAATGCCTCATAAAAAGATCATGTGCCTGATTGTGATTTAATTTCAATTCAAAAATTATAAACAGTAGAATGATACATTAAAAGCCAAAGAAAAATTATTTCTGTAGAAAGATTCAAGTTGAATTTAATAACGAGAAACGACATAACGATTGAAATGTTTCTCTAAGCTTTTGACCAGAGAAAAAACCTGTAATTTGTAATCATGTAATATAATATTATCATCGTTTTCGGGTACTCTTAGTTAAAGATTATGTAAACATTACAGTAGTAGTGTGGTTTTAGAATCCTGATTAAATACTGCTTTAATTTATAATCTTTTTCCAAATATATTACCATGTGTTTTTAATATTAATTTTGTATTTTACCATTAACTCAATTAAATAGATTTTTAAATGTGATATTGTACGATACCGGAAATTAAAACCATAATTACACCGTAAAGAAGAGAGTACATTTCAAATTTTAAGAAATTTTGTATTAACGTAAGTGATATTTTTTAATTATTTATTGGAACAGTCCAAATTGTTACTATGCACCGTTGGCCTGTTATTAGGTAGGTAATTAATTTTAGCCACAAACCGCAACTGTATCCGGTATTAAACTATTGCCCTATTAATTACAATGTGATTATAATATCAAGCTTCCCAGCCAATTAGATCCTCATTATATACGAGTACGCAGTTGAAATACTGAAACAGCTTCTAGATATGAAGGTAATACATTTGTGGATTGGGTGGAATTACTTTACCTTTGCGGATAAAAAATGCAAACTAGTCAAGAAATGATTCCCTTTCAACTTTTACAGGTTTTGTCTGAAATTTTCAGACTCAAGTTCACACATTTAACAAGACAGTCAGTAATGGGCTACGTGTGAGATCCCTATATTAACACAATGTTGCCACAATATTGTGTCGCACCGACTGTAGACGGACGCGTCGAAGTGACGGAGCAGAGCAGCCACGAGGTACCTTGAATTAATTTTGGCTCAATGTTGTGTGATACGGATTATAGACGGACACTTCGAAGCGGCGTAGGAGAGACAGTTACAAGGTACCTTGAAATAATGTTGGCACAATGTTATGTCGTACCGACTGTAGACGGACGCGTCGAAGTGGCCTAGGAGTGACAGCCACGAGGTACCTAGAAATAATTTTGTCACAATGTTGTGTGACACGGACTGTAGACGGACACTTCAAAGCGGCGTAGAAGACACAGTTACAAGGTACCTTGAAATAAAGTTGGCCCAATGTTACGTCGTACCGACTGTAGACGTCCGGATTAAATTTATGGGAAATTAGAAAATGTAACTAAATGCATTATTACCAACAATTCATCATGAAGTTAGAGTCCGACTAAGAACTTGATACCTTTTATCAGTTAATTGTTGCTAAATAGTGAAATCAGATGGTTATACATAAAAATCCTCAATTTATTAGGTCTCTTGATGATCACTTATAGAATAAAACTTCCTCGGCAAATATGTAAAGCTGCGTTCTCAGTATAGCTCATGTCGTACTTTCCGGCACAAGACTGAATAAGTTGTAGACTGTGTTGTGGAAAACCCCGGTGGTTTACTATAAGAAAGCCTTGCCGTCAAATGCCATCGTTTGACACTCCAGAGAATAATTTTTCTTCTTCTTAGGAATAAATAATTCGCCACATATCAACATGTCAATTCCTTTTTTTAGACGAATAATTTATCTTTATTAATTTTTATTTACTGTTATCATAAAAGGTTTTAAAGCAAACTTATTCGTCCTTCTGTAAACAAGTATCATTTTTTTCTTATGCTAGACTTCCTGGTAACAACCTTCAAATTCAATCCTTTCCAAACCCTCAACAAAAACAACAATAATAATAATCATTATTTTGCCAAAAAATAGTATACAACAAACAATACATTCAAACAAATACAGATTACAATAGTCTACAATTATTCACATTATTAATTTTATAAAATGAACAATATTTCCTTAAACTAATTTAACTTAATCAAGAATAAACAAGTCAAATGTAAACAGATTAATTGCAAATATAAAAGAACGATTTCACTACAAATGTGAATAAAAAATGACAAAAAAGAAACAAAACAATGGAAAAATAAATAGGGATCCCCCTATTTAGGATGTGTAAAAAACAAAAATAAATAATCGGCAAGCAGCAACACGTAACACATTAAAAAAATATAAAATAAGTAATAAAAAGGAAAAAATACTGTGCTAAACTTCACTGATAAATTTCGACAAATTGTTAATGTTAGTAAATAATTAATTAAAAAAACAACATATTTCTTGTCTTATGTATAATAGCTTTACGGCATGGAAGCTCAAAATAAAATATTTAAAAATAGATTATAATAAAATAAAGCATAAACTAGTTATTATATTAATTATATGAGTGTAACGCTAATTAAATTATAAGATTTGACAATAATCTGTTTACAGATTATTAATGACGGACCGAAGGGCGATGAGAGCTTTAAAGTAATGGAAGCTCCAGATGAAAAGTAAACAGGGTTCATTAGCATTTGGCTCAAGATTCTTACGTCCTGGAACTTCTTTAATTTGTCTCGTAATTTATTGCGGAAGCAAAAACATACCATTATTCATCTCAAAATCCTCCAAGTTTTAATACTTAAACATTTTGATGTTATATTTTCGTTTCAAAACGTTATTCTATTTGTTTAGTATGAATATTTTAAGTTATATTTAAATTTAAGTTGATTATGGTGTTTTATATGGCAGGTAAAGTTTTCAAAACTATACATGCTTCATTTTCCTAGCAAAATATCCCTACTCTAACTTGAATTAATAACCTAAAAGTAACAGAAATTTTCTGAAATTCAAACCAGATACGGAAACATAAAGAAGGTATAGGCTATTGTGTATTGATTAAATCTTTTTGTACATTGATGTATATATTTTTCACATTTTATTGGTTTTTCATATATTTTATCATTGATACGTATATTACTCTTTTAATATTAGAATTTCCATCGATTACAATTTGTGCTTGTATTCTAATTTGTTGTTAGAGTCACTCTTATGGTACTGTGTATTTTACTTTTAACTTTTATAAAATTTCCCTTATATAAGATGAAAACTGAAATATACGAGTACAGCTTTATCTTGTTAAGGACTACTATTGCATAAAGGAAAATATAAATGGTTTTTTTCTCGTAGCAGCAAACCTACTTTCTGTTTCCCCAAGTTATTCTTTTAGAATAGTTTGATGAATATAATTTCATATTTAACCTATTAGATTAGCTATGAGCTGCAAAATCAAAGTAAATCTCAGTATCAATGCTGGTCCAATGTTATGATGTGTTACCGTGCAGTGCACCCACACAAATATTTTGATATTCATATATTTTCGGTAATCTTTATTTAGTTTGAGTTTGAGTGTTTAACCTTAAAGATTATTTTATTATTTAATTTCTTGTTATGTCTGTCAACAATGACCAACCCTGGGAGAGCTCCCACAGTTCCAGGAGTGCCATCTAGCGGCGGTGTGGGGGACTAGATTCATCACCTCGTCACCGGTGACTGGTCCACATAAGTCTCCCTGCAGCTGATCCCCTGATAGCATTCTTTGCCTTATCGACGTCTCCTGCTAAATGGACCGTGGATTGACATTTAACGACCCTCTTTGCCACCGTCCTTTTGTGGTTTGCTGTCAGAAACGTTCCTACTGTGTTGCGATATTCCGTTTGGGAGTCAAAACATTTTTTTAAATCCTTAAACAGCCTCGGGATTAAGTGGGCCTTTAAGTTGGTTCGACGTTCTAGAGTGTTATCTATATCCTACAATACATTTTCACTACCATAATATTGTAGTAAAAAAATAATAAAACTATAAACCTTTATGATATACTAGCCAAAATACCCGTTCTTCGCACGGGTTGAAAAGGCTGAGGGGGATGGCTCTTCTGATACATTTAAGTTATTGTTAATTAATTCTTCATTGTTTACGAAATGACAAAACACGAGTGACACAATATGACAAAGTAACATCTATCAAATATTGGGAGAGGATAAGGATTAACGTAATAGAGACAGTCATCGGGGAAAAAACTTAAAATCTACCATTCCACTATTTCGAACTAATAATTCACTAATTTCGATCCAGCAGTTTATCTGAAAAATCAACTTTATTTCTTCTTCTTCCCGAACTGTCAAAATATAGTGAAAACGGATGTTGTCATTAGAAAATGTAAACATTGAAACCTAGGACGGTCACGGCAGCTCTTTCTTCTTCTTCTTCTTCTTCCCGAACTGTCAAATTTTAGTGTTCACAGCTGTTGACATTCAAGTAATTTTATGTTTTCATTCTTTGAAAATGTAAACATTGAAACTTAGGACGTTCATGGGGCGTAGCCCGAGGGGATTTTAAGGGAACTAATATGCCTATATGTTGCATGAGTTTAAGATCTACCTTTCTGTAAAATTTCAAATCGGTCGGTTCAGTATTTTTTGCATTTACTTGCCACAAAAAACCCACAAACAAACTCACAAACACACTTACAAACATACAGAAACCACCTCTTCTTTATAATATTATAGATTATATCATAAAGGTATCCGTTAAAAATGCTTTTATATTTTGCTCCCCTGTATTACATGATATAATGGATAGGAATTATTTTAAACAAATAAATTGCACTTAATGTACCTGTTTGTAGTAATTAAAACTACGTCTCACAAGTTTCATATGTAGTTAGAAAGAATTTTTCCGACAATTTAGACTTAAGAGTTAACAGAGTGATGGGCAACGCTAGACGGTTGACCACAGGTAGTTAATCAACCTGTCTTCGAGTATATGCCCAAACAACTAGTCCAGTCTCAAATCGTGACCACATATTCCGGCCCTCATTGTATGCAAACTCGCCTGTCATTGTTAATAATGAGAATCTCGTCACCAGTGAAACATCAGCCACGTGTGATGTGGTTCTCGCTTTTTACTATTCTCCAGTCGATAATTGATTTCCAACCATCCCAGGAAATTTAGTGCCCATAGAAGTAATTACTATATTGGTGTTTAACCGATGATGCTGTTGTATTATTAACATTATGTCTATTGCATAACGCTTGTTATAGATTAGATTAGATCATTGAAATGGCAACTATACTCCAATGTAGGTATTTTAAACCAAGTATGAATGAGGATTGAGTGTAGGATAATTGTGGCGTGATCTTGTAGTCTTGTTACTAACTAAGGCTCACACGTTCCTTAGACAGGACTGTTAATTAATATCCCAACAGCCGATGGCAACTAATGGACCTACAGTTTAACGTGAAATCTGAACCACGACCTCTGAATTACGGATTGGTCTAATTATGAGGATAGTCTTTGTGGATTAACGAGTACTCAATAGTGTGAACGTTAATCCACAAAAGAGGTGCTACACACTACACTACACATACACTACACCTTTTTGCTCACAATAATTCGTGACTTCCAAGTAGCTAGCTTACACGTCGCCACCGCCTAGACATAACAGAACATTTAGAGAGGTAAGATATACTTTTAGAGGTAAATGGTGCTATTGAATTCCATAATTGGCAATAGATTATGTCTTCTTAAAGTTTGAAAATATCGTAATGTAGTACAAAATACAAAACATTCATTAATATAAACGTTTTTAATAGGGGTGTTTTACGATTGGCAAAGATGTATAAAAAATGTTAAATTTTGAACTACGTACATTGTACTCCACTGTAAATATGCTATACGTATTTAACATATTTTAACAATACAGTTTGAATGTCTATTATATCTTTATATCATGTAAACATAGTTTTACAACTATACTATTCATTTAAATATATTACATGGTAGATTGGAGGTGAAATTGAATCTAAGATTTTCAATTTATCATTCATTCAACGGACATCACATTTCAACTCAATTATGTCAATTTAGTGACAGTCCCCGGATAAATCGAACGGAAAACAAAAGAACGGACCTCCCAATTGAGCCGTCAGTTAGGGACATCTATTAGCAGGAGCGGCAATCAGCCCCAGGGGGCGCAGGGCGGCAGTTTATCAAAATACTCATCCCTTGAAACACTAGCCCTGCCCCGGGGGGGGGGAGGGTCGTGTAGCCGATAAATGTGCGGAGATACGAAGCGTGTGGGGTCTGAGCGCGGGATTTGGGAAATCATCCCCGGTGTTCCAAAATTTATTGAAATATGTTATTTCCAAAGTTGGCCCTCTCTCTTTGGGATTATTACCATGAACGAGGTTGTTTTGCACCGAAAAGTTTGCAAATAATTTTACGTGTTTTTATTGAAGCGTACTCTATTGTTTGAGAATTTAATATGAGATATACATCAATAGTTTTAACTTTAAGTTTTGTAAAAGGTAAAACCTAAATCCTAACTAAGGAAATGAAAGATATTTAAAATAGATTGAATTTATATAAAATATAATGTAGGGTTATCTTAATCTAATTAATAAATCTGCATATGAAAATTCTTGTATCCATATTATCTTGATATCTCCAAATATGATCCAAATTATTTCTGGGAATACCAACATAATCAGTTGAGGTTTGAATAACAGTGTTGTTATAATATATGACTTGTAACTATTTAGACGAATACTTGGTAATCTATCATCTTTAAAAACAAATAATATTCTTTTTACACCACTAAATATAACCTTTGATGTAGTTACGTAATTTTTTACAGCAAAATACGTGTTTTTTCTAGTGTTTTTTATAAAATGAGTTAAAAACTAAACTGTTGTGTTAAAATCGTTAAATGCACTTTAATAGTCTTATTTATATGTTCATTTGTGCATCAAAATGATAAATGAATATTGTCTTTATAATTTTTCATGATTACCATAGAACTCAAAAGAACATATTATACTACGAAACTTGGAATATTACGTGTAAATTCATTACTTGAAAAAAAAGTTAAAAATGCCTTTCCTCGTTAACCTATGATTATTTTGGATATCAGTTTCTGTCTATTGGTCTATTGGGTCACTAGATGGTACCTACCACCCAATCAGATTCGGGATTCAATACCGGATCAAGACACGATTTAAATTTGGAACACATACTGCCCCCGTGCTTCGAAAGGCAATTTCGTCGACCCTAATGTATTATTTGCCATCGATATTAGTGTTACCTGAAAACTCATCTAGGTCTTGAACAGAAGGATACAAAAACCTTAACCTTTTTTCGTACTTTTTCACACTAAATTTAATGTATCTTCTATTGCTAAAATTTTAAAAGTGAAATTTTTATTCGTATTTAGTTATAACCATTTAAAATGCAAGTAACTACGTCTGGGACGAGATATAAACTGTAGTTCTCACTCTATAAACTTATTAACATCATTAAAGAGTATAACTAATTAGTCTGTAGAGTGAGAGGTCCTTGTTAGTGTAGAGCGAGATGAAAAATGAAGCTTGATCATTAGGACAAGAGCTAGGAGAGTTCAGATCCTTTAGACGTTTCTTTGATGTAATTTACCGCGCACTTTATCTACCTACGAGAATGAACTGAGCATTATGTTATCGTTTAAAGGCTTTAGTGTAAATTAATCAATATCTTTAACGTCATACTGAGTGATTGAAAAGTAAGTTGTACCTCCTTAACTCTTTTATTATTTGTTTAGTTTAAAATCGGTTAGCAGTAAATTTCTTCGATAAGAGGGGTTACATTGTATATTGTTATTTTTAATTGTACCTTTAAGGGTAGTTGGTTGGGGGTGGGTCAAATTTTAAAATACAATACCCTTTGGATAGGGGTAATATATCAACGTCAGATTTGCGCCATTCTATTTCTTTAAGAAGCCCTTAAAAATTAGGGGATCACTTGATGTGACTGTACATTTGAAAATTTTGAGCTAACCCCCACTCCCACTACCCCCCTAAGGGTGAAAATTTTCAAAATAACAATCATCAATGTAGCCCATTATATCGGAGAAGTTTACTGCAAACCGATTAAAAAAAGGAACATTAAAAAGGTTTAGGGGGGTGCAACTTACTTTAAAATCACCCTGTATAAAAAACCTTATTTAGTTTTGTGAAACTTTAATCTACATTTTCTCCTTTGAAATGTAAAAGCACCGTATTAAATATTATCATATCATTGAATCACTACCATATAAAAATCACATATTCCGTTGCGCTACTGAAAGTTTTAGTTATTTGTTCTATAATCGTGTGTAGACATATAAACGTATAGCAGAAATCGTAATGCTAAGTAAGCGGTGAGCAATTTAAAATAGTACTTGAAATAATGAATACAGAAAAGATCGGAAATAGGGATAAATTTATTAAATGGGAAAATAAAGATTATTCTATTAGATTACATTATAAGACTTTTTTATTGTTAGTAAATGACAAGTTTTTGAACATTTTCCCTTCTCTCACACTCACCCTCGAGATCATCTCCTACCATGTTTTCATAATTAAGAGTCTGCATCAGTGTTAGCCATCTTGAATTTTAGTCCCGTAAGGGCAATGTTAAATTCTGGCGGAACATACCTTCACTTTGGCGTGTGTAGTGGCGTTAATTATCAAAGTATCAATGTAAAACTTTGGAAGTACATTGATAAGATGTGGCTCAAGGGCATGACATTTTCAATAAGTTCAATATGTTCAAAAATTTAACTTGATATAAAAACAAAAATCCAGGAATATTTAACAAAATAAATCATTACTATTTTTTTATTTGAGAGCGAAAATAAGAAGTTCTGTAAGGTGGTGCCCTGGATGACTGTAATACCTTTAATTTGACACCTCTTCCGTTAATTTATGACAATAGGTCAAGGAGATATAGGCGCCAGAATTTAACATTGCTCTTACGGGACTAAAATCCAAGATGGCTACCACTGTTGCAGACTCTTAATGACGTAACACTTATATTCAAGGTATTCTAAATTGAACTATATAGTTATTTATTTTCCCACGTACATCAAGGTTAATTCCAAATGACACCTTTAGATGTGAACAGTACTTGTAGGCCCTTTGTTAAAATCGCTCCTGAAGCCTAAACCCCTCTCGCACTGAGAGTCCTTGTCGTACTCCAGCCATGGCATTAATTTGTCTTGAGGGTTCCTTGTTCGCACAAATGAAGTCATGGAACGTTGGCTCCCCCTTCCCCCCCGCTCACTCCGGTAGATGACGTCGTTATGGGGTTCACGTTGCATCTGATGCACTTAACCCTGGGACCTTTGAAGTAGGTAATTCGTGAAAGGAGGCTGTCAAAGATTAAATTTGTTAAGGTTTTTTGTTTCAACCTATACTCTTTAATACTTTTTTAACTGAAATGGCGACCTACCCAGGTAGGTATTTTACGCCAAGTATGAATGAGGAATGAATGTAGGATGATTGTGGCGCGATCTTTTAGTCTTGTAACTGACTAAGACTGATATGTTCATTAGACAGGACTGTTAATTAATAGCCCAACAGCCGATGGCAACTAATGGACCTAAAGTTTAACGTGGAATCCGAACCACTGCCTCTGAATTACGAATTGGTCTAATTAATTATGAGGATGGTCTTTGTGGATTACCGTAGTATTCAATAGTGCGGACGTTAATCCACACAAGAGAACACTACATCCACCGACCATCTCTCACAACTATCCACAATTCGTGACCTACAAGTAGTTGGATTACAGGACGTCGCCACCGTCCCAGTGTATATTACTAGTCAGTTACTTCATAACGTTGGGGAAATTCAGGTCATTCTTTGTTTGTAGAAGAATCTTAAACTTATTCGACGGTAATATTTTTGATTTTAAAAATATGTTAGAACAATGTTACAGTCTTAGTAAGATTTTGATTATTAGACTAACTACTATATAAATGAATATCCACGGTTTAAAAAGGAAAACTGAATCTGCAAGCTATAAAATATATTGAATTATGATAATATATAAGTATTTCTCAAACGCTTTCTAAAATATAGGCCATCGAAATATATCCTTTTTGGAAAAAAGATTCACAAACGCTGTCGCGTTCTAAAGAGCCTAATAGTGTTTTTGGCAGAACTTTGCACATATTGGGTTATCCATCTTCTTCAAACAGTTGACGCATCGTCTTGGAAACCCTTTTTGCTCTATTTTCTTAACATCGCCTTTTCATTGCCTTAGTTTGTTTTTAAATTATAAGTTAAATATTGTTAACTTGATTCAGTGAGGCACGTGGTTTAGGTTCAAAACTAAAAAATACTCTAAAAAGAGTTATTATAAAGAGTTTATAATAAGCTCTTTATAATAAGCTCTCTATATGCAATATTGTTAAATAATTATCGTACGAATAGTTTTTCAAGGATTTTTTAGTAAGGCCCGGTTTTAAAAATATTTCTAATACAGTTTTAAAGATTTTATGATTTGATCAGAATGATTTCGTTTGTTTCTTATTTTTATCGTACTACTATTCTTCATCTTGAGGGGTAAGTGCTAAATGATACATAAGTAACGTCCATTTCAAAGTTAAAGTTATAACGATATATTAAGAAAATTATAAATCATTAAAAATGTTATAAAAAATTAAAAACGTTTTAGAGACCACTGATGAATACAATGTTTACATAAGATCTCAGGCATAGCTGGACGTATCCATCACGTCAGTTATAACCTGCTTTAAAAAGCAATTTATTTCGTAAAAGTTAAACAAATAGAAGCGCAAGTGTTTGGAAAAGGAAACGGAAATACTTAAAGATATTTACACAGAATAAACATAACCATTCATATCTCGTACAAACAAGGTCTTCAAAGGATTATTGTCAAAGAGAAAGTCTTTGATGGTTAATATTACAAGTCTTTTGCTTCTATTTAATAAACATTTAGATTTAAGATTTACTTTCAGCTGTGTTCTTAGAAGCAGTTTAAATAAGTGAAAATATTGTTTACACTCTGTAAAGAAATGTCAGAGGCACTGTTTGCACCCATTTTGGACCTTTTCCGTTAATTCACCAACTCTACTATTTGGCTGATTCTGTTAGTTTACCACCACTTGCGATATAGTATACAGGAAAACATATCGTCATGAGTATTTAGGATTTAATAGTTCGGGTTTTATCTGCAGGATTGTAGAAAGTCTTATCGCTTAGCGATAACAGGACAGCGCAGTCGGTATACCGGCCAGACTGATTGACGAGGTTAGGATAGGATGGGTTAGGTTAGGATAGGTTAGGTTAAGTTAGGTTAGGTTAGGTTGGGTTAGGTTAGGTTATGTTAGGTAGTTTCGTATTGTGAGTGTTTAAGAGTTCCATTTGTTGTTAAAAATATACATCGTTTGATTTCTCCTAACTTTTATGTATCCTAATAATTTTTCTGGTAGTCCTTAAATAATTATATTCCAAAATGTTTAATATTAACCTAATTTAAGTATAAATAGTATTGGTGGTGAATAAATGGAATCCTAAGGTAAAAGGTTGGTGTTTGTGAATTAACGGAAAAGTTTCCTCATTTTATTTATTTACTTAGTTACAAACACGTCTGGATTTTAAAACTAGTCCAATATAAAAAATTAACATTTTTAATGTAAAATATAATTCTAGGATATATTATTTTTCACTTTTAACATAAGTGGTTTATGATATAGTTGCCGCCAATTTCACTGAAAGTAACCAGTTTCCAGAGAAGTGAATGCTAAAAATATTACGCAGTGTGTAATTACGAATAAACACAAACAGGTATAATGTGAATGTATCAACTAGATCATCTATAAATAGATAGTGACAGTCGCCCCCTCCTTGACACAACGTGCATAAATAGGAGCGATAATAAGGAAGCAACCCAGACAGTTGAAGTGTGCAATCTGCAGGAAGAGGAATTGTAGAATGGCTTGTAAAGTGGACCACACCCGCACAGCTCTCACCACCTCGCCACGTGCCACCAACTATACCTACAACATCTGTGAAATAGTGGACATTGGTAAACTGGTATCACCTACTTAAGGGCTTAATCAAATCGCAATTATACAGGGTGTTTCAGAATTCCCTACCAATACTCTAGGGCATTGTTCCTGGGTAAGAAACATATCTAAATATCATATTTAAATTGTCCGGAAGGCGAAGATTGTTGCATTGTTGTGGCAGACTTTAGTCGCATGCCTTGACATGCTTTGCAACTAAGCTCTAGCGGTCACCTATCACTAAAGCTACCATATCTCAGTTAATATTTGTCGAATTTAAGACAATTTGGTGTCAATCGATTTGTAATTTTATTACCTAAAAAAAGTTATTCTTGTAAATTTTCTGTTAAATCAACGGTTCACGAGTTATTTGAGAAACAAAATTTTAAATGGCCGCCATTTTGTTTTATGATTTTGAGAAATTGTCATAATTTTTTTGTAGCTTTGTCTATTTACCATAAATGTTTGTGCAAAGTTTGAATTCCGTACGTTTAACCATTATTCAGAAAAAAAATTATAAGTGAAAAAAACAAAATGGAGGCTGTGTGAGTAACTAAGGACTTCCGGACAATTTAAATATGATATTTAGATATGTTTCTTACCCAGGAACAATGCCCTAGAGTATTGGTAGGGAATTCTGAAACACCCTGTATATTGCTATCTTTGGTTGTATCATCTTCAGTATTCTAATTATCATAAAACAATTGGAATTTTCTGAAGGGGCAAAGTCAACTGTTACATAGTATATTTAGTTATTTTTCTTTTCGCAGTGTATATATTTTAAATATTAATACAAGTATTATTTTTTAACGATATTAGGCACATTACGTGTGACGAAATAGTGAAATTAATAAGTTATAAATAGTTTATTAATAAACTAATAAACAACCCCAATGAGTTGTATAATATTTGAAAACGTTTCTCTTTATTAGGTATAGAATCTGATACATTTACTTAATTATAAACATTATAAGAAGCGAGCTTCTAAGTTTGTGGAATTGTAATTTACTCTAAAGAATAAAATTCTGGAAGACACCAAGCTCTGTATGTTTATCGAAGCAGTTTATTTTAATCGAGTAGGAATATATCACTGCATGAAAATGTTAAATAACTGCATGAAGGAGCACAGGATTATCTGTATGTGACAGTTAGACGTTATCTTCATGTTCTCTTGGAAACATATCGCATCTCATTCGTTACTTCACCTTATCTTTCTCAAGTTTCACTTTTCATCTTTGCCTTTTATTTCAATATATCAGTAAGCCAGTCCTTTGTACGGGTTGTAATATTCAGTAAAAGAAGAAAGATTATCATACCAAATACCATACCAGTTAAATATATAAAAACATTTATACCATTATTAAAATTAGTTATATGTTAAAATAACTTTTTAGTATAGTATGATTTCGAAATTGGTTTAAACTCACATACCAATATAAACTAAGTAATATTGTTTTTAATTTGAAAACTGTTTGCTTATCGTTTTTTTAAATCATTAAACTACAAATACAGCTGATTATTTCTAGTAGGTGATTCATTGAAAACTGAAAGAAAAATGCGAGTAATATCGCGAAAAAGTGGGTTTTTAGATGCTCGTTATTTAATTTTCGAGGGGCGGCGGACAATTTCAAAAATTGAAAAACCTTCTCAGGAATACAGGGAACTCATGAAATAAGTTTAATTGTTATCAGTTCTCACGTTTTTTCGGAGAAGACTGTGTAAAATGCTTCCTAGAGCGTCACAAACAAACACAAATAAAAAAAGACAGACACAAATTGAGATAAGACTTGTTTCGACTTCTCTAACGCACGAAACGTAAAAAGAACTAAAAATTGAATAACTCTAATCTGAGCAATGTACAGACAAAACTCTAATTTTATTTACATAGAATACAAATATTTTGGTAAGTTCGTATTCCAGTATACTTTTATTTAAATATATTTAATAATATGATAAATCCTTTTAGTCGTGTGGGTTCGATATTTTTGCTATTATATTTGGGTAATAAATGTATTAAAAATAATACAGACGTTGGTGTACAGATGTGGATATTGTTAGATATAATTATTTGTGAACTATCCACAAATATGTCTGATTAAAAAATGTATTTTATTTTAGCAGAAAATGTGCGTTTTCAATATATTAATTGAAGACTATCTCTTATCTACGTAATTACAAAACGACCTAAGACGGATTGAAAAAACATCGTAGATTAAAAAAAAAATTGCTGTAGGAAGAACAAGAAAATTTCAATAATTTTATTTCAGCGAATTCAATCGTGCTCTAATAGGTAAACATGGATGTCTATTGCCGTTTTCCCAAACACATTCATTTCAAAAGGATGCCCGGGAAGGGCAATGTTTATTTTTGAAATGAATGATAAACGCCGCAAGTATGATTTGTGAACTGTTTCGCAAACAGGGTGAACAGCAGTTATCTCTCTGCATTTGAACATTGTTTGATTATTTCACCGTAGTATACATCCTTTTTACGTTTTTAGGAAGTAATTATTTCAAAAGTATAAATTATATAGAACAATGATTTAAAGTAACAAACGCAAAATCATCGTAGTTTAGTTTATTTTTCTGCTAGTGTTTTCTCATCGGAATGTAAAGAAATGAATTCGTAGCATACTGTTTACTATAAAAAATATATTTTAAGATATCTTGACATTGGAGTTTTATATCAACAATTATTTTGATTTCCATAGATATTTTCTACGAGTAGAAAACTGCTTGTATTTGTTTTGTTTGTTTTACAAGGCTTCGTAGTCTATAATCTTAATACTTTTAAATACATACTTATTACTAGTTTAGGTACCAAATTCTTACTTAAAACGAACTTTAACTTAAGGGGAGTCGGACGCTCCATAAAGCCCCATGTTAAATTCTCATAGTAAGCTCAAAGTTTACAAAGTTCTTATTCAAAATCTAATAGTTTGCTGGTACTAGAATTAAAAAATTTACTAAATAATTATAACGGGTGACAATCTTAAAGTGATCCAAAAGCTAACTTTTTGATTTTACGTCTGACAGTAAACTTTTTATCGGTGACCCCACTTATATTTTAAAGATGCTTATAGTTAAGAATTAATTTTTTTGAATTTTTCCGCCATTTTTCCAATTTGAATGACAACTTTGTTTTCTCTTATAGGACACTCTGTATTTTATTATGATTTTATTTTTTCGTAAACATAACTAATTAGGTGCTAGAGGAAGGTTTAATTGCACTGTTACTACGAGAATCAAGTGGTCGAAAGTTACTCATGTGCAAAAATATAAATTACACTTGTTCCCTGTATATATACAGGGAAATTAAATTTTAAAAATCTTCTATTACCCAACTAAAGAAAGACACACTTGAAGTACACTTTGAAAATGGGAACATTGTTCCTGAAACTAGTTGTGTTAAAAAGAACATTGGATTTAAGACAGGTATTATAACATTATAATTTAAAAAAGTTAGCCATTGGATCACTTTAGGCTGGACACCTGGTATATTTATGAATCTTTTTCCAAAACATAATAATTTTTCTCGTTTTTTTAACGGGTCCCCCCAATTAGACCACAATTATGGACCAGAAATAATAGTTTTAGTACTAAGGCTGAAATACGCAATATAAATATAGTGTGACAAAAATGTCACCAAAATATCTTTTGCAGTTTTGAAGCTATGTGCTACCTGCGTTCAAAAAATATTTTTTTGGAAATGAAGGAGTAAAATAATAAAAATAAAAACGGTCACAAAGTCTAGATTTTACACCGAGCAAAATAAATAAAGATGATCAAGAATTATAACTTTGGACGTCGGACTCCCCTTTAGTATTAATGAGAAAATTATTACTAGCTATATGGTTTTTTAAATATATTTTTGTTGTAACGTTTTGTGATTAAAAAAATTGTAGTTTTACACCACTGAACTTTGCATATTTTTATTTTGAAATAAATAAAAATATTTTCATCAAAACCAATAACATTACAATTGCGACTTTTAGAAGTGTTCATTTTATGTAACCAGTAGTGACTGGTCCAATATAACTTGACAGTTTGTGGAGCTGTTTAGCGTAGGTTTTGCAGAACCTCGGCCTCGACAGATGGTGTTGAAATGGGGGAAGTTGGGGCAATTTGCGGCCCAACAACACGACACACGTTTAATAAAAGGACACAAGGCGATGGTGGCCTGCCTTATTGGCTAACTTCAATAGGGCTTTTTGCTTTATGAAATTCTCCTCCCCTTATTTTCGCTTTATATTTATTCGGCTTTGATATATTTTCATGCTTTTACTATGAGCAGAACTTTTATTTTTATAACAGAACGATGGATGTAAGTTTTAAAAATAGAGTTTTCACAATACTATAGTTTAAACACTGATGTTCTTGGTATATATCTACAGAACCATTATTAATATAGGTAAATGCATGAGTGTCAATCAAAAATTTGACATTACGTGTCTTCTTCTTACACTATATCAGCCAGGTTTTTGAGAACAGTTTTCTTTAGCTGAAAGGAAAGTTAGTAGAAAATACTTTGTCCAAAACAAACGGAGGAATTTTATCGTATATTGTCCGAAAAACTTTTTAGTCTGATTTCCAGAAATAACGACTGAAATTCTACGGTCATATTATGAGACTTGACGACAATTAGGACGGTGTTGACGTCCTGTAATCCAGCTACTTGGAGGTCACGAATTGTGGATAGTTGTGAGAGATGGTCGGTGGATGTAGTGTTTTCTTGTGTGGATTAACGTCCGCACTATTGAATACTACGTTAATCCTCAAAGATTATCCTTACAATTAGACCAATTCGTAATTAAGAGGCAGTGGTTCGGATTCCATGTAAACTGTAGGCCCATTAGTTTCCATCGGTTTTCAGTAACAAGACTACAAGATCGCGCCACAATCATCCTACACTCAATCCTAATTCATACTTGACTTAAAATACCTACATTGTAGTATGGTCACCATTTCAATAATCTAATCTAATCTAATTTTGATAAACTATTCCAAATTGATCTAGAAAATATGGTCGTCACCCTCAGGGAGGTTAAAGATCGAAAACAGTTTAGAGCTAGGGATAAATTGATAAAACAACGTTAGCTAAAAATGGTGATATGGATATCTTTGGAAGTTAAAAGAAATAAAACACATAGACCATAATTTGATTTTAATCGTCCTAAATGAGTCTACAAATTCCAAACAAATAATATCGAAAAGTCCGTAATTAATATTTCCGGTACGATGGTTACCACCAGCCAATCTCACTGCTTATAATTGACCGCTACACACTACACGGTGGCGGCGAACTCCTTTTATGGCCCATTACGTGAGACGGAAAATAAAAGCTAACTAATCGTCTTCCAAATTGGAATTAATTGAGAGGTTCGAAAGAGGTTCCATTAATCACCAGTTATCACCAGTCTAGTAGCTGTCCGTGTGATGAAGTGACTCGAGTGTGGTTATGACTGAGCGCGGTCCGTCACGGAGTGATAATTGGCTCCACCAGCCTGCCATGGGCTATGTACAGGTTTTAAATGCTTTCTGATCAAACTTGTGAAGAAAATACTTGAAGAAAATACAAACTTGTGTAATAAATCGTTTTTTAAATAATCACCATAATTATCACCTAATATACAAGTTTTTGTTTAGTTGTAATGAGAAAACATAAACATCCAGGTACAATTACCTTTCTCTTACTAGTAAAACATTTGATTCATGAACAAATGATTTACAATCCCGAGATGTTCATTTTAGATTAGATTAGACTATTGAAATGGTGACCACACTACAGGTCACACTATATTGAGTGTAATATGATTGTGGCGCGATCTTGTAGTCTTGTTACTGACTAAGGCTGACATGTTCCTTAGACAGGACTGTTAATTACCAGCCCTACAGCTGATGGCAAATAATGGACCTACAGTTTAACGTGGAATCCGAACCACGACCTCTGAATTACGAATTGGTCTACTCATGAGGATAACCTTAGTGGATTAACGTAGTATTCAATGGTGAACAGTACACTCACCGACCCTCGCTTACAACTATTCACAATTCGTAACCTCCAAGTAGCTGAATTACATGATAACCCCACCATACCAGTCATTTGGGTTTAGGCCTCATTTCCAAAAAGCGTTTGAGTGAAATCAACACTTCTTTATTCAAAAAATAAATCTCGCTTCGATAAAAAATGTATTTATAACTATTCTGTCTGAATTTTTTTATCCAATTTTACAATAAACTTTTAAAATTAATATCTGGAACAAAAAAACACAAATTTAATAACACAATCTTTTTTAATAATGATACTATCATTTGAACTAATTCATTTAACTGTGTGAACAATAGTTGGAAAATATATATCTCAAATATTTACAGATTTTATTTTATTTTAGTTGATATGGCGATGTTAAAATTTCCATAACACGGTAATTAACTAATTTACTTTTAAAATTGTAATGACAATCACATCTAAATACACACGGTTCCTCACACAAGTAGCTTTGAGAGGATGTGAAGACTCTATTCTGTCAAGAGCAGCCACTCTGGGGCCTGAAGGCACCTTCCTAACACTTCTGCCGCGATCTAATCTAATACAACCATATTCCATGTAACCCCAATGAAAACCCTACCAGTCATAATATATGTTACACTACGACGAAAACACAGGGTGTTTTTAAATATAAATGTGTTAATCGTGTTTTTGAAATCAGTAAAAGTCATCTTAGGTAGTGGTTATATTTTTAGGTCTTGAAAAAACTTTAATTATTGATTCATTTAATATTGCTTGGTTCTAATTTAAATAAAAATATATTTTAACTAAAGAAGATTTTTTTAGATAGTACAATTCAATTAAAATTATCTTAGGGAAACCAAAATATAACATTTATCAGCCTAAGGGTAATTTAATTAATTATTTTGAACTCTCCTACTTTCATGTGTATGTTTCGATTTGATTGAGATTCACTTATGAAACAATGTGTCGAGTAAGAAGCAGAGAATTTGTTAGGGTCTTTATTATAACATTTTTATTAGATCATCGGATCAAAAATGTGTCTTCAAAAATCGTTTTCAAAAAAATGTAAATTTTTCATCCACGTTCCCAAAATTTCAGTTTAAAAGCATAAGTAGTTTTCTAACACTCCTCGCTTCAAAAACGCTAAACTTCCTAGTTAATCGCCCTGTAACTCAAAAAGCGTTCACTAAAACTTCAACAAATAAACGTTCAAATTATACTCATACTTTTTTGGCCAATTTTTTCCCTCGCAGATCCTTAAAACAGTTCCTTGAAAGTCTAATAAATTGAACAATTTTTCGATCGAAGTTTTATGAAATGTAACCATTACACCAGTAGATTGGTTACATTTCAAAAAACTTTGATCGAGACATATGTGATATAATATCAATATTCCGCACTATAAGAAGTATACGACTACGTCAACAAACAACTAATGGTTAGTAGAGATCCTTATAGTAATATTTTGCAACATTGTGCTCTTCCGGGGAAAACACAATGCTTGTAGCTTTTTCAATTAATGGATTATTTTTGTCAACCTCTCCCAAGGAATCAGTTTGTGGTCCCCAGAGCGAGGTCAGCGTCACAGTGTCCATAGCCCGTCGCCCGTTGCCCGCTGCCCATCGCCCGTAGCCCACGTCCGACCCACCTCTACCCACGTAGCTTCCTGTCGTTTATTAGGCTATTTAAATGTATATGTGAGTTGGTGTCCGTAATGCCGCCATACGTCTTCCCATTTAGACCCTTCTGTCTTCTTGTTACTCACTTTATTTGATATTTATGTAGGTGGAGAGCTGAATAAAGAACATTGTTGTTTTTTGGGTCATGAATCATGGTAGATAAGTTAAATACTTTACCATTATTTTGAATTATAGTCCATTAATCCATAGTTTAAAATCCTTAAATTCTGGTACGTAATTAACATGTTTTATTATTGAACAAATATATTTTTGGTATGCCTAAATACCTTTTCTACCTTTTAGGCAGTCTGTACAGAAATGTTGAATTTGACCAAAAAAGAACCTTATGACCTTTGAAAACCAAATTTTGAGGAGGATTTTTGATCCAATAAAAGAAGGAGACTTGTAGAGAATTAGAAGAAACAGGGAATTATAATATGTATATAATGAAACAGTGTAATAAAGAGTAGGAGGGAAGATGTGAGAGGGAGATGGTGAAGATGGTGCTAAGACCATTAGGAAGGCCAAGAATGTATGGGTGGATGAGGTGATGAAGGACCTAAGAAGAATGGGAGCGGACTTGTAACTGGCAGAAGACAGAAGAGCGTGGAGGCATATTGTTAACGAAGCTAAAAACCAACTAGGTTTCAATCTTTGCTCCATCTAGCAACAGCCAACGGTCTTAGGCCCCTTTTATGCACGGCGTCGGGCGTCGAGCGTCGAAAGACGGTCGTAATGAAAATGCATTGGCGTAAATATGTCTATAAAATATGTCTATGTAAATATGTCACGACCGTCGTCTGAAACACGACGTCGATAGTTAGAGTACGACCGTCGGATGCTCGTCGAAAATTTGCCTTAGTATTATTGTGGTATATGAAGCTATTTATGCACGGCGTCTTACGACGCGCGTCGAAACGACGGTCGTCGGGTGACCGTCGTGCGCGCTTCCCCTCCCCTCATCACCACGTGGGTTTGTTGAGTGGGAGCAGTCCGACAGTTATTTACGCTGTTGATGTTTACTGGAAAAGTTGAAGTTGGTGCGTGCCAGGGAAAATGGCTGATATAGACACAGGACTTTTAATTGATGCAGTTAAGTCGAAACCTGAACTGTGGGATTGCAGTAAGGAAGAGTATAAAGATAGAATGAAGACAAGAGATGCGTGGAATTTTGTTTGTTGTCAGACTGTGCCGGAATTTGAAGGAAAAAGTGATATTGAAAAAAACAAAATAGGTATGTCTACTATTATTATAACCAATATTTGAGCCCTAAAAATATATAAACTACACAGGGATCCATGACGGAGAACACCATCCAACTGTGAATATGCGTGAGGTGGTGGACTGGTGGTTTCGTCCCACGCTCGCGCGACGGTCGCCCGACGCTCGCCTGACGACCGTCGCACGACGCCGTGCATTAAAGGGGTCTTAGCAAAAAGTCAAGACGTTTTAATTTCAGCTTAAGAATTACAAATAGTCCAACATTCTAAGGAATCTTTCTTGGTTGACTATAACTGCCCTCCTTCCTCAAACAAAGTACGTAAGACCCGACAACCTTTATTCAACCACACTACTTATTTACACTACAATTTTAAAACTATAGTAAATAATTTTAATAAATTGCATATTTTTGTAAATCGTAAAATGTAATATATGTAAAATAATAACTACGGATACCAAATTTATATTTATTAAAAAATTGTCAGGTTTATCTGCCGCACCGTGTATAATTTCTTTTAATCCGTTAATAAGTTGTTTATGCTCATTTACAAGTTTTTCCTAATGTAAGTCTGAGGTGTTTTTAGGTTTTTTTTAAAATTGGGATGTTACTGATAACGGGCGAGATTTTCTAGGTCTTTACATTACCAAGTTCGTTTCCCATCACACGTACTTCTAGTCATCAGCTTATAAAGGAATTACTTTGCACAGTGAGATAACACTAAAAATATTTATTTACAATTATTCAACGTCTCTCTGATTTGAAATTCTCTTAAAAATTAATGTCTTCTGAACTATGACAGGGGTTTTTATTCCACTTAAGGATTATTATATTTTTATTTATAAAGAAAGTTAAAATCAAGTGCTATGTAACTATTCTATACATTCCGTTATATGGCATGTAATTTGCGTAATTATGGATTGAAATCAAGTATCAAGTAAGTAGGTATATTCTGGAGAAAACGTTTAAATGTTTTAAAGAGTTTTATTCCATACAACCCGTTTTAGACACAGCATAAGCATACTATATTTTTGAACTAGGTTCCACCAGTATCTTCATCTCCACTTATATTTCGCATACCTCATCAATAGAATTAACAAATCTTTGTTCATGTTTAATCAAATGAAATTAATTTGAGTATTATTTTCCTTATCTTCCCTTGATCACAGAACCAGCTAAACATTATAAAACGATTGAGGCAAGATTCCTCGAGTCAACTGATGCCTATAATCTTTTGATCGCGTCCATGTCTCAAGAAGCGATTGTACGGAATGTGGAACATGTGATGAGCCGGTTCAAGAATTGTTCATATTCACAGGCGATTCTCTGCTCAATTAATCACTCAATAAACCGGGGTGCTTCAATTAAAGTTAAAGAGGGAACAGATAAAAGGGAGTTTACAAATATATTAAATATTGCACTATTAAACTCTCTACGAAGAGAGTATGCTACTGGCATGTGCATATATGACTGGGACGGTGGCGTCGTCCTGTAATCCAACTACTTGAAGGATACGAATTGTGGATAGCTGAAAGCGATGGTCGGTGGATGTAGTGTTCTCTTGTGTAAAACGTCCGCACTATTGAATACTACGTTAATCCGCATAGACCATCCTTATAATTAGACCAATTCGTAATTCAAAGGCCGTGGGTTCGGATTCCACGTTAAACTCTAGGTCCATTAGTTGCCATCGGCTGTTGGGCTACTAATTAACAGTCCTGACTGACACATGTCAGCCTTAGTCAGTAACAAGACTTCAAGATCGCGCCACAATTATCTTACACTCAATCCTCATTCATACTTGGCTTAAAATACCTACATTGTAGTATTGTTGCCATTTCAATGATCTAACCTAATATAATATAATAAGTGTATTTTATTTGTCATTTGTATGTGGTTTGACGTAGTTGTTTAGTATTTGCTGTGTTAAACTTAGTCCAACTATTATGTACCTTATTTCTTACAAAATGTATTTGCTACATATATAAAGACAGCTTACACTACTGTACATCAGCATTCTTGTATACTATATTATTCAATATAAAAGTTTATTAAAATGAAATCGCCCGGTTAAAGTGAACTTACAATACATCCCCGGGTTTTTTCCTAAACTCATATTTCATACTTTAAAAACACTCGAACCACGTAGGATAGCTGGAAAGGAAACTTTAGCGACTCAAAACTTCTTGTAGGAAAGAAAAGTTTTGACAGAAACACAATAAATTAACTCTATCAAATTTAATTTGTTACATTTATTTTTACAATCACTTTGTTTGTAACTTTATAAAAATCTAATTGAAAATATAATTGTGTAAAAACGAACACAATATAATATCCTGTAAACATAGTTTTTTTTATTATTTTTGAAATACTTATATAAATATATTAACACTAAAATTAGGTTATTACAAAACATTATTTAAACTAAATTTATTATTGATAAATATTTAATTTTTATTGTGAAAGAATTATTTGTTAATTTTCATTGATACAAATAGGGCTCTATTAATCTCGTAATGAGAATAATGATATCATTGTTGTTTGAACACCCCAACTATCATCACCCAATCATTGACACCAATATCAATATCCAACATTTTCATATTTCAATCTCAGTTATTTACCCCGGCCAACCTCAATTGATCTATACGATTATACATTTTTTTATATTATGTCAATAAAACCATTGTGTGTACAAAACTGTAAACAACCTAAGAGGGATAAAATTTTGTTAATATACATGTTAACAAATGCACCGAAACCTTTGGATATTGTTCCTGAGGTCAAAATAAACAAAAAAGTTCTGTAAACATATGTCCTATCTCGCACCATTTTCCGTCTGTCCGTGTGTATGTGTTTTTTTACATAACTTGCTATAACTCTGTAACCATTTAAGATACCAACTTCAAAATTTGTAAGTGTATAAGTACTAATAGGAAAAACGTTTTTGCATGGTAGAATTTATACTTTGTACCACTTCAAAATGGCGACCATTAAATTTTGTCAAAGTTCAATGACCATGGAATTTACAAAAATTAACTTTGAGACAAAAATATGAAAAATTTAATTTAATTTCAGAAAATGTAAACTTGTAATAGAGTCATAACACAAATAACGAAGGAAATGCTACAACTACTTAAGCTACAACTGTCAATTTGGGTTTTAATGGGCAATCTGGGTAAGTAGTAACATTACTAAAATTGAATTTTCTTTGTTATTGGTGGTTATACACGTAATACAATTAAATATTTTCTTAAAAAATTTTGCATCCTTTTTTACTTTATGTTAATTTTTGTAAATTCCATCGTTTTTGAGATATTGAGCTTTAAAAAATTGAAATGGTCGTCATTTTGAAATGGTACAAAGTAGAAATTTAATACTATGCTACAAAGTGTGTCCTAGTAGTACTCATACACTTACAAAATTACAAAATTTGAAGTTAGTATCTTAAGTGGTTCTAGAGCTATAGCAAGTTTCAAGAGACGGAAAACGGAGCGAGATAGGCCATATGTTTTTAGGACATTTTTGTTTGTTTTGACATCAGAAACAATATCTTAAAGTTTTTCAGTACATTTCAGCTACACCCTGTATAGTGCTTAGTATCCTAAATAGTATGACATTACTTGTGTATGTCTGAAAAAACGATTCAAAATCTGACATTAGACTCAAAATACGTTTAAAAATTTTCCTGATAAAACAATAAACAAAACAAGCTAAAATACAAAACAAATGTAAACGATAGTTGCAGAGAATGATTGTTGTACACAAAATGTTATCGTTATGGATAGTAAAACAAAATAAATGTCTAAAACAATTTGCATTAAATTTTGACCGCAGGATAATGGTATATGATGAAAAAAACGCATTAAAAATATTATCATTGCTTCTGAGAAAGGGTGCGGGAGTGGACTTTCATAATATTTTAACTTGTAGTAAAAGGTTGAGTAAAATAAATTCGATGACCATATTCAATAATATGCTAAAACAGTATGCACTGTTTGCAAAGCAAAGCGCAAGTGTGTTTTTCTTTATAATTTTTGTGTAGTAATGCCATTTAAATAAGTGATTTAAAACATGGTAGTCCTATTAAATGTATAAATTTTAGAGGGAGAAAGTATGTGCTGTTTACTAAAATGTTTATTTAATGTAGTTTTCATGAAAAACATCGATAAAGTCCGATCAAGTATTCGCAGAGTAGCGAATGTTAATATGAGAGCTAGTATTATTTAATTTCCTCAGGGTGCTTTTCTCGATCAAACATTCCTCAGATTAGTCGGACTTTCCGATATTTTGATCATTGCCGGGAGGCAGACTCTTTGATTAGTTAAATATGCAAAGCAAAGTTTCCTAAGTTGAACATTAAATTAGATTATCTCCATTTCCAACAATAAACTAAGAGAATTCTCTTTCACTTTATAGATTTACATAGGTTCGAAACATGTACGATATCTACTAAATTTGAATTTAAATCTGTGAAAATACACACATGCGAATTAAATATATTAACTAATAACAAAAACATATACAAAATAATTGTAAAACGAAATCGCAGTCCACATTTTTATCCTGCTCATGTAAAACGTTTGCGAACCGTTAGTGTATTTATTGAAACTTAATAATTAATAAAAATTATTGAGCTTTTCTTTTTATGTTTACTCTAAAGGTTTTATGGATTTATGTTTGTGGCCACGTATTTCTTCGATTTTATTAAACATCCTTTTATGAGAAACTAGCCAAAGTACACATTCTTCGCAAGGGTAAGGCTGAAAAGTGTACTGATACATTTAAATTATTGTTAAGTAATTTTTTATTTTTTACAAAATGACAAAACAAGAGTGTCTACAACATGAAAAAGTAACACCTGTCAAGTATTGGGAAAGGATTAGATTAAAGTAATAGAGGCAGGCATCGGGAGAAAACTTAAAATCTACCATTCCATTATTTCAAACCAATAATTCGATCTTTCTTTCTTCTTCTTCCCGAACTCTCAAAATGTAGTGTAAACATTTTATTTTTGTATTATTTTTGATCATGTATTTTAACATTACTGGACGGTCACGGCAGCTTTTTCTTCTTCTTCCGAACTGTCAAATTTTAGTGTTCACAGCTGTTTGTTTTCATTCTTTGAACATGTTAACATTGAAACTTAAAAAGTTCACGGGGAGTAGCCCAAGGCAGATTTAAGGAAATGAATATGCCTATGAGTTGCATGAGTTTAAGATCAAACTTTGTACAAAATTTAAAACCGATCGGTTCAGGATTTTTCGCGTTTACTTGCCACAACAAACAAATAAACATACAGAAAACACCTCTTCTTTTTCAATATATAGATTTCACAGTTGGAGTCGTCCGCCATTGATTTTGTACATTAATGTTTGACTTGGAAAACGAGTTCAACTTTATGATGAAACGTTAGTTGTACGAACAATAATAAATTTCCAGGTGCGTAATGTTACTAAGTCAAAAAACAAGTTACTCAATAAAGTTGATTGGAATAATAAAGTTGCAATATTAAGACGGTAAAAGTTAAACACATAATGATAAAGACAAATATTGATAGAGGATTGTGTGTACGTGAGACGGAAGAAGTCTGGGGCATTTTCAGTCCAGCAGACTCTATTATTATAACGTTTTAAGTGTATTTATATACACAACCATATTTATTTTCCCACACTGGTAAAAATAAACTATGTTAGTATTATGAAACTATTTCTATTCATTAACTTATATAGCATACAATTTGTGTTATGTGTAGTTTATCCTAGCATAACAACATACTACAGTAGCTATATTTACATACTATATTTTTAACCAGGTTCCACCAATATATCGTATATCTTATAAATATACCACATACTTTTCTTCCCATGGAAAAACCTATGCCAACATTTTTTCGGATCACAACCTCATATATTAATATTAAAAAATAATTTATGATTAACTATTATTTTAATAATCAAATAAATAGATTCAAGAAACAAATTAAAATATATTTTTCTCTTTTAAAAAAATTAAACATTTTTGATAAAAATTTCCGAGGAAAAAAATCTGCATATTAAACATAATTTAGCTACGCATTGTAATGTACATATCTGATTCATATATTATATATTTTATAAAATGTATCCTTAGCTAATTAAATTTGTTATGTATATCAAATGATGATGAACCATCTAAGGAAGATATATCAATCTATTAAAGTATTTACAAAGGTTTATAATTACTCCGATCACAATGGTTTATAAAATTGGATTTAAAACTTGCATATAAACCTTAAACTTGTATTTAAAACCTTCTACCAGACTTTTAAGGCCATAATGAATTTTTTTTCAAAAAGGTTAAAGATGAAATGGCTTCAGAACAATCGTAAAACAACGGGAGGTTTTAATTGTTCAGTAATGCAATCTAGTTGACGTGGTGGCAGTTAGTGTTGGTAATTGGGTATTTCTGGCTACTTTACATTAGCTTATTTGACATTTTACTTGCACATCTTAGGTAGTTTTCTGAAGCTTTTGCATTAAAACCTATAACCTTTAAACGATTGTAGTCTTTTTGTAGCTTGTATTATATACTTTATTATGTAATTTAATTCAATAGGTTGATCATTCGCCTTAAGTTTGGTAAATTCATATATGCAAAAAATTTTATTTTCTTTGGATTTGTTATAACTATTGATTTAAAACGTCTATTTTTTTAATGCAAATAACGTAACAAAATATACCATATTAACACTTAAAAATTCAATAAACTTTTTTCTATAAAGCTTTTAGTGATATTTCCGACTACCAAAAGTTTAGATATTAGAAGTTTTTGACATGGACATATCTAAACTCTAGTGGTATGTTAGCAGATTTTTGTGGAACGAAAAAAGTGCAGCGGAAGTAGTGTTGCCTAGCAATGGTTTATATTATTTCAGTTGATTTTTTTACATAAATATGTCATCACTCTAGGAGGGTGTGTAGCAGATTTGTAGAACGCAAAAAGTGCACCGGAAGTTTTTTAACGGAAGTGACGTCATATGGTTATAGGAACAGCTGGTTAGATGAACTGAAAAATCCCTTAAGACATAATATGTTCTAACCAATTTCCTACCGGGAAGTAAATACAATTTTTATTATTGTTATTATTATGCATATTTGGGACTTAAACGTTTATAAACTTACTTATTGTAAATGCGAATTAAACTTGTAACGTCATATGGTTATAAAAACAGCTGTTTAGATAAACCGACAAAAATCCCTTAAGTCATATGTTCTAACCTATTTCCTACCGGGAAGTAAATAAAATTTTTGTTTATTATGTATATTTGGAACTTAAACGTTCATAAACTTACTTATAGTTGCAAATGCGAATTAAACTGTTATAAAAAATTATTTAAAACCTGAATATTTTGATTTAGAACTTATATAATTACACGTTAAGAGAATAATTTTGACTTATTTGTCATTGAAGTGCCCGCGCCACAAAGAGCACGGCCTTGGCTCCTGCAGCCCACACCCACGACTATTGTGGCACTGTCTCTCACTTCCGGTGTCTCTCTGTACAGTTGTCCGTGAAAACTTGAATACGTGCGCAATAGATCACGTGCGACTCTTATTAAAATTATTATCTATTTACAAATGGCTACAATTTCACACAGCTGTTAGTCCTGTAAGTCCTTAGGTTCGGTTATCCACAGCGATAGACTTCTCTATCACCTTAGTTTCTTCTTATCTCCCCTTGGGAGCTTCCCGGTAGAGTGTGAAAACCCAGTATAAACAGGGATGTTGGAGAGTAATATCTACTTACTGTCGTTCTTAGAAGGGTGCCTCAAAGGAAGATACTTGCTAGGGATTTGATGAGCGGGAAGATGTTCCAGGGAGGGTACCGTAAAATTAAAAGTTGATGGATCCCTTGGGTAAGCCATTCAGTATTTAAGATCAAAAGTCTACACAGTTAAACACAAAATTACCGTAAAAATGTAAAAATATGGATATTTATATTATTTAACAAATAATTATAATTAATAGTAAAATATTCGAATATCCACATAAAAATAAAAGTTTAAATGCATAAAAAAATTATATTGTCTTTTTTAATGTCATTAAAATAGATCAAATACAGTGCAAAAAAATAATCGAAGAACCCAACAAATAAGAACAAAAAACTCTGTAACAGAATGAGAAATAAAAAGAGAAACCTTAATATAAAAGAATAAAATGAACGTAATATAGAAACAGAAATCCTAATTTTAAAAATGTTCAAGAACCGATATCTACATCTCTATTTAATGATTGTTTTTGGATTTATATTAAATGTTTATTCATAAAGCTGTGATTAAATATTAATTTTAAATAAGTTAGAACTTTAAGGAACCTTTAAACGAGGCCTCTATCTATTATTTCCGAGTAATTAATTATTTATCGTACCAAATGTTAACTTATATTATCGTCAAATCATTAGCAAACATATGTTAAGAGTCTGCATCAGTGGTAGCCATCTTCAACTTTAGTCCCGTAAGAGCAATGTTAAATTCTGGCGGAACATACCTTCACTTTGGCGTGTGTAGTGGCTTTAATTATCAAAGTATCAATGTAAAACTTTGGAAATACATTGATGAGATGTGGCTCAAGGGCATGACCTTTTCAATATGTTCAGTATGTATAAAAATTTAACTTTAACTAGCTTTAACTATAAAAACCAAAATCCAGGAATATTTCACAAAATAAATCATTATGAATTTTTTTATTGAGAGCGAAAATAAGAAGTTTTGTAAGGTGGTGCCCTGGAGGACTGTAATACTTTTAATTTGACACCCTTTCCGTTAATTTAAGACAATAGGTCAAGGAGATATAGGCGCCAGAATTTAACATTGCTCTCCAAGATCGCTACCACTGATGCAGACTCTTAAATAAAAATTACTTATATCGGTGGATTTAAATATCAATGAATGCGTTTACAATCACGTTTCAAATTTCTAAATTGAATTAAAAAACGATTGTAATGATAGGCGATGAGCCCAGAGGAATAAATCGAATTGTCTAGCTTATGAAGAGACTAACAGACATTCAAGCTTGCACATTTCCGAGCTGCTATTGTCCTGTGTGCAGCTAACGGCTTGACGCTGCCCGCATCTGACGCGCTCATGTTCCATTAACATTGTTACAGTTCAATAAACACATCATCGGGCACTTAACCCACAATTGGTTCAGCGAATAGCTTTCATAATGTGATGCAGTTGGCCGTATTACCCACTAAATGAGATTTTCGGCCATTGTTGTCGTGTGTGAAAACAAACCAGAAATAAGTTAATTCGAGCGGCGTTAATCTGACAGATATTGAACAAGGTTAGTCGGATAATTGAAACTATATGACTGTTGAGGTGGAAAACATTTCGTTAACCAAAACATTACTTTTAACTCAACCTAAATGAACGTTGGAGTGAAAATTTATTGTAAAGAGTTAGTATGGATGGAAACAGTATACAATTAGTACATGAAACTCAAAATAAGTACTTGGAAAACTGTTAAGTGTGCATTACCAGTGAGTTTGGTCTGGATACTCTCTGACCCTCTGATTTCATCATATAAAGTTTTCCCTTCATTGCCCAATCTTCCTTTTAGCGAATTTCCCATAGGGAAGAAGCTATTACCGTAGGTCTCATGGTAAGACTTAAGCCTGGGACCATGATTTTTTCTTGTTTAGGTGCCTAGAGACCAAAAACAATAGTCGTCAAAACTATACATATATGTGTCTGTGAACAAGATAACTGTCGTAGAAATGGTCCGATCAAGACCAAATTTGGTAGAGACGTGTATTCCTACATTTGCTCGGACGAGTTCGTAAACCAGACATATCGGTCAATCGGAACGGGTAGTTAGGGGGGGGGGTTGTACCCCAAAAATGAGGGTTTTGCGCATTTCTCATGTAATTTTTAAAAGTTTCTAATTTTATCTTTCACTATTAGAATCACCTTAAAAAACTACACAATTTAGTTCCTTAAAGTTTTTCTCTATCTCCAACGGTTACCGAGATATTAAAAATGTAAACACAGTACATTGTATTTTGGGGCTCCAATGTTAATCTTATGGAGGATAAGGAAAAATTAATGTTTCACTTATTATCCAATATTTTTGTGATGAAACTTGATATTTAGCTTCATGTGGTTGAGATCCATACCTTTATGGTTAAAAATCATAGTTTATGTGTTTATCATGGCAACTAACCTGCATACTCTTTTCCCATGTAATCATATAGAGATTAGGTAAACTCCTTTATTTTTGGACAGATATTGATGAAGCTTGATTAAATGGTCAAAATATATATTGTTTACGCTAGAAATACCTACTTTGAGCGTTCCTCACAGCAGCAAACCTGCATACTTATTTCCCATGTTAATCTTATGGAGAATAGGCAAATAACTCTCATATTTATCGACAGATAATGATAAAACTTGTCATATATTATTATTATTATGTTATTGATTTGGAAATTCGCTGAGTACGCAGGTCTGCTGTGACGGGGGTATTTGCGAATATTATTACTGTATAATGTTTTATCCAATTAAAACAAATAGTTTAACTACACTTTTACATCAGTAAAGGGTAATTTGTCATCTGTTAATAAAATTTTATAAGTTTATATATCAAATAAAAAAAGATTAAACCTTAAGTTTCCCTCTTATTCGGTTCAGGTGGGTACTTTGTTTTACCTTGTTTTCAACATTGTGTCGTTTAGTCACTGTCTCGACAACACGGTGTCACAGGAAGGAAGTTTGGAAGGAAGAGAATGACAGATTGGAAGGACGGGAGGGAAATAAATGTATCCAGAGTTTCGGGGTTGTAAGTTGCGGGGCTAAACAGATGATAGCGCAGCCGAGATCCCAGGCATTTGTAAGGGAGTGCGTCAAACCCTGGGATCGTCGAACCTGCCCTGTGTCACGAAACTCGCCTCGTGCAACACTGGAGTTTTAGTAGAATAGATTGTGTTTTACAATTAAGAAACACAATAACCCTTTTTAAAGAATAGAAGTAGTATTAAAAATAAAACCAACTACAAAAGTATACACTCGTATCTACGTTTTATGTGTTAAGCTAAAGACCAATCAAATTTTCCAATCAAAAATTGGCAACCCAGCATTAATTTATAATTAACTGGGACGTTGGCGACGTCCTGTAATCCTGCTACTTGGAGGTTACAAATTGTGGATAGTTGTGAGAGATGGTCGGTGGATGTAGTGTTCTCTTGTGTGGAATAACGTCCGCACTATTGAATACTACGTTAATCAGCAAAGACCATCCTCATAATTAGACCAATTCGTAATTCAGAGGTCGTGGTTCGGATTCCACGTTAAACTGTAGGTCCATTAGTTGCCATCGGCTGTTGGGCTATTAATTAACAGTTCTGTCTAAGGAATATTTCAGCCAGAGTCAGTAACAAGACTACAAGATCGCGCCCCAATCATCCAAAATTCATTCCTCATTCATACTTTGCTTAAGATACCTACCTAGGTAGGTCACTATTTTAGTTAAAAGTATAAAAGTATAATAGAATTACATTTTACATTTGTTTGAAGTTCTTTCAAAAATATTGTTTAATCAGCAAAGACATTATAATTAGACCAATTGTATTTATCGTGGTTATATGTTAAACTAATTATATACGGCTGTTTATTAATTAACAGTTTGTCTAAATATATTTTGACATAACAAGTACGTGGAATACCAAAATTATTTCTTTATATTTGTTTAAATACCTATGGGCAGTGATTTCAGTAAAAGTATAAGTTATATCAATAAATTTACATTTGGTTTAGTTTTTCAAATAAGTATTTTTATGTTTTTTTTTGGGATTTATTGAACATACATTATAATTATACTCAGACGAATATACACAGTGCCCCACGAAGAGGTTTACATGTATAATTTTATATTGCGTGCCTATTCATGCATGGACCTTTTTTAAACTTAACACAATTCACAAAGTAGTTTCTAAAAATATTCTGGGAAAAAATTTCATCTCCCTAACCTTCGTAGAAGCAAAATGGCGGCATATTGAAAAACAATACTTTAAAAACATTAAAAAGTGTGTTTTTGGTTTTATAAAATATTTTTATTGTTACATTCTAGGGCAATATGACTTTAGAACATAGTCTAATGAAAAATCTTAATGTCCCAAATTGCTCAAACTGTAACCCATCCATAGCAACAGTTAGTAAGCTCTTTCAAAGAAACTCCGTAGTATCCGCAGAAGTTTCTCTGATCGTTTTAGTTCCTCATCATTATTGAAGCTATGGGTATAAACCTTTTCCTTTAAGTAATTCCAAAAAAAGAAGTCACAAACAGTTAAATCTAGTGATCGGGGTGAGCAATATAAAAAATCACTTTCACGACCAATCCAACGGTCATGAAGGTTGTCATTTAGTAATTGCTTGACATAATTTGCAAAAGGTTACCGTCTTGTTGTAAGATCGCTTGATCCATTTTTGGTAACGTCAAATTGGGGAAAGACATGTTCATTTAAATACTCGTGCATACTTATTCCCAGTCATTGTATTGTCTGAAATGTCGTAAGATAACACGCCGCTACAGCTGACACTCACCCACAATTTTCAATATGACGCCATTTTGATTCTACAAAGGCTAGGGGAGCTGAACATTTTCCAGAATATTTTTAGAACCTACTTTGTAAATTTTGTAAAATTTAAAATAGTTCAGTGCATGAATGGGCACGTAATATAAATTTAAACGTTTAAACCTCGAACTAGGACACTTTTTACTCAGAAAGTGTACACGTTAAGGTGGAGTTACGAAGTTAAACTAAGGTTAGAGTTTTTTAAGAAAATGGTTTTAAGAATGTGACAAAAACCACGTCGAGATCATATGCATATTTATTAGGTATATGTTACCTTATACACACCAACTACGAGTGTGCTCTCTGAGGGGACACCCCCTGTCCTTGCCCCTCTCCCAAGACAACCCCTTCCTCTCGTTTTAAAGACCCACCGGATTTGTCGGATTCCTCGTCGCCAGAGACCCTTATAATCCGTCGCTTCGCCTAGACCCTCGTCCCTTCACGGTAATAGGGGTTGACACTTCCTCGCCGTTATTAAATTTTCTATTCCTTACTCTGTGACACCCTTATAAAAGTGTTGAAAGTGTGATTTATTCATTTAAAATATCTTATGCGATTTCCTTTACATTTTCATGCTTTAGCAGACTTATTTGCAGGAAAGTTTACTACTTCGTATTAAAATCTAAATATATAAAACAAAGTCGTGTTAGTTACACGCATTATAACTCGAGAACGGCTGGACCGATTTTAATGATCTTTGATTTTATGGATTCGTCTCTGCTCCGGTCACGCTTTAGGTTTCGCTAAATTCAATTAGTTTCCATTTTATAGCATTTTAAATTTCTAATGTTAATCTTATGGAGGATAAGTTTGTTTACAAATTTGCTAAAATCAAAACATTTGATTTCTTAAAACAGCTGTTTGTTTACTGTCCGTTAGCAATATGCTTTACTATCCAATGCCATATGAATCATTCATTAATGTAAAACTATGAAGTAAATATATGCTGTGTAAAATGAACAGCATTATTCGCCGATAATAGGTTACGGCTTTTGGGAATTATGTACTGTATTTTTTATTTTCTGTATGATTAAAAGTCACGTGTTTATTTGTTTGCCAAATAAAATAATTACAATGTTTATATATATTAATTTTATTATAATAATCAGCTGTTGAATATTTAAAGCTTTCACAACGAAGCCGCAATGCTATTTGACTTCAGGACATGGCCAATCTTAAAGTTAATGTATTTTCTTAAGTTAAGTTTTTGTACTTCTTAATGTATTTTCTTTTAGGCGTTACGCAGTTCGCCGGGTCAGCTAGTATTTAAATAAAATCCAATGTCCCTTGAGTATGAAAGGTTCGTTTTATAATACCACTACATTAAAATTGATCGGCGTACTCTAAAGTGAGCCTAAAATATTTTCATCAAATTTGTTTTAATTTACGTTATTTTGATTTATATTCTAAAAGATGAATAATAGTTGAATTACTTCGTAACAAATATACCTTATTTGTTGTTATTTGTTATCGACATGTAGGAGTTTTTGTAAACCTATTACACTTCAAACATACTTCAAACACTTGAATATATACTAAAGCATGACCCTAGTACTATCAAGAGCTGGGTGGTAAGTATCTCTGCAATATAATTTTTAATTAACTGTAGCTTTTCCTATATAATACCAACACACGTAGTTATAGACGATTACTTGTTTATAAACGTTGCAGTATCTGGTGAAATTACGATACTGCATGAAGACAGTGGATTAGGAACAAAACACCTCCGCTATCACAGGATAGAATTTAATCATTGTGTTGCTGTCGAAAGAATGTGTTTAACGTACACTTGTTCATAACAGTTCGGTTTTCATTTTGGAAGATACGAAACGCCCTTGAAGTACGTTTTCCACTGAGAATATCATTAGGCAAAGGGGTTTTTTTATAAAATAAGGTGAGCAGGTGTAAACAAATATAAGTAGCAAAATCATATGTTTATCATACATACGAGTCTTTATTAAATGGTTGTATCGATACATTACTTTATACTTTTTTTATACTTTTAACTCATGGCGATCTACCCAGGTAGGTATTTTAAGCCAAGTATGAATGAGGAATGAATGTAGGATGATTTTGGTGCGATCTTGTTGTCTTGTTACTGACTAAGGCTGACATGTTCCTTAGACAGGACTGTTAATTAATAGCCCAACAGCCGATGGCAACTAATGTACCTTTAGTTTAACGTGGAATCCGAACCACAGCCTCTGAATTACAAATTGGTCTAATTATGAGGATGGTATTTGTGGGTTAACGCAGTATTCAATAGTGCGGACGTTAATCCACACGAGAACACTACATCCACCGACCATCGCTCACAACTAACCACAATTCGTGACCTCCAAGTAGCTGGATTACAGGACGTCGCCACCATCCCGGTTTAAGACAACCATTGTTTAGGTTGAGATGGTGAAATTTTAAACGGATATGACAATTAATTGAATCCAAGCTATGTATATGTTTGTATGGTGTTGGGAAAAGGAGACAGAGCACCAACGGTGATCATAACATTATTTAATCCAGGGGAACTGGTTCTGTCCGTCCGCCAAGACCCGGCCTTGCGGTCGCACCTGTCACCACATCCTCCACACATCCTCTTCCAATTCCCATATCGATGCATACGTACAAGCTCTGTGGTTTACGATTTTTCTCATGGCTGTATGTTTGAGTTATTTCGTGGCTCAAAAATTGAGAAAATTTAAAGTAGACGTACTTTATTTTATAGTTTTTCTGTATTAAAACAATTTGTTTTTAATTTCTTTCCTTATAAATTGTATATAGAGAAAGTATTATTTGTCATAATTTTAGAATTTGTGTTGTGAGTGGATGTATCCGTTTTAGGGTCCCCTAAATCCTAAAAGTGGGGCTCGATGTGATGTCTGTCCGTTCGTATGTCTGGTTGTGTACAGCATGTATGTATATATTCACGGTATCTCCAGGTGTTATTTCATTTTTTTGAATTTTTGATTTTTAAGGGTAGTTCACCCCTAAAACCTTTAAAAATCCAAATTTCTCGAAAATGCCTCTTACGATTTTGACTAAAATTTGATAGTTTATAGTTAATAGAGTATTAAATAATATAACACCACACGAATTTCTGAAAAAATGACAGCTCAAAAGTTATGGGCTTTTAAATGTCAAAATAATCATTTTTTAAAGTTTTTCGCGAATACAATTAAAGTAAAGTGTCATTTGCCTACTTTAATCTGAAACCAGCTTAAAAAACAAAACAAATTAGTATTTTGAGTTGATTCTCTACGACTAACGGTTCCAAAGAAAAGATACATTTACTGTCCATGATAAACGCAGTACGTTGTCTGAGAGCGCACAATGTAATTCTTACGGAGATTTTAAAAAATAATTCCTTCCTTATTACATAACCGTTTTCCATGAAACTTGGTATGCAGCTTAAGGTCACATCACACAACGAAACCCACTCAAAAAACTTGATATTACAGGGGGGTCCCCATGAAATTCTATATATTTTCAGAAATTGGATGGTTATTTTTGAAACAATAAATTAGTTATTAAATGATATTTAGATAAACTTAGAAGAATACGATAGATTGTAGTTTTTAAATTTACCTAAGGTAGAAATTATGTCTATGTACTGATACCGTTTATTTACTTTAATAAAGATTGCCTCTTTGTTACAGGTAAATATTTGAAGTCATATCGCCTTATCGTTATCTGGTCGGTGAGTTTATTGATAAATTTATATATTTTTGTATTTAAATAATAAATGTTGCCTATATTTAAATTAAATTAAAATTTAGCTGTAATAAAGATTTAGTACAATTGGAACAAACTACTTTACTTTAGTAGGCTCTAGCCTCGATATAAAACATTGTGTTGAGGAGAACAATTATTTAGAGTCAGCGAAATAACTTTAATCTAAGCTAATACAGCCACTTCATCTATGGAACCTCTTTAGGTACGGGGACACTGTATATTAAAAAGCAGCTAGAGTTTTATAGTTTTCCAGTAAATAAAAACTACTCTTAATACATCAATTCGAACAAATTTCAGAAGAGATTTCATAAGTTATACTAGTTTAGTAAATTTAATAGTATTAACCCTACAATGGTTTTGAAAACATTTTTTGTAACATTAAACATAATTTATTTAAATTTTTATTGTTTTTTTTTGTTGGCTTATTAATATCGGACAAATATTGGAAATAAGTTCGAACTTGGATATGTCTGAAGGGAATGTTTTCAGTTTTTCTAAACAGCTGTTCTTATGATCATATGACGGCACTTCCGTTACAAATTTTGATCTGACGGATTGTCAATACCCTCCCCATTCCGTTACAAATTTTGATCTGACCGATTGCCAATACCCTCTCCAGAGTAAAGACCCTGTCAAAAAAGACTGAACTATTTATTACAAAATAAACTTGATGAGATCAGTTATATTCTACCAAATACCAAAATTTAATTATTCCATAAAATATTCCTTCCCTATTAATAATGTTACTTTTGCATCATCTTTGTAATAATCATATAGGCCTATTAAACTTTTGCAAATTATCCTCCCTTACTTATGTTTCGGCTTAGACGAATATTTTAGCTTGTAAAGTTTAAATTTAAGTACGTTCGTAAAGCACGTTCGATTCGGCTTTATTGTCAAAGTTTGTCAAAGGAATCCACGTAGTTTCCAGAAAACAATAAGCAACAGCTGGGATTGCTCCTTTGTGGCCAAGGGAGTTTGTGGGTTTGAAATAGTATTGTTAAGTATAATATAAATGAGTTTTCCTAGGCTAGCTTATTACTCTTACACACAATCATTTAGCCTTTGAGAATGTTTTTTTACTTTCTCCCCTTATACATAGTATATGGAGAAAGTATTGTTTTCGTCAAAATTTTAATTAAGTTATTATATATTCGTTTTATTGAATCCAAAAAAAATGTTTTACGTCCTAGTTTGTGTGTGTGTTGTGTCGTGTGTGTGTGTGTGTGTGTGTGTGTGTGTGTTTTATTACAAAAACCTAGTTGGTCCGATTTAGATGAAATTTGGCATGTTTGTATTATTCACTGTATCTCCAGTTTTTTTTATTTTTAAGTAGTTCTAAAAACCTAAAAAACCATGATCCAAATTTCTCAAGGCTCTAACGTTTGTTATAATTTGATAGATTATAGTGCACAGAGTATTAATAATTTGACACAGAATTTTGTAAAAATTCACAATAGTTATTTTTTTAAATGTTAAAAAATCAATTTTTAATTTTCAGCTAAAAAAATAAAATAGTTATAACTTCTGTTTGAACGTTATAAAAAAATAATAAACATTAGTATTTTGAATTATTTGTCTACACTCGGTTCAGAGAAAAGTTAAATTTACTGTACGATAAACGCAGTATGTTGTATGAAAGCGCCAATCTTATGAATATAAAAAAATTATTTTTTTACTTTGTTTTCCATGAAATTGGTATGAAGTGTAAGGTTAAATAACTAACAAAAGTCAAAAATCTTGGTTTGATTTATCAATAACAATAAATTATTAAATGAAATTTAGAATAATTTGTAGTAGAAACATGATAGTTTTCTTACGTTTATCAAATTTTATTAATGAAAGTATGTCATCTTCGGAACACTTGTTTTTAATTAAACCATTATATATTCGTTTAATTCGAATTACGTGTCTAATAGAATCGATTTTTAACGGAACTGCAACAAAATTATATTCATTGATTTAGCAGTAACTATTTTATAAAATAATTAATTAGACATAAATATGTTATTTTAAAATTAAAACTGAATTTCAATAAATGAATCACCTAAGTAATTTGTTGAATTGTAAACCTCTTATTAGAATGTATAGAAGGGAATAGTTCCTCAGTCTGGCTCCAAAGTTTGTTCTCCTAACAACTCTTCAAAAGAAATTTGACTGATGCTTTTCGCTGTATTGATAAAACGCAGCGTATTATTTATTCTCTAGAAAGCTCAGGCACCAAGAATCGGATATCCGATGACATTTGTCACTTTCTTATTCTTTGTGTTTCTCTGAAATTCGTCTTAAGTTTGTAAACAAATCTTTGTTATTTCTGGTACGTGTTGTAATATAGAACTGTTAGAGAATATACTTTTGTAATGGTGTGTACGAGGTATTTAATACAAAACTATGTACTCAATAAAAATATCGTATGCCAATAGTATAAATAACACAACTTTCCATTTTACGTTTATATATATTTATATAACTTTATGAATGAAAAATGATAAAAAATGAACAGAAGCTACCGGTAATCCATTGGGGGTACACCGACGGCCGCAATCGATGTTGATCTTTAACAAATTCTAATTCGTGGAATTGTTTATAAGTGTAAAGTATCTTTGTAATTTTCTTTATAATTGCTTATACACGAAAATACTACGTAATTTTTTCTTTACATTAAGGGATTATATTCTGATATAGTGATGTTAGTTTAATGTGATCGCATAAAATATTACAAAATTATATCCTGTCTACAGAATCTCAAAGCACTTTTTATTATAATGTTTATGACATTGAAATGGCTGATTTTCATTAAAATCGCTTTCAAAATAAATATTTTACATTAAGTTTTGTCATGGATATATCTTAGCTCTGGGTTGGCAATTTGTAAGATGAAAATTGGAAACAGGTTTCCATAGAAACTGCTTGAGCTATTGTATTGAATTTTTATTATATAAGAATAGGAATGGCTTTTTAGAAGAACTGAAAACATTCCCTTTAGACATATCCATGATCTATCCTATTTCACATGTATAATTTATGATATTATGAATTAATGCTATTAATATAGTTCAAAGTAGACGAAATATGGAAAGTAATTACTGGGAAAAAACTAATTTTCACTTCATTAACTGCAAAGTTTTTATAAAAAATAAATAAAAATACTAGTAGAACTGCAGTAATGATCTATTTATTAATTTTAATTGATTGTTTTAATTAATGTTGATATTGTATTTTTTTAAAGTAAACTACCGGCTGTAGATGTATTTTTAATACGATATTGCCATCATTGTAATCTCGACGACTTAAGTAAATATAATTCTCATTCTAAATGATAATAATATTCAGTTTCACCTCCCCTGCAATGGTGTTTGGAAGGTATAATTTATCAACAGATATTGTATACAAAAAAATACTATTTCATAGTCGAAAAAACAAAATCAATAAAAACTATTCTTACAGTTAGCAAATTATCGATACAAATACAAATACTGTAAAATAGCTATTTACCTTGTACCAGCTCTATTAAACCTAAACACTATAGTCCAACTCTTTACGATATGAACAGCGACGCAAAAGCTAAATCATGTGAAGATGCATAATTTTTATCACTAAAAGTTGATAGAAATGTTTAATCTATAACGGGTTTTTAATCAAAAACTCTTAATCTTAACCTTGTACAAAGATTGAACCGAAATAAATTCCATACGAATTCGTATCATTGTGAAAGTTCCTCAAAGGAAACCGCAAAACTACGGCAAAGCAGGAAACAACTCTTTGTAATCCTTATGTGATGTTGAATGGAACCGGCCTCATCTACTCTCGCTTCTCTGGGTTTTTTTTATTTTAACAATTCAACATAAGTCAATTGATTGAAAACTAACGTTATAAATCTTTAAGTTACATAATATAAGGTTATTTTATCCAAAACTATGAATAGTCTCAGGGTTATTATATTGTATAACAATAAAGTAATTGTTTAAATATCTGCTATTAATAATAAATTTGGAATTACTTGATGAAATTAGTTTACAGCTAAGATAATGATGTAGGGTTGTAAAATAATTCCAATTGAAGATCGTTATCATCTAAAAAATCAACAATTGTGTATTGTTGTGACTGTTTAAGTATCTTCATGTGAATCTATTTAACTGCAGTACATCCTTGTCTTGCCTGTTGATGTGATAGTGGCTTCATGTTTTGTCTAAACTAGCTACATCATGCAACAAAAATTATTATAATAGCAGATACTGTTGAAGCCGAACGGAAATTTAAATAAATATAAAATTATAAACTTTCTAACTTAAACCTCAATAAAACTTTAAATTTGCTGATTCTGATTTTATTTATTTAATCGGATGGATTGATTAGGTTAATAAAAACAATAGTGATACAATAAATAAAAAATGTATTTATATTATAAAACAAAATTAAACTGTCCTTTAAAATATGCTAACAGTTAATTAACATCATTAATATTTGAAATATTTCAATAAAAATGAAGTGATGCTATAAATATGTGAATTAGAGTCCTTAGGTTTGTCAGTCTTATACTAAATCTATTTCACCAAATGATGGTTGAGGAAACAGTGGCTGCATGGGCTTATGTCTTGATATGAATGTTCATTAAGTGACCAACAGGAATAAATATGTTTGTGAAGTATGATCTGGAATTAGTGATAAATTGAATGTAAAATATAAATGGAGTATTTGAGTATATTATGAAGGGATGCTGCTGACCCTTAAAATGCCTACAACTCACAGTTACTGTATGTATAATGCACTTCACAAAACTTTTCCTGATTTGCTTCCCTGTAGAGAGCAGGATTCAGACTGGCTGTGGGTGGACCACAACCTCTGAACTGACTTTTGACCTGGCAGCACTATCTAGGTTTAGTGTTTAAACTGAAATCCTCTTTTACAATAACTGAATATTTACAATTGAAAGTCACCTCGTTGTTTGTTAGTCTGTTCTATTTTAAATGTTTGAATAAATGTAAAAGTTACTTTGAATAAAAATATAAATATATATTTTTAACATTAAATAAAATAAAAGTGAGATGCTTAAACAGATACTAAACCATTATTTTACTATTGTGACATGTCGACTTCTGAACTAGGTTTACTCAGGTGTCATGTAACTCTTTCAAAAACACTATTAAAATAATTCCTCAGGAATAATTGTTTTTTATATTTTAACGAGCTCAACAATTTTATAATTTATATAAGTGAGCCCAACCCAACAACTAATAGTATTTCTGTCGTTTATTATCTTATAAAACCAACTTTTCATATTCCACACATACTTTTATTTAGACCGGCTGGTTTAAACACGATGTATAACACGGTTGTGTTATACAATTATGGGTTTTTTTCAGTAAAAATATTCAATTAAAATCCACGTTTTCTGGCCTCTGAGCTGATTTACTGACTAAATAATTACTACAAATACCTCGTCAACAGCTCAAATTTCCCAAGTACTGCGTTACGGCCGATGGGCGTTAAGATGCCATCATTAGACGAATAAATTTCAGCCACTTAGCGTCGTTAAATACATATTTCATACATACATATACGTTTCTCTGAACCAGCATGGTTTTTTTGCCGGACGCTCTATTATTTCTAATTTAATGAATTTTTCTCATTTTATTTTCCGGCAATTTGACTTAGGTTTTCAAACTGATGTTATCTATACAGACTTCTCCAAGGCTTTCGATAAGGTCGATCACATCATTTTACTCCAGAAGCTTCTCAAGTTTGGTTTTTCTGACAATCTAATTAGATTTTTCTTTTCTTATTTAATCGATCGTAAACAATATGTTTCATTCCATGGTTATCTGTCAAGTCAGTATGTTGTTCAAAGTGGAGTCCCGCAAGGTTCGAACCTTGGTCCTTTGTTTTTTATTATTTTCATAAACGACATAGAATTATATCTTAATGGAGCCAATGCACTGATGTATGCAGATGACCTAAAAGTGTATAGACCCGTGAGGACCACAGATGACGCGCAGGCGTTGCAGGAGTCTATTGACGGTCTCACCCGTTGGTCTCAAATCAATAAAATGAGTTTAAATGTAGACAAATGTTTTGTAATGTCTTTTGCGCGAAAGCGTATTAATTTGGATTTTGATTACTTTTTAAATGATCAGCGTCTGTCACGGGTCGATCATACTACTGACTTGGGAGTTGTGTTTGACTCTGAACTTTCTTTCAACTATCATGTACTACACATTGTAAAAAAATCAGCTTCGTGTTTGGGGTTTTTAATCAGATGCTGTAGACATTTTAAAAATGTTGGAAATATAAGGAAGATTTATTTATCATTGGTCAGGTCAAAGCTTGAGTTTGCATCAATAATTTGGAGCCCTTTTCATAATTTATATTCTGCTCTAGTTGAAAATATTCAGAAACGTTTCTTACGCTATTTGTTTAACAAAAAATTCGATTTCTACATGCTTGAAATACATTTTAAGGATCTCTGTATTTTATTTGATATTCAATATTTGTGAGTTAAGCGAGAATTAGCTTCAATTTTATACCTAAGAAAAATAGTTACCGGCATAGTTAATGATAGTTTTACTCTTCAGATGATTGATTTTTACACACCAACATATTATAGAAGATCAAATAGCCTATTTTCTCTGAGACATTGTCGTACAAATTATATTATGAACTCCTCTTTGAATAATATGCTTAGAAACTACAGTAATATTGTTGGCCTGAATCCTGATATTGACATTTTTTATCTGAGTGAGCACAAATTTAAGGAAAGGGTTGCCACTTTGCTATCTAACCACCAGTAGATAAGCAATGTTATTATTCGTCAGAGTTATGTAATCTACCCCCTGACATGTTACATGTTATATATTCTAAATGTATTGTTATATAGCTATATATTCTATTATATATACTACTCATTATTGTTTTATTTTTTAGTTGTTTTAATTTTGGCAAGTGAACAGGAAGATGGACACTGTACGAGAGTGCTGTTTGAGTTGCTATTTAGTTATAATATTGTTTACTGTTATTGGAGATTTTATTTCTCTGTTGTAAACAATTAAATTGTAAATAAATAAATAAATATTTACACATACAAAACACAACATTAAATTTCTCGATAGGCCTGTCTAGCACATATTAACGTCGTAGCCCGAACAGGTAGCTAACTGGTGTCATGTCTGCGGGGTCCTGTTTGTCGTAATGCCATCATGTCTTACACTTTGCCCCCCGGTCTAGGTTCCACTTGGCGATTCAAAATACTATTCAAAATAATATTTGATCGAAACTTCAACTTGTCTTTTAAAATATGATTAGTATTGTAGTTTTGGGTGTTTGGGTGTGGGCTTTGTTTATTTCATGTTCTTCTAATGTGTGTCGTTTTCTTTCCTGAATGTGTGGAGTATTTTAAGGCCCATGTCCAAATTATTTATGCCGTGATTCAAATCGACCAGGTGTTGGGAAAAATATGTTTTTGTTTATCAGCTTTCGGGTTCGGATGGTGTTCTTTGTATCTCGTTCTAAATGACGATCCGTTTTTTCTGTATTCATGCTCGGAGAACTAGCACATTTAATCTGATAAACACCTGATTTGTCCCCTTTATCTTTTACAGATTTTGTAACATTTATTTTATTCATAGATTTATTATCTATAATATTTTAAAGAAGAGGTGGTGTCTGTATGTTTGTGGGTTTGTTGTGGCAAGTAAACGCAAAAAATACTGAACCAAGCCGTTTGAAATTTTACACAAAGGTAGATCTTAAACTCATGCAACACATAGGCATACTCATTTCCTTAAAATCCTCTCGGGCTACGCCCTGTGAACGTCCTAAGTTTCAATGATTACATTTTTAGAGAATGAAAACATAAAATTACTTGAATGTCAACAGCTGTGAACACTAAAATTTGACAGTTCGGGAAGAAGAAGAAGAAAGAGCTGCCGTGACCGTCCTAGGTTTCAATGTTTACATTTTCTAATGACAACATCCGTTTGCACTATATTTCGACAGTTTGGGAAGAAGAAGAAATAAAGTTGATTTTTCAGATAAACTGCTGGATCGAAATTAGTGAATTTTTGAAATAGTGGAATGGTAGATTTTAAGTTTTTTTCCGACGACTGTCTCTATTACATTAATCCTTATCCTCTCCTAATAGTTGACAGATGTTACTTTGAAATGTTGTAGACACTCCTGTTTTGTCATTTTGTAAACAATGAAGAATTAATTAACAATAACTTAAATGTATCAGTAGAGCCTACACCTTTCAGCCTTTTTAACTTTAACTTTTTTTTAACTTTGGCTAGTTTGTCTTAAAAACTAGCTCGATGTTATGTTTCTTTAATTCTTTTATTTGGTCCACGTATTTCTTGTTATTATCATTATTTGTTGTCTTATTTCTTTGTATTACATTTTTATAGTCAGGTAAATTCAATACGGATCATTGAAGGTTTGATATAGTAAGAGTTGTGAACACAATGTATTCCGAGTCTCTTCTCCCCGCGTGTCTGCGCCACTATATAAAACGTTTCCCTCAAGTTATTTGTTTTGTCGAGACCCTTTGTTTTCACTGAATACTCGATACAGTAATATCAGGTTCCTATTCTCTACATGGCATTTTATATTCTATTACAGTTTTGGTACTATCTACAATCTGTAATATCTGTATTCTTACGTTTTCGGGTACGAATTAATATTAGTATATTCACTGTTAAGGTGGAATTGAATCGCCCATAAGATTATATTTAAATAAAAATTAAACTTTTAACTTTTTTCTAATATTGTGAACAATATTTATTTACTTACAATTGCTTAGTGGAATACATTTTTAATACCCTGCCAATTTTGTTTCGTGTATGTGTTCGTCAGAAAATGATTACATCAATTCATACGCGAAACAGATTTAATGATATCACGTAATTAAATTTCTGGTACAACTAGCCAAGAAGTAATTAACTATTTCAGTTGTGATCAATATCTCAATACATAAATGTTTTCCCAATATTTCATATTTATGGTTGAAATCATTCAATTATTTTTTTTGTAATTTTTTTGTAATTTTTTTGAAATTTTGATAAAATACATATATTTTTTCAATACGTAATTTAGTAATGCAATGGGTTTTAGATGTTGAAATCTTGCTTAGTTCTCATTTACGACATTGCATGTCCCATTAACTACTAAGTATTTCCTACATTTAATCAAGGATATTTTAATGAATACACATCAATCGTTGTGAAATGTTCCGTGTATTTTCTTCCTTTGTATAATGCAGGGTGAACAGCACGTAGCAAGTAAACAATACAAGCCACATGGTCCCTGGAGGGAGGGCTCGCCTGACTGGGGAGATTGATGACAGTCTTCTGCTGATAACCCAACAGCAGTCTTCTTGACGTTCAAGGAATCTTATCTCGTCTGTCGCAAGGGTATTTCTGCAACGTGACCTAAATTTGTAATGTACTCCTTTCTTTCAAGTTAAAAATAGCCATAAATTACAGCGGTATTCACTTAAACCTTTCTTATTATAATTCTTATATTTTATTTATACAACCTATTTGACTGGGATGGTGGTGTCATCCTGTACTCCAGCTACTTGGAGGTCACGAATTGTGGCATTATGAGCGATGGTCTCTTGTGTGGATTGACGTCCGCACTATTGAAAACTACGTTAATCTGCAAACACCATCCTCATAATTAGACCAATTCATAATTCCGAAGCCGTGGTTCGGATTCCACATTAAAACTGTAGGTCCCTTAGTTGCCATTGGCTGTTGGGCTATTAATTAACAGTCCTGACTAAGGAACATGTCAGCCTTAGTCAGTAACAAGACTACAAGATCGCGCCACAATCATTGTACAATCAACCCTCATTCATACTTGGCTTAAAATACCTACCTTGTGGTATGGTCACCATTTTAATAATCTAATCTAATCCATAAAAGTGTGTTTTTATACAGATATTTTACTTTCCATTTACGTTAATGGTGCAGGGTTGATTGATTGACTGTTGAGGGGGTTTGACTCCAGGTCACAACTAGTCAACCTTGTGGCTTATTGTGTTCCCCATAGATGCTAGATGGGTAATCTGATTTCTGTAACTTACACGAAGCTTAGGAGCTTTATCCCTATGCTATCGTCAAATATCTCACCTGCTTGTTCAAGACCAAAAAGGGCTCTTCTCCTTGCCCTTAATCTTTCACAGTCTAGGATAATATGCTTGGCTGTCTCTAAAGAGCTGGTTCAGGGCAGTTCTCAACTAAGGTATCCTTAGTATGGGTGTTACTCTAGGGTCTAAAGCATGAGGATCCTGAATTTTTCTGGTTCGTTACGGTGTGTGCGCGCGCGCGCGTGTGTGTGTGTGTGTGTGTGTGTGTGCAATACACAATGCACATGCCCCGACAGTGTGTTCAGCTAATCTCGGTTCCTGTCGTCTACTTCGTGGGAAAATTAGCTCAGGATTAATTTTATACAAAAATAAAATATTTTAAAAAATATAAAAAATATTTTTCTATACCAATTTACTTAAAAACTCAATGCAAAATAAATATAATTATGTTATATATTTACTATCATTTATATTGCAAATTAAGAAAGACGAATTGTTTAGTAACAAACTTTTAGTTTCAAATTAAAAGCCATTTTAATTTTAGTTTTACTTCAGACGAAATATTATATTGAATCATTTGAAGTTTCACTAAATTAAATATTACGTTTTGGAATATGTACACACACCATGCTTTAACAAAGTTCCACAATAAAAAAGGATGGAATACATTAGAAGCTTTTATGCTTGATATTGCGTCAAAGCCGAAGATTATCACGAAATATTATAATGAATTTGATAAAAAACTTACAGACTGAGAAAATGATTGCACTCAGACGGGGTTTTGCGAAAGCATAAACCAAAATGGGCATTCCGTTCAAAAGTCATTTTAACCCTTAAACTGTTGCACCAAAGCCCTTGACGCTAACCACTTGGCTAGCGAGAAACTTAAGTAATCATAATACAGACATTATAATAAAACCTAATAAAATCCTGCTTATAATAAATGGTTATATACAATTATTACAATTTTTAAATAATAACTACATTTTTTTAGATATAGGCTACTATTATTGACATTAAAAAACATTATAATTGTTACAAATGTGGCCATAGCACACAAAAAACATATGCACACACACACACACACACACACACACACACACACATATCTAAACATTGTCACAACGTAGTTAAAAATTGAAATCATGTAAATATTTTCTTTTTTTTAATAAAAATTACAACTTAAACATAAACATTTTGCTTAAAATTTGAATTAATATAATCCACAACTAAATATTACAATCGTATATTTTTACTAAAACAGCTGATTTTTTCACTAAAAACTTTATTCATCCGTTGAATAAATTATATAGAAAACATTCAGGACACATAATTAAGTTTTATGTGACGGCTAACTTATTTTATAAATTACAAAAACATACTATATAAAACTATAAACTAACATCACAGTATATCCAGGTTCTGTGGGCTATTTCATAATTAAAGGATCACACATAATGGGCTATTCATATTTATCATGTGACACTTTTACTAACGACTTCTGACTTAAACATTTAGCAGAAGTATAACTGGGGAATTTCATATGTGTAAATTAGCTGTAGTTTGGACGGATAGAGATAGCCTTTATCATTATTATAGGAATACGAGCGACGCAACTGAATATATATTCAAATAATCTTGATGTTTACTTTTAATTTTGAAAGGAATACATACATTTTTCCAAAATTCATCTTAATAGCACCAAACTTTAATTCAATTAAAAGACAATATAAGTACTATAGTCAGTTTGCAGTTCTTAAAGGTCTTAAAGTGTTGCATTACTGTCAAAAAGGAATATAGTGGAAAAATATGAAATATATAAGTTCTACAAGAACTATGAGGTTAATAAATTCACTTTCAATGACTAACTCTAATTTAAATCAAATTATTTTTTCAACGCCCATCTGCTAGATGAAAACCTATCTACATCAGCAGATAAACTGATCGCTGATAATATAGATAATATAACTTGATTAAAACTTTCCTGACAGTCTGTTCTTGGATAAGTAGTGCTACTGACAGGTGTCTAAATTCAATTTTTGTTTGTTATGTTGTGTTGTAAATGTATGTAGGTTTTGTTTACAAAAATTTGGAATTGTTTGGAAAATATGGAGTAAGCCGAAACATGTAACAAATAAATTTAAATCTTTGAACTGCAGACTGACTAAGGTATTTATTATATTTTACATTTTTCTATTTAGTGAGATCACGATTCAGGAACTGCATTGACAAGTCTTTACATTATTTTAATTATGAAATCCTTGTTTTATACTTTAGTATTAACACAACTTCACATTTTTACATAGTACAGTAAAGGCCAAAGTTCAAAAGTTACTTTTCTATGCAAAAATAGTTTTGCAACGTATTCGACTTTAGATTATTGTTAAACTTTTTCAAAGAGAGAACTCGGTGAGGTTTTTTACTTTCTAACTTCATGTAAATGTAGTTTCGCAGGAAGAAGGTAGTTTAATATTGTTGGTCAATATATTTTTAGCTTCTTAGTTTCTTGATATTATTATTCAGTTTTATGACTTTTTCTGTATAATCACTTATAAATAAATGATAAAAAATAGTTCACACATTAAAAAATATACTATCACCTATTTTAACATATTATCGCATAAATATAAAGATATATACCAGAGAATATTAAAACAAACATAGGCGAATTTCCCATAGAATAGAAATAGCAGCTTCCCTACCTCAAAATTTACGATACAATTCTTTAGTAAATTCCCTTTAACGAGCGGTATGTATATATATTTGCACAAGGATCTCAAAAACGGCTCTAACGAATTTCTTTAAATTTTGGTGAGGTAATTAAGGTAATGAGATCGATCCCCGTCCGGGGTAAGCTACATCTTTGTTCAGAGTTTATACAAGTTAGTAAAAAAGTGTTTAATCTATAATAATTAAGGTGTATTAAATCGGTTCTATTTACACCACATAAACTGTGTTTACATTGAGTAATAAATGTCTTTTAATTATGCTAATTAACTAATATAATACAGTATGTAATATTCTATCCGAGCCAACCTCGGTCACCAGGTACTTACTTAAAACTCTGGAAGGATTTTCCTTGTGGGTTAAAAACAAATTATAAATATGTAAATGCTTACTAAACAAGACTATTCTGCTCCATGATTGTGTAGTGTTGACAGAGGTGAGGTCCTCCATCCTAGGCAATTTGGTAAGGGGTAGTTTTCTGCCTCCAGACGAGCTCATCGACAGGTTGTTGCAGTTCTCCAGGTTTCTGCATTTGGAAGATTCCTGATTCTCCAGGAGAGAGAAGTTCAGGGTTGCGCAAAGAGCCGCTACGGCTGAAGTGCCTTGGGAGTAATCCGCCCCTTCGAATGAATGGACAAGTCTATCTGTTAGTTTAATGGATTCCATGTTTTGTGGAAATGTATGATTTATTAACTTTAGTGATACAATTGTAAAATTTGTCAATTTGCAAATATATATGAATTTTTTGTTGTTATGTATTGTTTGTTTCAACATGTTATAGGTTTAAAATCATTTAACCTCATTGTAAATCTCCTTCAGGTTTCACAGGAACGTTCGGTCCTTTAATGTATCAATCAACCAAAATTCCTTTAAGCGCAGCATTTTAAGCCAAATAAAGTTAACTAATTTCAATTCCTTATATATTTCTTGACGATACAATTTAAAAATGTAAACTTTTTCCGAATCGACATGTATAATAAATTTCTCTGAAAGTCAGTGATAAATTATTGTGAGGGCATGAAATAAAATTGGGTACCGTTGTAAATCGTGGAAATTTGTAAAAATTTGGTTCGTTGTAAGAGATTTGTTGTTATGTTATATCTTGACGAAAGGTGGAGAATGTGTCATGTGATTTTTCTGATGGTCTTTAAACGGTTTCCTGTAAGGAAAATAACAAACTAAAAGGCTGATGCCATTCATTTTGTAAGTGATAATATAATTATCTAGGTGTCTAGGCTTTCGAAGTAATAACATAGATAATTAAAAAAATATTCATAGAAAATATTCAGTAAATATTCCGTTCCCTTGTGGCAACGCAATCGTTATCGAGCGGTTGCAGGCGAGGATCAAGGTCGCATTTGAAGGAGCGCATTGCCCGTGGGAGCTCCATTAGCCCTTGACCTTTAGCTGCAGAACCGACCCGATGACAGCTCCGACATCAATAAAACCTGATACTGTACCTCGTTACTACGAGTCTCGCGCATTGTTCTGCCCGGAACTGACTATGAGGCTGTTATTGTCGTGACATAAGTCTGATAGAGCATCCTGTTATAATTCAACCTGCAATAAACAGTTAATGTCCTCGGGCTTATAACTGTTAACTTTGAAAATTAGATCCTTTTATTGGCTTTAAGGGAACACTGACGTCCCTATAGTCATGATTGGTTTTTACCGTATGAGCGTAGCTAGGATTGTAAGAATATAATAACAATATTGACATTGAAAATTTACTTTTTAATAATGGTAATATTTAAATATGGAAAATACACAGGTTTTAATATTGAAAGTACATAATTGAAAGAACAACTAGACAACTTTTAACAAGATAACAATCCTATTTGAAATTATGAAAATAAACTATTAAATCAAAAGAATGAATAAAAATAAAAGATAGAACAAAACGAAAGGGCTGTAAAATGTTAGAATAATCCATGGATTATTGCCTGAGTAAAGTGTATCTAGGGTAAAGTAAAGGGTTAAAGAAAAATTTTTCAGGAACCCGAGATATTATACTGAAAAATTGCTTACAAAAATTAAGTGCAGCCTTTTATAATAATAATCACTATTTTACCTGAATCACATAGAATAAAATTGAATTAATTAATGCGTTGATTTTGATAAAATGGGAGGACAACTGATTCTATACTTACTTACTTCTTGAAATTAAGAGATTTTTAACCGCGGCCATTTTTAAAACATATAAGAAAACTAAATGATACGTTGAAAATATGTTTATCTTTGGCCAATAAAGATGTGTGTAAAGTTTGGTTTCTGTAGCTTAAATAGTTCTTGAGGTACAACGATTTTCGTAACAAATACAAAATGACGGCTAAAGGCTAAACGAAGGATTTTTCGATAAATGTTTATTGGATATTTTTTTGTTTACTTTGATGAGTGCTATCACCCATTGTAGTTTATCCGCAACTTTAATGAACACCCTGTATATTTGTATAAATTTTATTTATTTACAATTTTATATTATAAAGTTTATTTAATTATGATATACCAGCATAATGCTCGATTTAGAATTATATGATTTTATTAAAAAACCGTTTAAGTTATTGGCTGTTTAGTTGGCAAATATTACCACAATATTACTTCAAAATATGGGTTATTTGGGTGTTTTTTTATACTAATTAATTAATCAGAGTCTCTTGATTAGTAATCTGACTGCACAGGCTACCAGTTGACCGATGGATTATTTAGTACCAAGTAATGTGCCATTAAAACTCCTTCTGTACTTTATATGGTGTAATAAATATTAAACAGTAATTTGCATCTAAAAGCCCCGCGCAATTTATGAGTCAATTTCTCGATCAACCTTGTTTTGGACAAGTTTTATGCTTTGCGATTCAGTTTATATATTGCTCTATTTGATCTATATGTTGACTCTACAAGCGCTGCTTTATAACTTTTACTATCAGCTTAAGTGATTTAGTTTTCATTACATTTACTTTTAAATAGTACTATTTACCATATGACAAAATATCGTTATCCATTTTAGATATTAATTTCTTTCGTGTTAATATTATTCTGGGATATAATTAACTACAGCTAGTAAAATTAATGTTAAGATTTGTTAGGTTTTGAATCACTCATGAAGGTTTGTGTAAAAACGGTTCTGTATACAGAAAATTGACAGAATCACTTTAAATCATCCTTATTGTCTTATCCATGTTCTTTAAATCACTAAAAGTCTTTTTTGAAACAAATTTCACTAATATATGAACTTGGTGAAGTTATATTTTATAAACACTTTGCCAGAATAAGTAAAAAAAATCATAACATCAAAGGACAAAACTTAAATAGTTTTGTTCTTAAACTATCCCTTTAATTGTACCTAAAATATCTTGTCGTTTGGCACCATTGCCCTATTGGACAAGTTTTATGCACCATAGTTGTATAGTTCACTTGTTCAAAACAAAATGTAATTATATAAATAATAAAAGTAGCAAAATAATTTTTTTATTTTGTGTATTTCTACGCCAGTGGCATTTTTAACGTTTTGATGGGGAACGGTCCAAACCCCATAATTAGTGAGTATATTAGTTAACTAAGAATTTAAGTTGAAATCACATGAATTATTTCCATCAAACCGAAAAATATAAATCGGGTAATTATGCGAAAAAATATATTAGGGTTAGAATAACTTTTTTCCTGTTTCCGCTTATTTTGATAGTGTACACTTCTCATTAAGGAAAAGGAACACAATTGTATATTATACAGTATTAGATTATTGAAATGGCGACCATACTAAAAGGCAGGTATTTTAAGCCAAGTATGAATGAGGATTGTGTGTAAGATGATTGTGGCGCGATCTTGTAGTCTTGTTACTGACTAAGGCTGACATGTTCCTTAGACAGGACTGTTAATTAATAGCCCAACAGCCGATGGCAACTAAGGGACCTACAGTTTAACGTGGAATCCGAACCACGGCCTCTGAATTACGAATTGGTCTAATTATGAGGATGTTCTTTGCGGATTACCGTAGTATTCAATAGTGCGGACGTTAATCCACACAAGAGAACACTGCATCCACCGACCATCGTTCACAGCTATCCACAATTCGTGACCTCCAAGTAGGTGGATTACAGGATGACGCCACCATCCCAGTATACCTGTAATTAAAAAAAGTAACCATTGTGTATGATTGAAGGTAGATGAAGATAGCAAACGCTAGAAGGGCGTAGCTACGCCGACGCCCACACAAAAGCTATTCAGTTTTACCACAATCAAAAGTTTGATTGCTGCTTGTTTTACCCATTGCGATTATCCTCTATTATAACGGTAGCAATTACTTGAGTAGCAATCACTTGGCTGGCAATTACTCCAGCAGTCTTTGCTTTCCCAATCAGAGGCGCCCTCTAATCTTTGCTACCTCGATTCAATTTGTATGCGGGGCTGCGAGTCCGCCCACGCAAATGTCGAGTTCCTCACGGACTTTCCCTCTCGATATTGCTCTAATAGTCAATACGGTATAATATTGTTTTAAAGTGGTAGTGTAATTTATTCATTAATATTAGTCTGGACAGTGAATACTAAATAGAATATAATGCATATTTTACATAACATGAAATTGCGACCGGAAAGTACAGATTTAGGATTTATAAAAATCAAATTTCTGTACGAATATTCTGGTGACCTACTCAGGTAGGTATTTTAAGCCAAGTATGAATGAGGAATGAATGTAGGATGATTGTGGCGCGATCTTGTAGTCTTGTTACTGACTAAGGCTGACATGTTCCTTAGACAGGACTGTTAATTAATAGCCCAACAGCCGATGGCAACTAATGGACCTACAGTTTAACGTGGCATCCGAACCACGGCCTCTGAATTACGAATTGGTCTAATTATGAGGATGGTCTTTGCGTATTCAATAGTGCGGACGTTAATCCACACAAGAGATCACTACATCCACCGACCATCTCTCACAACTATCCACAATTCGTGACCTCCAAGTAGCTGGATTACAGGACGTCGCCACCGTCCCAGTCAAGTCATACAAGTCATACTACTGAAAATACGGTTATAATATCCTCACAAAATTCAAATATATCTCGAATTATGCTCAATATTGAATATTTGGATATTTTTCGTTAGTTCACCATCACTATTTTTGGATAATTCCGTTAGTTCACTATCAATTGCGATATAGTATACAGGAAAACATGTCGTCATGAGTATTTAGGAGTGATCAGTTCAGGTTTTATCTGCAGGATTGTAGAAAGTCTTATCGCTTAGCGATAACAGAACCGCACAGCTGACACAGCGGCCAGTCTGATTGACGAGGCACAACAATGAACTTCACGCGTCTCGCGGATGAATGTAGAAATAAGGAGAGTGCAGTAAGATTTTATCGAAAATAAGGGATTTCGAGTAATTCAAGATTATTTTAGAAACAACCATTAAATGGTTATTGATGTTTTTATCTCTTTAATATTATTTTGTACCATTAATAACCAACCTAACCTAACTCCGTAGATGACAATATTCTGTATATTACGATGTAAGGCAACGTGAATTAAGTTAGGTTGGTTATTGATAGTATAAAATATTATTAACGAGATAAAAATATCCTTATACCTATGCTAATAAACCTAATTTAAGTATAAATAGTATTGGTGGTGAATAAATAGAATCATAAGGTAAAAAGCTGGTGGTGGTGAATTAACGGAAAAGATTCGACTATTTATTGTATATCTCAAATAACAAAAAATTCTTCAGTTTTTTTACAAACTCCAAATATTCCACTCAGTCTACAGGACTATGTATGTGTGTAACGTTTAATGTCATTTAATCGTCCATGGAGAGTAGTATGAACCTGTATTTCTAAATTAGTGTTTGATACTATTATAGAAATTAAATATTTAAATTACAATCATATGCTGAAATTCAATATACAGAATACTGCTTGATATTTTGGTATTTCAAAACGTGTGACTTGATTGTGTTACCTTTTAATTCATACATGTTTAAGCATTTTGTATTAATAACTACTTGGGGTGTTTACACGAATCGTTTATTATGTTTTTAATTTCGGTCGTACGACAATTATTGTCTAAACATTTTGGACTTTAAGTTATATTAAAAAAATAAAATATTTTCGAATTTGTTTTAACTTTATTGTTATTTTTAGCTTACTATTTAAAAGTTCATCTTTTGGCAATTATAGATATGAATTTATTTTTATTTCTAATAGAAGCTTTCGTTTTTTTATTTATTATGTAAGTACATTATCTTTTACCGTCCCATAACTTGCAAACCTAAACAAAACGATAATAAAGTTCGGTCTGGTTCATTTTGGCAACACGTTCCCAGCTCCGAAAACACCGTTGTTTGAGTCATATTTCCAAATATTTTTAGCAAACTGTAATATTTCTAAGTGGAAGGTGTTTGTTTGTGGAGCATTGATATCGTTCGGGGGAACCCAAACACGTAAATAAACAGTAGCCGGAGCGTGAGGGACATAAATAAACAGAACACATATTGGCGGCCATAACGGGCCACTCTTCCTATGATATTTACGGGTTGTCGATCCCCACACAATGGAAAGTTACGACAAATTTACGACGGGTTTGATGAAATATCATGGTTTGAATCCTTCCCTGAGGTGGCTCTAGGCCTGAGGCCCGCCCGGCGTTTGTCACATGTCACGCGAATAAATAAATCAGATTAACTGACGCAGTGCAAATAATATAAAAATTATTAGGTTATTTAGTACGTTTTTAGTTATTTTATAAACTCTAAACTAATTCAAATGGATAATACGTGTATTACACTTACTATAGTAGGATTAAAATCAATAGAAGCTTCAAGGTCACTTATAAATGCAGTTAAACTTTATAACATATGGTTGTGTCTGCTGTCTGTTTTGTTTATTTGGTAAACCTAACCTCTACATGCTGTTCGAGGAACATAGTTTTAGATGTAAATAAACTTGACATGATATGTTCAGTAACACCCCTCTTTTAGATTCATATTACCCCTTTAACTTTTTACTATAAGTGTTTATTATTTCAGTAATTTATGCTCCAAAAACTTGACAAAATAATAGCCTATAAAATAATTAGAATTAAAATCAAGTCAAACGAAAATCAAAATGTCGTTAGAATTATTATTTATTGCATAGAGTTTTGTCGCATTCTCCTTTTCAATATAGTATAGGCCTAATTCATAAATAAATTATTAATAAACAACATTTTTAAATAAACAAACTGAATTATTCTTGGTTTAATCACTGTAATATAAGCTACGTGCTCTTTTAGAATGATTACAAAACATTGGAAAATAATAATAAACAATGACCAGAATTCAATGATATGTGTTTATATAAACCATATGACTTAATTTAAATTTGACCTTGAGGCTTCTATTGATTTTAATCCTAGTATAACTCTTGTATTTTCGAATATGAGTGAAAGAGTTAAGGTCCACGGAATTGAGAAAATTTTGAAAAGCCATGTGTAAGTACATTCTGACTGTTTCTATTCTCATCTAAAATTTTAAACTAGTTTATGCTGGAAAAGAATGGGATGTTAAAATTATTACCTTTTTAAAGAAATCTTCAGAGTTGAGATAAAGACAAAACATAAACCATATAAACTAACATATTCTACTTAGCAATACCAACTCAACCACCAGCTATTCTAAAAAACGTGTAAAAACAACTTCCCTACAAGTAGGAAGCCGTTTAGCAAACTCACAACTTGATTGTACTTTTAGAGTGTCCAAGGAGTTGAGATGAATTCATTTGTTATCTAAAGACTTATTGTAAGTACAATTATTAAATACTTTTGGCATTTAAAATTTTATACTATCACTGTCAAATAAAAGTAGAACTCTCTAGAAAATTATAATTTAATTAGATATTGATAACAACTGTTGTGTCCAATATTTGGAAAGGGGACTTTCTCGGAGTTGAGTATTTTACACATATCAATTTTTTCCTCACTATTACAACGTGATTTACTCAGATTGACTCAGAAAATAATGAGCTTTAAATTTTTGCTGGATATTAACTATTATTGACAGTATAATTTGCCATATTCATACCATAGGAAAATTAAAAACCTTAAGAGTTTTGTACCTGAGACAGTATAAGATGCGTTATTTTGAGAATGGCCCGAATTCCATTGGGACGAGTTTAATGTACTTTATGACTTATGTAGCTTTGTTGTTTACAGAGAAAACCCAAAGGCAGAAAGGTAGCTTGTTTCGAACTACTAAAAAATTATGTTTCAGTTTTTTAGGATTTTAGGATTTTTTTGGTCGGATCGGTGGTCAAATTGGTAAAGAAGGGTTCACTACAACCACTGAACGACATAGCCAAATCTTATAGTTATTTTCTCCTTAGAAAAAACGAATTCTAACTCATATTATTTTTAATATCAGATACAATGTGTTATATGTGAGACACGTTTTAAAAATATACTCTGGCTATCAATTTGGCTATTTGGGTTTTCTCTGTAAACAACAAAGCTATATTGGTAAAATTATCTTTGATGAAGGAAAAATCTAACCATACCGAACATAACGACAAATCGTCAAACAGGCTTTTTATTTTTTCTTTGATCACGATAAATTCATTTGAGAACGTATGTTTCTTTTAATGTATTGACGTGATTACAGATTAAATATTATTTTATATCTCAGTGTTTATTTGGACGTTTATTGTCAATCCCAAAGTATATTTTTTTCATTGTAAAAACCACTAAATTTTATGTTTAGTAATATTACAATAATAAAAGTGCATACTCTTGTAAAATTAGTCATTTCTTTACGAGTACTATAATGCTACCACACACTCTCTTTTTTATCATGACCTTGATTTATATATTTTCCATAACAACATTTATCCTATAAATTACACTGTCAATTATTTCAATTCTAAGTAAAACTGATAAAAAAAACTACTATATGTAAGTAATTTAAGGATATTCTATTATAGTATGTGTATTCTAGTAGTATACTTTACATATGTCGTTTTTGATGAACTTTTAATTTCCCCCAAGGACATTCCCCTCATATCACAGCTGGTTAGCTTCCCTCTTTCTTCTCAAACCTCCAAATTAATCCGCACCACTTTGGTCACATCCGTGTTCACTTCCGCCCCACTGGCTGGGGCTCTTTCCCTACAATGACTAGTAAACCTCATTTGTTTCAGGACCGCCTGGACCACCGGGGAAACGAGGAAAGAGGGGGAAAAAGGGAGATCCTGGCGAACCAGGACCTTCGGTGAGTTCCTCCTGCTACTTTGGAATATTTTATCTTTATTTTTTACTTTTTTCTTCATTTTTACTACTAATTTCTTTAATTATACTCTTGAGTTTATACATTGTTATTAGTAAATAATTTTAACGTGTAATGCATTGCTGATTGAATATAGAACCTTCATTTGAGTTTTGTACAAATATAAAAAAATAACAAACGTGGTTGGATAAAATATTTTAGTAAACATAAATCTTATGTTTAATAATTTTACTTAAGTATATATGTGTTAATAATATAGAAATAACTAATCCACATATAGATTTTTTTTAAGTAAACTACCCTTCATTTAAGTGATATTGGTAAGTTACATTTGATTTAGTTAATTTTATGCACCATTTATCTCATATTTGAAGTTAATCACGTATGGACTCATGTATGGCATATATTTTACTTATATTTAACTTCTATAGTACTTTTTTATTCGTGGTTTGTCAAACATTCGAGTTGAGTAATGTAGAAAAATTCTTATCCAATATTTAAATTATCAGTAAATTGTTTAAAATACTTAGACATATAATAACCTTTCATATTGGCTAAAATTTTTTAGTCACAAGTTATTTTTCTTTTTTAAATTGGATAGAAATGCTTTGATCCCCGTTTGCCTTTAATTTGTGGCTACAAATAATTTGTGTTTCTAAGAATTAAGAAGTAAAAAATTAATGTGTCACAGTATGAGACTACAGTATTTTTTATAGCTTTTCATAGTTAAAAAATTGTTATATATTTTTCGTACTGAGACATCAGTATTTCTGATAACCAAATTTACCCTTACCGTTATATTATAATTTTGAAGTATTTTGTTAACACTTTTACGTCCACACAGACCTAAACAACCGAATAAAAACCGAATAAAATTATCGTTTGGGAGAACGGCTGCAGTGAATTAAGACCACTTTGAAATAATATCATTCCGGGTGACATAGATATCAATAACAAAACTCGAACCAAGGCCCAACTGTCATCCCCTTGGATGCAATCCCGGACCCCATTAATCAATTTGATCGATTCTCGAAAATATTTCCGGATCCGCTTCCGTTGCAGGCACAGGGTCTTGCGTTTGACTATCCATATATTCTCTAATTACTCTTTTTTGTAAAAGAACATTAAGGTGTTAAATTGCCATTAGATAAACAATAGTCTAAGCATAAAATAATTTTTAAATGATGATACATCAATATTTAAACATAACGTAATATTATAAACCATTATTTTTTATATTTACAGTACTCATACTCTATTTTACTCAGATATTCATAGAAAGCAACCAATTATTTTCAATTTTTTCTAAATCATTACAAGTACCTTTTTGTTTTTTATCATCCTAATAATATTGTAAAAACATTATAAAATATTATTATTATTATTACCATTCAAGCATATGAATTCAAAATTACAACAATTTGAAATTTCTTAGAGAATAACTTTTAACTTGACATTCTTATAAAAACTATAGGCCTACTACTAGCAACCTTTGTCACACAATTTGAATGCTAATTTAACAATGCCTGATTTTAAAGATAAATTCAATCTTTTATTGATTCAAGACATGGCACATTTTGCGATGCGTTTTTCGTGCAGGTACGAGGTCGATATTTCTAAAAATGTAACAATCATTTACATTTATCTGAGCCACAGTGCAATTAATTTTTTATAATGTCATAACGTTTTTATTTGATAAAAAATGGTATAGCATAACTAAAGTATGAGGTTAGTCTTAAAATTGTGATAATGGTTAAATGTTAATATCCTAATATGAATACACCAAGATGAAGTTTTTTTTGCAATTCATAAATAAACTCTTTTCATTCCTATGCAATATTTTTTTTATGTTGACTACTAAAACATGTATGCCATATAAAAAAGGTTACTTGTTCTCGAGAAAAACTCGGAACTAAAATAACTGCGATTCGAGATAATTCTTATTCTTAAAATAAATTTATATTTTTACTATCTATCATAAATATTATGTTTCCCAAAATAAAAACCATTAGGATATCTATTTAACACTTGGAAGGTTCTCGAGAGAAAATAAATTATTTAGACAAGAAACAAAACGGTGACTCAGTGAATAGGTGACGACATTCAGCCGATTTAAAGTATGTCAATTGTCATTTTACATAAGATCATTAGATTTTATCTTAACCCATAAAAAGTACATTAAAAGATTAGATCATAATTTTAAACACTTTATAATTCTTTACACAGAATTATGTATGTTTGATTAAGTTATGAGGACTGAATTCAAAATTACAACAATTTGAAATTTCTTAGAGAATAACTTTTAACTTGACATTCTTATAAAAACTATAGGCCTACTACTAGCAACCTTTGTCACACAATTTGAATGCTAATTTAACAATACCTGATTTTAAAGATAAATTCAATCTTTTATTGATTCAAGACAGGGCACATTTTGCGATGCGTTTTTCGTGCAGGTACGAGGTCGATATTTCTAAAAATGTAACAATCATTTACATTCATCTGAGCCACAGTGCAATTAATTTTTTATAATGTCATAACGTTTTTATTTGATTAAAAAATGGTATAGCATAACTAAAGTATGAGGTTAGTCTTAAAATTATGATAATGGTTAAATGTTAATATCCTAATATGAATACACCAAGATGAAGTTTTTTATGCAATTTATAAATAAACTCTTTTCATTCCTATGCAATATTTTGTTATGTTGACTACTAAAACATGTATGCCATATAAAAAAGGTTACTTGTTCTCGAGAAAAACTCGGAACTAAAATAACTGCGATTCGAGATAATTCTTATTCTTAAAATAAATTTATATTTTTACTATCTATCATAAATATTATGTTTCCCAAAATAAAAACCATTAGGATATCTATTTAACACTTGGAAGGTTCTCGAGAGAAAATAAATTATTTAGACAAGAAACAAAACGGTGACTCAGTGAATAGGTGACGACATTCAGCCGATTTAAAGTATGTCAATTGTCATTTTACATAAGATCATTAGATTTTATCTTAACCCATAAAAAGTACATTAAAAGATTAGATACATAATTTTAAACACTTTATAATTCTTTACACAGAATTATGTATGTTTGATTAAGTTATGAGGACAACAAAAATCTTCATTTATTTTTTTTGTTTTATCCTATATCTTTACTTATTTTCTTTACTTTACATTTTCTTTATTTATTTTCAGGGTCCTTTGGGTCCTCCTGGGAAAAATGGCTTTCCGGTATTTAATTTTACTTTTTATTATTTACTTTAAGTTTATTTTAGAAGAAATATTAAACAATTTTTCTGAATGATAGATATGTTAGCCTATATGAAGGTATTTATATACCTACAAAATATATATGCTTATATACAGCTTATTCTTTAACTGTGAATTTAGATTACATAGTTATGTTTAAAGTACAGTATATATTTAAACTTTTGTTTACATTATTCTAGGAATGCATATCATACTATTCATTCAGGATCATGTTTTTGCTGTCGTTCAACCATTTACGTTGTCAGTTTACATCAGTATCGTTTCGCTTACACACTCAATAAATTCTTTTAATTTTAAATTTGTTAAACATCCCATTCTTTATCAAGATCTTTATCATAATCGACGTTCAACATCCATATAATCTGAAAGTTTCAACTGATTTCTCGTCACGTCATCCCTGTGGCAATGCTGCATAACCTCACACAGCATCTTCACTCACCGCCCGACCTCAAGCCCTCTTTGTCTCAGGGCAAGCTCTTATGACCCCACTTTGTGTTTTCAGGGCCCAAAAGGCGCCAAAGGGGACCGAGGCTACATGGTAAGATTTTCGAAGCCTCACTAACCCGGGTCCCGCATTTTCTTAATATAGAATAGTTGGTTGTTCACTAATTTAGATTTTCTTAAATTTTTTGCTTGCTAGGTGGAGGAGTTATTAATTTCTTAAATTATATTTCTTTCTTTTCACTTATGATTTTTACTTCTTTTCCTTCGAATTAATAATTATAAATAACCTTCATGTGTTGACTAAGTAGTTTGTAGAATAGACGTCACTTTGTTTAACATATAATTCCTTTAAATACATTTCTCCTTTCCTCTTTCTCGTTTTAGTCCAGTTTTCTTCACCTCGCGGTTTCATAACTATTTATTTAGTGAGCGTTACGTGCGTTACAGTATGGATATAACCATCAGCATGTTACAGATATCCTTGTGATTGACTGGTAAGTAGCGTCAGTTTCATATAAAACTTACAAAAACTATACGTTAACTTTCTTCCTAGCATGATATAGATAATAGATATATAGTTGTATGGTACACGTTTGAGGTAATCCTAAATCATATAGATATTCGATAGTGGGTTATTCTTTTTTATTCAAAATTGAACAGGATAAATTTATATGACTGGGATGGTGGCAACATCCATCCAAGATACTTGGAGGTCACGAATTGTGGATAGTTGTGATTAATGGTTTGTGGGTGTAGTGTTGTGTGGATTAACGTCCGCACTATTAAATACTTCGTTAATCCACAAAGACCATCCACATAATTAGACTAATTCGTAATTCAGAGGCCGTGGTTCGGATTCCACGTTAAACTGTAGGTCCCTTAGTTGCCATCAGTTGTTGGGCTATTAATTAACAGTCCTGTCTAAGAAACATGTCAGCCTTAGTCAGTAACAAGACTACAAGATCGCGCCACAATCATCTTACACTCAATTCTCATTTATACTTTGCTTAAAATACCTACCTTTTAGTATAGTCGCCATTTCAATAATCTAATCTAATCTATAATGATAGACAATTTAGGCTTGATATAAACACATGAAGCACACTTTCTTATTCATACACTCTCAATGTCGCTTAACACAAATCTTTATTGATATCTTGTATGATAATATAGATAATATATAAATATACTTAAATTACTTTTCGACATAGGTATGTCTTAGCTCTGGAGGGGGTTAGTGTTGTAAATTTTTGAGATGAAAATTTGAATCAGGTTTTGATAGACCCTACTAGAGCTGTTATATTGGATTTTTAACATATAAGAATAAGAACTGAAAACATTCCTTTGAGACATATCCATGATCTAACCTATTTCCCTCAGGGAAGTTTATACAAACATTTTTAAGAAAAAAGGGTTTAACAAAGTAAACTTTTGCAATAGTTTATGATTCGAAGTGTAGCTTTTCAATTTAAAAACCCCCTTGAGATAATTGTTTCTTAAACCTACACCTTGTCAAAATGAAGTGAAATTACTTTGCCTTGGCTCTGTAAAGAAGCAATCTTCTCTGTCGACGCCCCTGCATTTAGTTGATCACGGCTAAAGATTTAAAACTAATACTATACGAGATCAACTTTAAATAATTTCCCGTTCTGAGCAAGACCCTCTTTAATGTTACTTTCCAAGTTAAACTCCATTTCCATCAGTTTTGTTTATTTATGAACTTCTTAACGACGTTGCCTTTAACAACAAATGTTTAGCTCCAATAAAACGTTACTTAAATACTACCTCGGGAAAATACTAGAGGGTATTTAATAAAATGAAGAGATATAAAACGAGAATCGCCGCAAGCGATTGGGTTGGGAGTGAAAACTTTTCTCCATTTGCTTCGACTTTTGGGAAAAGTTTGTAATTTTATTTGATTTGACTATAGTCACGCTCAGATGAAAAATCCCAAACTTTAGACATATTTGTGTAGTGAATTTGTTAAATATACAATTACATTTAAAGTTCGGAATCTTTCAATTTTAACAAACTAATGACGTTTTCTCAACCCGTTATGAAACGTAATACTTGTCAAATGTCCAATTGACCGTATAATGTTTATACAGTTATAGTTATTTTAGTACATCCACTAACAGTTTTTTAACCAACATCCGTTTGATCTGCTAAAGTAATCCTACATATATTTAGGTTCTCCTGTAAAATAAACAGGATATTAACGACTTCAAATTAACCAAATATTCCATAAATAAACCCTGTTTCTTTTGGTGACCTGGGATTTATTACGAACTCTCTTACAAAGTATTTACCATAAAATCTTCTAATGAGAAAATATTTGCATTTAATCGGTTTTTCAGTATTCTTAAGTGTAACTATCATGTTCATGGTGAAACTAAACTCACCAACTAAACATTTAAACCAATGGAGATTTTTTACATTATATAGAAAGGTAATCATAAAATGATTAATTACCTAGCCATCTCAACTGTTCATACAGATATTAAATACAAAAAAACTTCATATTAACCATTTTAAACACTCTTACCACTGGAGTCGATAGAGTAATAATAGGTTTACTTGTTCTGGGATTAAAATTAATTTTTTTAAGGTACTGTAACCATTTTTATCTGAGTATTATTTTATGGCATAAATATGGTATATTATAAATCACTATACTACTGTACTTACTGTACTGTAAGACTGGGACAATGGTGACGTCCTGTAATCCAGTTACTTGGAGGTCACGAATTGTGGATAGTTGTGAGCGATGATCGGTAGGTGTAGTGTTCTCTTGTGTGGATTAAAGTCCACACTGTTTAATACTACGTTAATGTGCGAAGACCATCCTCATAATTAGACTAATTCGTAATTCAGAGGCCATGGTTCGGATTCCACATTAAAAGTGTAGGTCGCTTAGTTGCCATCGGCTGTTGGGCTAATGAACAGTCCTGTCTAAGTAACGTGTCAGCCTCAGTCAGAATCAAGACTACAAGATCGCACCACAATCATCTTACACCCAATTGGCTCAAAATACCTACTTTGTGGTATGGTCGACATTTATATGTAATCTAATCTTAACACACAGGCTACACTATACTATTTTATACTATTGCCAATTACTCATTACAGATTAAATATACGGTAGGAATTCAGAAATTGAGGTTTTAACATGGAGTAAATAATATCTTTAGAATTTTTTTTATTTGCTTTGGTAAACTCTGGTGGCCACGGTCTCTGGACAACAAAGGTCGATTACACAAAGCTTTCAAATAATTAACTGTCACGTATTGTTTTAATCGCAACTTCTCACAGGTTATCCAATTATGCAAAAAGCCATTCGAAGCACAAAAAACTTCTCTCGTAATAAAAACACGTGTTTTTACTGCTCAAAATTGTTCTTCTTAATTTATGTGCAAAAATATATGCACACTTTTGTGTAAATAAAGGTCATATATTTACTGCGATCATGCGTTTGTTTGTTTCTGTTCTGGCATTAAAATCAGTATTATTGATGAATACGTAAACATATTTGTTTGAAAAATAGGAAATATTTTACATTATTAATGAGATACCATAAAGGTTAAGGTATCTAAAAATAGGGATTGGATTTGTACTAGATGTGAGATGTTTTAACTATCATTTATTTATATAAAATGAATTTTGTTAAAGTTTACAAAAAATTGCTAAAAAGCTATGCAAAGTTAATTTATTTTGGTTTTCTATAGATACAACTACCCTAAAATATCATAGAATTAGTTACAGTTTATTGACAATCAGCTATCAATGATAGTTTAAAAAATCCATTATAAGAACTATGTACAAAGAAATAATAAAATAAGGCAACTTTAATGAAAACTAAAATAAGATATTTGAAACAGAGTTTGATGCTATTTAATAACGAAGCAATCTTCTTTAAAGTGACAGCAAGTACATTATAACTGCTCAAGTTTTAAAATAAACAAAGACATTATGGCGTCAACCTTTATAGGATTTTGTCCTGACGTCTAAAGTGTTTTAAGTTATGAAACTTAAACTTTAAACTTTGATCTTTCATAAGTTTGTATTGTTTGCAGTACTATTTTTTAAGAAAGTTTTTTTTTAAATAACATTTATTTGGGAGCTGTGATGGAAATCGCTTATTATATCATATTCATTTATATACAAGCTAGGGAAATTTGATGTGTACTCATATATATAATATGAAAATGAAATAATGATTTTTCCTCCATTATCAGTTACAATATAAAGTACATATTTCTTAGTTTAGGAAGATACTAGCCACTGTTACAAATAGTGTGGCTAGTTTGAATAAAACAAAAAAACAGGTTAAAAACTAGAAACTTATGAGTCCAGTCCTTCAAGTAAAAAACAGAACTGTAGATAAGTTGCTCCTCGCAGCGTTCTCATTGGAGATAAATAAAAATTAATGCACATCTTATTGCAAAACTTTATTGAATAACACGATGGAGTAGCTATACGTCTCTAATCCCAAAAATCCATGGAGTGAGTTTTCTACAAAATTTTCTCAAATCATTTGACTGTTTAATTTCGAGTGGTAATGCATTAAATAGTTTACCACTGGAATAATTTATAGCTTCTTCTAAATAAAACTTTTTTAACTTAAGGCAGCCTGATTAGGTTTTGATTGAAGCCTCTGGTCGTATAATGGAATTTGTCCGATCCTAAATTCCCACTTCTGGCATAAAACAAACGTAGAACTTTATAAACTTTATCGACTTTATATATAAATGTTATGTAGATAATATTTTACGGTGATACTATTTCATTTTAATTTTATTTTCAACACAATATTTAAATTAAATTTGTATTCCACCTCCAACCAAATTGCTTCGGTAAACACGCCTTAAAGAAAGGGCAAAATGAAATATAGTTTTAATTTACACTCGCGGCAGTAACTCAGGGCCTCTCGACTCCGCGCCAGCAATTCCCTTGTTTTCATCTCAAACTAAAGAAAAATTAACCTTATTTACTGCATACCAATTTCTACGAAATTGTTAAAATAATTATTACTTAATAGTTTTAATTAAAATTAAAAATTAACATTGGCATCCATTCATTTATTATGTGTTATACTTCAATAATATCACAGTTTTTAAAATTTTTCCTATACCGAAAGCTAAGATAATTAACTCCTACTATGACGTATAATACTCCAAACATACACTTGGTTACTTTTTGGTCTGTCTTCAAGAATAGAATAAGTATATACTGTTAAAAAAGATTTTCGATTTAAATATTTGTACAATTACCTAAATTTTACTTTAGGGACAGTTTAACCATTAGATCAATTCACCGTACCAGACGGTCTAAATGTAAAATTCATTCTGCATTAAGAGGTAGGTACCTATATAATAATAAAAATTATGCCGTTGATAGATAAGTTATTAATTGAACAGGTTCCTGTCTAAGGAACATGTCAGCCGAAAGACGAAGAGTGCGAAAACGCTGGTCTAGGGGTAGAGCGCGGACTTTCTGTTCCCAAGGTTCCGGGTTCAAATCCGGCCAATCACCAATGGCTTTTTCCTAAGTGATAATGTCGCAACCCACTAGGTCTAGCCTGAACTAACGATTAAAACGGATTCGGGTGATGGCTTTTTTACATTAAAGAGCCCTAACTTTGAGCCAAAATTTTTACAAACATGTGGGTGGTGTCATATTATTTAGTACTCTGTTCACTATAAACTGAAAATTTTTAATCAAAGCCGTTAAATCCATTTTTGAGAATTTTTTACGTTTTAAGGGTTTTAAGGAGTGAACTACCCTTAAAAATAAAACATTCGAAAAAATGAAAAAACACCTGGAGTTACAGTCATACATACCAAATTTAATTTAAACGGTACCAACGGGTACCAGACACACGCACACACAGACACTCGGACGGACAGACATCACGTCGTAACCCACTTTTTTTGGATTCACTCCCAAATACTCACTCCCGAATACATCCACTGTCAACTACAAATCCGAAAATTTTGACGAATACAATACTTTTTCTGTACAGCCTACTATGCATAAGGAGAGAAAGTAATAGAAATCTATATAAATAAAATTAGTGTTTTGTCTGTACATTGCTCAGAATTATTCATTTTTTAGTTATTCTTACTTTTCGTGCGTTAGAAAAGCCGAAACCGGTCTTATCTCAATTTTTGTCTGTTTGTCTGTGACGCTCCATGAGGCATTTTACGCCGTCTTCTCCGAAAGAAACGGGGGAAATTATTACAATGAAACTTATTTCATGTATTCCCTACATTCCAGAGAAGGTTTATAAATGCTTTAAATCGCCCGCCGCCTCTTGAAAAGTAAACAACGAGTATTTAAAAACCCACTTTTACGCGATATTACTCGCATTTTGATCAGTTTTCAATGAATAACCTACTGCTAATAATCAGCTGTCTTTGTAGTTTAAACATTTAATATAAATAAAAACAAACAGCTATCAAATCAATATTAGTTTATATTGGTCATCGATTTTATAAACCCGTTTCGAAATCATACTATATTAAAAAGTTATTTTAACGCATAACTAATTATAATAGTGGTATAAATCCTCTAATCTATTTAATTGTAAAGTAATGCTAAATAATAAAGCTGGGTATTGATTTATTTTCTTCGTATTGATTTGTTTAGGATTTCAGGTTTACATTTTGGTATGATAATCTTTCTTCTTTAAACTGATGCCTACAACCCGTACAAAGGACGGGCTTACTGCTAGTATTCAATAATATTTTTAAAACTTTAAACTTTGATCTTTCATAAGTTTGTATTGTTTGCAGTACTATTTTTTAAGAAAGTTTTTTTTAAATAACATTTATTTGGGAGATGTAATGGACATCGCTTATGATATCATATTCATTTATATACAAGCTAGGGAAATTTGACGATATATATGTACTCGTATATATAATATGAAAATGAAATAATGATTTTTCCTCCATTATCAGTTACAATATAAAGTACATATTTCTTAGTTTAGGAAGATACTAGCCACTGTTACAAATAGTGTGGCTAGTTTGAATAAAACAAAAAAAAACAGGTTAAAAACTAGAAACTTATGAGTCCAGTCCTTCAAGTAAAAAACAGAACTGTAGATAAGTTGCTCCTTGCAGCGTTCTCATTGGAGATGAATAAAAATTAATGCACATCTTATTGCAAAACTAAAACTAAATTTTAAAGATATAACTTAACTGGTTCATATACTGAAATAGGTTATTTATTGAATAACACGATGGAGTAGTTATACGTCTCTAATCCCAAAAATCCATGAAGTGAGTTTTCTACAAAATTTTCTCAAATCATTTGACTGTTTAATTTCGAGTGGTAATGCATTAAATAGTTTACCACTGGAATAATTAAAGCTTCTTCTAAATAAAACCTTTTTAACTTAAGGCAGCCTGATTAGGTTTTGATTGAAGCCTCTGGTCGTATAATGGAATTTGTCCGATCCTAAATTCCCACTTCTGGCATAAAACAAACGTAGAACTTTATAAACTTTATCGACTTTATATATAAATGTTATGTAGATAATATTTTACGGTGATACTATTTCATTTTAATTTTATTTTCAACACAATATTTAAATTAAATTTGTATTCCACCTCCAACCAAATTGCTTCGGTAAACACGCCTTAAAGAAAGGGCAAAATGAAATATAGTTTTAATTTACACTCGCGGCAGTAACTCAGGGCCTCTCGACTCCGCGCCAGCAATTCCCTTGTTTTCATCTCAAACTAAAGAAAAATTAACCTTATTTACTGCATACCAATTTCTACGAAATTGTTAAAATAATTATTACTTAATAGTTTTGATTAAAAATTAACATTGGCATCCATTCATTTATTATGTGTTATACTTCAATAATATCACAGTTTTTAAAATTTTTCCTATACCGAAAGCTAAGATAATTAATTAATTCCTACTATGACGTATAATACTCCAAACATACACTTGGTTACTTTTTGGTCTGTCTTCAAGAATAGAATAAGTATATACTGTTAAAAAAGATTTTCGATTTAAATATTTGTACAATTACCTAAATTTTACTTTAGGGACAGTTTAACCATTAGATCAATTCACCGTACCAGACGGTCTAAATGTAAAATTCATTCTGCATTAAGAGGTACCTATATAATAATAAAAATTATGCCATTGATAGATAAGTTATTAATTGAACAGGTTCCTGTCTAAGGAACATGTCAGCCGAAAGACGAAGAGTGCGAAAACGCTGGTCTAGGGGTAGAGCGCGGACTTTGGTTCCCAAGGTTCCGGGTTCAAATCCGGCCAATCACCAATGGCTTTTCGCTGAGTGATAATGTCGCAACCCACTAGGTCTAGCCTGAAGTAACGATTAAAATGGATTCGGGTGATGGCTTTTTTACATTAAAGAGCCCTAACTTTGAGCCAAAATTTTTACAAACATGTGGGTGGTGTCAAATTATTTAGTACTCTGTTCACTATAAACTGTAAATTTTTAATCAAAACCGTTAGAGCCATTTTTGAGAATGTTTACGTTTTTAAGGGTTTTAAGGAGTGAACTACCCTTAAAAATAAAACATTCGAAAAAATGAAAAAAACACCTGGAGTTACAGTCATACATACCAAATTTAATTTAAACGGTACCAACGGGTACCAGACACACGCACACACAGACAGACAGTCGGACGGACAGACATCATGTCGAAACACACTTTTTTGGATTCACTCCCAAATACTCACTCCCGAATACATCCACTGTCAACTACAAATCCGAAAATTTTGACGAATACAATACTTTTTCTGTACAGCCTACTATGCATAAGGAGAGAAAGTAATAGAAATCTATATAAATAAAATTAGTGTTTTGTCTGTACATTGCTCAGAATTATTCATTTTTTAGTTATTCTTACTTTTCGTGCGTTAGAAAAGCCGAAACCGGTCTTATCTCAATTTTTGTCTGTTTGTCTGTGACGCTCCATGAGGCATTTTACGCCGTCTTCTCCGAAAAAACGGGAGAAATGATTACAATGAAACTTATTTCATGTATTCCCTACATTCCAGAGAAGGTTTATAAATGCTTTAAATCGCCCGCCGCCTCTTGAAAAGTAAACAACGAGTATTTAAAAACCCACTTTTACGCGATATTACTCGCATTTTGATCAGTTTTCAATGAATAACCTACTGCCAATAATCAGCTGTCTTTGTAGTTTAAACATTTAATATAAATAAAAACAAACAGCTATCAAATCAATATTAGTTTATATTGGTCATCGATTTTATAAACCCATTTCGAAATCATACTATATTAAAAAGTTATTTTAACGCATAACTAATTATAATAGTGGTATAAATCCTCTAATCTATTTAATTGTAAAGTAATGCTAAATAATAAAGCTGGGTATTGATTTATTTTCTTCGTATTGATTTGTTTAGGATTTCAGGTTTACATTTTGGTATGATAATCTTTCTTCTTTAAACTGATTCCTACAACCCGTACAAAGGACGGGCTTACTGCTAGTATTCAATAATATTTTTAATTTTAAACTAATCTTTTTTCTAAATCTTAAAAAGAAGGAAACGTATAAACGTAATTGGTGGCCGTGATAAGCTGACCGAGCCGCGGGACGGCCCTCAGACATCCATTACCCGTGATAAGTCCCGGATCAGCAAGGTAGGGAGGCTTATCTGTTGGTGTTGCGAATGAAACCCGACAGCTAATTAATTCTGTAGGTTCAGTGTTCAGTTATTACACATTATTTTATTACCGAATTTCCCATAGGGAAGAAGCTTTTACTGTAGGTCTCATGGCAAGACTTAAGCCTGGGACCATGTTAATTTTTCGTATGTTTTATATATATATATATATATATATGTGTGTGTGTGTGTGTGTGATTGTGAACAAGATAGCTCTCGTAAAAATGGTCCTATCAAGACCAAAATTGGTAGAGACGTGTACTCCTACATTTGCTCGGACAAGTTTGTAAACCAGACATATCCATCTTTTGGAGCGGGTAGTTTTAGAGAGGTTTTGTACTAAGAAATGGTTTTTTGCGTAAAAAACTACACAATTAAGTTCCTTAAAGTTTTTCTCTACCTCCAACGGTTACCGAGATATTAAAAAATCTAAACACAATACGTTGTATTTTTGGGCTCCAATCCTAATCTTATGGAGGGTAAATAAAAATTATTTTTTCACATATTAATTAATATTTTTGGAATAAACTTTATATTTAGCTTCACGTAGTTGAGATCTATCCATTTATGCTTAAAAATCAATGTTTATGTGTTTATCATGGCAGCAAACCTGCATACTCTTTTCCAATGTTAATCACATAGAGAATAGGCAAACCCCTTTATTTATGAACAGATGTTTATGAAACTTGGCATAAATTATCAAAATTAAAATTGTTTATGCTAGAAATGCCTACTTTTAATGTTCCTCACAGCGGCAAACCTGCATACTCCTTCCTATGTTAATCTTATGGAGAATACGCAAATAACTATCATATTTATCGATAGATACTGATTAAACTTGTAATATATTATTATTATATTGATTTGGAAATTTGCTGAGTACGCAGGTCTGCTGTGACGGGGGTATTTATATACTATTCTATCGTATTTATATACTATTTTATCGTATTATGGCCAGATCATTTCCCCTAAGCTACCGTGCTGGTTTTTCTTGGTTTGCGAAATAAAAGTGTGTAATGTCTATTGTAAAGTTCTGTAGCGACTCGTGTCTATGCACATGTGGAACGTCTATTCACTAACAGTTTCAAATATATTATTACACTGTTAAAAGTTTCAATTCATTCATGTTTAATTAAATTCATTTACATAGTGGGAATTCTATTTCTAATTCTATTTTAAGTTAGTAATATATTTTACCAAACATATTTTTAGAATATATATGCCACTTGATTTAAATCAATAAAAGTTTGTTAATAGTTTTGAAACGTATTTACCACAAAAAAATAGATAGGTTTATCTCTTAATGCTACTCTAACAATAGGTCCAATAATGGTGTGTGGTTGGCAATCGGTGTTTTTAAGTTTCATCCAGTTGTATTAATACTTTTGCTATTCCACCATTGGGAAAATAATAATTTTAAAATCTGTACATAATAATTATTGATTTTCGATCGAAATTTATCTTCACATTTTTAAGAAACTAAATTAGTTATTGATACAAGTTTAGAGTTTTTCTCTCAAATAGCTTTTAGCTAGAGAGGTAAAAAATGGTTCTACTGTGTTAATTATATATGTATTTATTGAAATAAACTAATAGAACAATTTTAAATTGAATGAGGGACGTTTTAGGCCATTGTCATGAAATTGTAAAAATGTCAGCTACTCCACAGAATTATGTAATTTTATTTCATTTAAAATATATATTTAATTGAAAAAACCTTTGACGATGCCAATTAAATGAATGAGTCTCGCAGGTAAATCAATTCGCTCATAAAATAAAGCGAAAACCCATCATTAAGAATAATTGAAAGGTGCTGGCGGGCGCAGTTTAAATGGAAATTTCTGTAACGAAGTGAGCGATTTAAAGATCCTGTTGAGTGTTTAATTACAGTTGCTGAAGGCGATAATTGTTCGGTTACGAAGGTTCCGTTGAGGTCGCCAACAATCGGCGATTCTAGCGCTCCTTACGTCAACAAGCCTCAACTACTGTACGGCCTGCTCACGGGTCTTCAGCTTAGGTTCATGATTTTTTCCAAAATCTATTGTCAAACCCTTTTTAAATACATCAGTGTTTTTCCAAGTTTTAATTCTTAAAAACTACATTGATAGAATTTTTCGTAGGTTTATTTAAAAATTAAGATTTATATGATAAATTAAAGTTTTCCAACGTAAATAATTTACTTTATGTAGACTTACAGTGTGGTAAGCTGCTATAAACTATATTTCAATGAGAAACATTTTCATCTGATTGTTTTCTCTGAGACATAGTGGATATTTTAACAAATAGTAAAAAAACAAAGGAAACGTAATAAAATAAATAAAAATTTATATCATAGAATATAAAACATATAATACATTTAAAAAACATATTTAAATTAAAAAAGATGTAAAAATTAGAATAACAGATAATTATATTTTATAGAATAAAAAAAAATATTTATAAAGATTTGAAAACAAAAAATTTAAAATAAAAAAATAATATAAAAGTCTGAGCAGACAGTATGAAAATTTAAATCTTAATCTATAATATTATTAAAGTTTATTTATCTGTGACAAGTAAATTATTGCGAAATATACCAGACCCTTTGAATTGACACAAAGGTAGATCTTAAACTCTTTATGGAATATTCATTTCCTTAAAATTTCCTATGGCTACATTTACAATATGAAAAATTAATTTTTCCATATAAACACAAAAAAAAATACAAAAGAGTTCATCGCGTTCTAGGTTCAATATTAAAAATCAAACACATTTTTATTTTCAATGTTAATTAAGAAGAAAAATTTAAATTTTCATATTAATCAATATGATCTAAAAAATTGATATTTATCTTCATTTGTGGTTGAGGTATCCATTTAAGCTTTCATAGTTTTTTTAGTTTTATCATTATTATTTTTTAAAAACTACTAAACACATAATTTTTTAGCACTGTTATCAGATGTAAAACAAGTTTCATCAAAAATATTAGACATATATTAATTTTTTTTAATCCTCCAAAGTTTTTATATTACAACTATTGGTTTTTTTATATCTCGGTAAGTGAAATAAAAAAAAATTTAGGATCATAATTTGTTTTTTTAAGCTGATTCCAATGTGAAAAGCAATTACGAGGACGCTACTTTTTAATCTTGAGGAAATCTCAAAAAAAAATTGTGGTCGAGCCCCCCCCCTACCCATCCCATTGACGATATGTCTGGTTTTACGAACTCGTCCTGTTGTATCGTTTAAATTTTGTCTCGATCGGTTTTTTACGAAGTTAATGTTCACAGACACACTTATATCAGAAATAATTACATATCTTTAAATAAGTCCGAATATTAGAAAACATTTTAACTAATACCTAGAAAAACATTTTAATTAAAATGTTTTAGATTCTTGACTTATTTAAAATAATTATTGTAGTCATATGAACTAAATAGTGAAATATATATACTAAAAATTATATATTATATATATTTATATTATATTTATTTAAATGAAACATATTGTTTTTATATAAGAAGTACATGGTAGCTTATTTATGAGATACAATATTTTTTATAAAATGTAAAAACAAGAGGTTAATTTTTTACGTATTTATAAACCCAAAGTTTAACATTTCTATCCATGCATAGCATATGACACACTTCAAGAACGTAGTATAAAAACATATTTCCAATTACATTTTACATAAATTGTGTACGTGATTATTTTAGGTGAAGATATTTTTTAAATTTTATCAAATTTACAGTCCGCAAATTCTTTATTTGATATTTTGTACTAAACCTATTTTCTATAAACGTTTGAAAAATAGTTATTGGAAGTATTCAATTAAAGATTTTGAAATGTTATTTATCATTAAATTCGTGATACATATATGGATATCTGTATATCTTAAGTCTGCTAGTTACAGGTTATGAAATATTAAAAGTTTTCTTAATATCTATAATATTTTAAAGAAGAGGTGGTTTCTGTACCTTTATGCGTTTGTTGTGACAAGTAATTATTGCGAAAATACTGAACAGACCGGTTTGAAATTTGACACAAAGGTAGATCTTAAACTCTCCCAACTCATAGGAATATTCATTTCCTTAAAATTCCCTATGGCTACGCCCCGTGAAGTTTCAATGTTTACATTTACACAAAATGAAAACATATAATTACGTAAACGTCAACAGCTGTAAACACTAAATTTGTTGACGATTCGGGAAGAAGAAGAAGAAAGAGTTGCCGTTACGTTCTAGGTTTCAATGTTTACATTTTCCAATGTCAACATCTGTTTTCACAGTTCAATTTGATAGATAAACCTCTGGATGTAAATTATATTGATCGAGTTATCATTTCAAAGTAGTGAAATGGTATATTTTAAGCTCCCTTCCGATGCCTGCTGCTATTACGTTCATTTTTATCCGTTTCCCAAAACTACTGAACAGGTTACTTTATCATGTTATAGACAATCATGTTTGATCATTTTGTAAACAATCAAAATATATTAACAATATAAATGTATTAGTAGACCTCTCAACGTTTTTTATCCGTGCGAAGAACGGGTTCCTTGGTTAGTATTAATATAACAAAACATTTAGGGATCATGAGGCACGAGTCCAAATGTTTGTTACAAGAGTAACGCTCCAGCACTTGCTCCCCTCGGCGACCCCGAAAAGCAATTACGAGGACGCTACTTATCTTGAGGAGTAATCTCAAAATGAAAAATTAAGTGGTCGAGCCACCCCCCACAGGAGCTCATGCTACTGATAAAGCCGCTTCGACTCTTGTATTTCGGCCCGTAAGTGTCTTTGTTTTACCTTTAACTGTTATTATGTTTCCTCTTATGTAATTCTTACGTTTATCTTCTGAATTATTAATTAACTCTATTTCAGTGAACTAGAATGTTTTTGAATCAAATTTTCTAGTACTTCTTTGATTTCATTTATGAAAGTATCTATTTCAATCTATATTAAATTAGTGAGGTAGCCTACTCCTCTAACTGGCTTTATAAAATACGTTTACATTGAATATCCTAGGTTATTTATTGAACTGCAAATGAAAGTTCTATTAAAATAAAAAAATGCTTAGGTCCAATTCATTTTAAATAATTTGTATTATATTTTTAAAAAGACGTTAGAACACTATTATTATTATTATACATGTATGCATTTTATATATTTATTTTAAGTTTAAATACTAGTCAAAATATGCAATTGGTTTAATCTTTTTCAGTGCTATACATCTTCACAACTATAATATTAAGAGTGAACTACATATTGTCGATAAATCCTTAGTAAATGAATGAACCATTTTAAGCAATAAATATTAAATAATTAAGAATAAGATTGCTAAGATTAATAATTAATTATTAATCAATGAGTAGAGTTGTTTTTTTAGAAAACCAGCAAAAAATGCTAAAGTCATTGCAAATGTATTTTTTTATATGGTTCACAAAAACTCTACTATCTAAGCGAAAAACAAATAAATCTTTGGAATAAAACCTATAGATTATTTAATTATGAACAAAACTACGTAAATGAAGTCAACATTATAAAGTATTTGCAAAGAAAATGTACTTTTATCGCCAGTAAAATATTCAAAATGGATATAATACCTTAATCATGAAAGAGGAATAGTTATTTATACTTGGTTTCATTATAAAAACTCACTTTACAGTTCCGAAGCTATTTTATTCTATTTTACATCTCATTTTACCTAAAATACAATATATTTTACACTTAAATTACCGCTAAAAACCCAGTATGCCCTCATTTTATCGGGGGCTTTAAAATTTTCAATATCTTTCGCTAGCCGTAACTCGCTAACGAATCATTTCCGAATTCACGTTCTTATACAAACGTTTTTCAAAATATTCACTATTAGAACACTTTTTACTATTCTTTCCGGTTCTTCCTGACCACAATATAAATTTATGTTATCGATAAGCAACCTAACGTAACTCCGCAGAGCGATGTTTGGGGACGTCTCCCCCTCATCATGATCCACCAGACGACAGCAGTGGGGAGACGATGGACCGAACGCCTGTGGCAGTGCACTGGAAAATATCTCCCCGGCAAAATATTTAACGAAAATTCCATATAACTTCAAAGTCTCTATCTAATTTTGTCTATTTATATCTTGCAAACGAAGGAACGATTTTAAGATAACTGGGTAAGATATTTCTTAATTTATATAATCTAAAACCAAGTACAAAATATCGGAGGATTACGGAACAAGCCATTAAAATTACAGTTATCAAGCTAAATCAAAGTACATCCCTCCTTTTTATTAAGTTCATTGTTTCTATGTCCGAGGAGTTAGAAAAATTTCGATGAGCATTTTATAGCTAGTTTGTGTACGAACAATATAGATAAGACCGGAACGTGAAGGGAAGTTTATGCTGAATGTGGGTTGTTTATGGTTGCGTATAACAGTGCTCAGATAAAAATGAAATATAACTTTCCGAGGAAATGGAAGTTAAATTTTGATGTCATTCGGAAGTCAATTTTCTAATTTTTTCGCTATTAATTAATCAATGTTTATTCACACATAAAACGGTATATAACAGATGTAATTACAAATAGAAGGATATTTTGTCCTAGGCTTTAAAATACCCCCACATCAGTAGACCTGCGGTAATAGCGAATTTCCATTCATTTACGAATTATTTGTAATGATAGAAAACGAGCCTGAACTTAGGTTGAGCCATATACCAATAATAGTTTAATAGAAAGTTCTTAAATAATAAAGTTATTTTAATCAAGAAAAACATGAGGAATGAGTTAGTAGATTTTCTGTCATGAGAAGTATGAAAACTGTGTTTTTATATTCATTAGTGGACTAAATTATTAACTAGATCAAAGTTTTATCAAATATTAATGAAGTCATGTCAATTTACTTCTTCTCTATACAAATAAAATTGTATGTTTGACACCACGAGGAACAAAAAATTAGATTTTTTTCAGCGTGGATTATTAGATCTTAACTACGAGTTTAGATCTAATAATCTGAAGATCTCATTTATGAGGTTCTATACCAAGTTTTGTAATAAATTTTTAAAATAATAAGGGAGATATCATTTTTACCCTTTCCTCCTTAAAGTAAACATTGCAGCTCCAAAAGTCAACGTACTGTTAACAGTTTCTTTATCTCAGTATCTATTTGCGATAGAGTGAAGATTGAATATTCAAAATTGTTTGTTTTTTTAACTCGTTCTAATAGTACAGGTAAATAATGTTTAGTAAACTATTTTTCACCCCCAAAATTCCAATTTTGGAGTAAACCCCCACTAAATCAGTCCTAAACTAACTCATTTAGCTGAATTTCAAACTGAATAAATACACATTTACATGTTTGTGCAAAATTTCGTCGCACAGAAAACACGCGTACATGTACAAGATTACCGTAATAATATGATTACTATTATCGCATATTTTATTATTAGAAGTCCCCAAGAATGTATTCGTTTAAGATTCTTTAGATCCAGGTAGAGCAATTATCTGCCACCTGAGGCGTCTGTTGTAATTAAATACTCAGTGAGTTATTTAAATCGTTCTCCTCATTAAGACAGCTTACTCAAATCCACGATCGCCAGCGGCGTCTTTCAATTAATCAAAGTTTGGCTACAGACCCGTTTGCAACTCTAAATTCTTTACGGAAATTTAAAGTTTAAGTCCCTGTTTAAACATAAAATGTATATATTAATAATAAAACGACAAATATTATATTCAAACGTATATTGTCTAATTGAGTTGCAAATTACCAGAACTTTTATTTACCTAAACAACTGGCAAAAGGTGATACTGAGTTTATATTTTGACTGTATAAAAGTCTTTACACATATGCATATATCTAAGTTACGTTATTTAGTTTTGTTTTGTTTTTACAAATGGCAGCACTGATACTGGTCATCTTCTGTTCAAACTAAAACATCGTTAATTTTTCATTTAATTCTGACCCTACTCTCAAAAACCGAACTACTCGTAGAAAATACGAGTTCGAGTTCATAATAAGAGATATTGGGAACAGTACCTCACTTAAGACCATTTTATAGCTATAAATTACTGAATAATTAGTTATGATCGTTATGATCGATTTTGAAAGTCTCTGAATATATGTGTCATAATTTTTGTTTAAAATAAAATGAAGCGTGATCTATGGATGTTGGCATTGTTCGAAATGGGCTATACCTATGAGACCTTGAGCTAAAGATTTTGGTTATACAATCTCATTAAATAATTATAAAACCGATTGGCCACTGGGTTTATAAAGGTTATAATAATTGTTTTAAATTTACAAGTGAATTAAACATGTATGGTTATTTCCTTACAATATGATGTTATTCACTTTTTAATGTATGAATCAATAAAAGTCATTATCTTCGTTGTGAATAAGAATCCAAAGAGCATAACTTTAGGTTCCCGACTTCAAAATCAAGCAGCAAAAATTTATACCTCACTTATCTCACAGATACCACAGTTTATAGAAAGGTTTCTTTATTTGTCTTAATATTTTATGTAATACTCAATCGCAAACTAGTACTTGAAGTGTTATTCCTGAAAAAGGTTAACATATAATTATAGTGTTATATACTTTAATTTCCCAATTAAAATAAAGCAAGGCATAAAATGTAATTGTCTTCTAAATAATGATAACAAATTTAGTAACAATTAAAATAAGGCAAATAGATCGATTTAAATTTGAGTCACGGCCCACAGAGTGGAGAAATCAAAACCATCAAACACCCAGGAAATGTGTCGATCCTTCATTTTAATAAGTAAATTTGGTTTTGGAATTCGCGCCTCCGTTAACGAAATTACTGGGGGATGCAATATTTAACATTATATATTTTTACGTATTTATTTATCTAATTTATATTTATTGACGGCCTCTTGAAATTTTTAATGCTTTTAAACATCAACTAAAACAAGAGTATCTTCCCCGTTTCAAGGTTAGGGTTATATGATACGTTGAAAACGTTCAATTTACTTTTACTGTTTTCGTGGTAAACTTGACTTTTTATCGATTTTTGACATTTAAAAGCCCATAGTTTTTGAAGCGTAATATTGAAGACAGACATCCGGATGGTGTAATAGTATTTAGTACTCTATGCACTATAAACTTCTAAATTTTAATCAAAATCGTTACAGACATTTTTTAAATTACTATTTTTACGTTTTTAAGGGTTTTTAGGGAGGACTACCCTTGAAAAAATCTAGAAATAAACATTGTAGATACGGTGAATATACCGTTATATAATGTTGTCTCTTGCTTTATTTTAATTATTATTTTAGTTGGGAAATAAAAATATATAACACTATAGTTATATGCCAACCTTTTTTAGGGATAACATTTCAAGTACTAGTTTACGATTAAGTGTAACATAAAATATTAAGACAAATAGAGAAACCTTTCTATAGACTTTCTATAGGTGGTATCTGGAAGTTGTTAATTCAAAGCTGCTTGATCTTGAATCGGGAACCTAAATATACATAGATACCAAATTTAATCCAACGGGGTTGGCTGTGGCTCTGTGCACATCCAGAGACAAACACGGAAAAACAGACATCACATCGAAACCCCCTTTTTAGGATTCATGGGACCCTAAAAAGGGGTATATATCCACTCTCAACTCAAATTCGTAAATTTTGACGAAAACATTACTTTCTCCATATACCTTCTCGTATAAGTGGGGGAAAGTTAAAAGTTATTACATACGTTGCATGGACGTGAATGTATGTTTCTAAAATTCTAACTATAAACGACTGCAAGCAGTTTTCAACTTGGGGTCTAATTCTGTAATTAAGGACTGAAGATTGCAACTAATCTGTAATTGGAATACATACGAATAATATAGTATGGCACATAAGTTATTACTACACCAATGTTTCGTACAGTACCTTTATCCTTTCTCGAGGGTAATTGTTATGTCTTTATGTGTTTATCATGTGAACAATACTAGTTGAAGTGAACCATGAACCCTCCAGGGACGTATTGCTCTACATCAAGTAATACAGCTGTTATGTAGGGCACGGACGATCCGTGGGAAGAGTTATAGTTTTGATTAAGCTAATAATCGTCCCAGGTTCGCAATTATTGTTGATTGTAAGGGCGGGCCGGCAGCGTTTCTCTGGAACCTGTTTTGATCTTGACCGGGTTACAGAGAAATGCTGACTCCTCATCAGCTTGAAATCTTGAATTGAACAGTTCAATCGACTTGTAGTTTCCCTTGTTTTCCAAATAAAATAGATTCGTAACAGTTCAAAATAAATTCGAAAAAATAAAGGAGTTGAAGTAAATGTCTCCTTTAATTATTTAAATTTTAGTTTTACACATTTAATGTGTTTGCATAACCTTGTTGGCTGTCCCTTGAATTGTTTACCGTATCACGACCCGATTCATCGGTGTGGACTATCCCATTTGATTTATAATTGCTATTAGCTGTGACAACAGAATCGCCCTGTCAAATGATTACATTTGTTTCCTGTGACCTGTCTGTATTTTCAAAAATAATGTATTATTCAGTTCAACATTACTAACCTTACATAAACGGTTTCCCTTTGAATGTTAGGACAAAACAAAAATTGGTAGAAAAATAGTGGTTCTAAAAATACAACTATTTTCCAAACTTTTGGGTAATATATTATTATTTGATTGAACTTTGTGATTTAAAATGAAGCTACAGTATGTTTTTAATTCATTTCTGGGTTAAATTTTACTAATAATTTTGATTAAAATAAGTTACTTACTTTGATTTTAAAAGTAGTTTATTATCGATGTCACAAAGTTTTGACAATATTTAGATTTTTATAGACTAAATATTTATAAAAAGGCTATTGATTTAATACGAATTGTCTTAGTTTTGAAAACATACATTACATATATTTATAGCTGTTTAATTCACGGACTAAAAACATTTTTGAACTTTAAGATTGTTGATATTTTCTATATGATTTCAAACTGGCATAGCTAATTAATTGTTGTTACATCTCCTCATCATAAACCAAATACAACGTGATAAGATCATGTCAATAGTCTAGATTATACGATACATTAATTAATTAGTTGTTTGACATGATATATCGGCCTTGGAGACACAATCCTCCGACAACCTTATTGTAAGACGTCAATCACATCCCAAAGTGTTAATAGTTAGGAGTAATTATTTATATTTTTGTATTTATCACAAGAATGTAGAATTGTTGATATTATTTGAAGAAAAAACTAATAGTACCGGGAGACTGAGCTTTGCTCAGATAGAAAAAAGGTATTACATTAGTTAATTAGCTAAATTATTAAAAAGAAGCTTTCTTACTCAAGGTTCATTTTAAGTTCATTTTAAACCAAATGATCGATTAAAATAAAACAAATAAAAACGATTTAATGCACCTTAATCATATATTTATCCATACGATTATTATTAGCCTGTGGATTGATAAGTGAAAGTTAAATTAAATTTTACACTAATTCGTTTGTTTCATTGGAAATACAATGAATACGTTTTTCTATCAAAACAAGAAAGATTTTGGAAATACTTTTCTGTTACTTTATTTCACACAATAATTTCTCCCTAGGTTTTCACAGGTTGTATACTAATTTGATTATTTTATATTTATTACATACATAAAATAAATATGTATGCAAAACCTCTATCCACATACTACATTGAACCATCATCTTCAATCAACTCTCAAACAGATGTTTTGATTTGTATTGTTTATATTGGGTTCTCCATCAGCCTCCATGTTAATATTTTAGATTTTAAACCTTATATTATAAGAAAACCAGGATTTTTCTGGACATTATACCTATCAAGAACTTATTTTATTTCTTGGAAATTAGTTATTTCAAAAATTTAAAGAGATTCGGTAGAGCCGTTATCGAGGTCCTTCTGAAAACATACAAACCTTTCTTGTATTATAGTACTAGATAACGACAAAAATATTTATAAAATATAGCATAATAAATAAATCTATAAAATGTTACTTCAATAATCAGTTGATTTATGAGAAAGACAGAACTTAAAATAATGCTAAACATTAAGCTTAAATTTAACTTATTTCTAAGTAAGGCGGATAGAGATCCGCCTTACCGAGATTCGAGATTCTCAGGATCAGATTGAACACTTTCATCGCGTTTTGACGACTCACGTTATAAGATCACAAGTTTAACTATTGAAAATATTTTCATTGAGCAGTTAAAAACATTCAGCTATTACTTTGTTTTACTCTCTCCCCTTATACATAGTATATGGAGAAAGTATTGTTTTGTCAAAATTTTCGAATTTGAGTTCAGAGGGGATATATCCGTTTTGGGATCCCCTGAATCCAAAAAAGTGGGTTTCGACGTGATGTCTGTCCGTCCGTGTGTCTGTCTTTTTTTGTGTGTGTGTGTCTGGATGTGTACAGAGCCACAGCCTACCCCGTTGGTTCGATTTAGACGAAATTGGGCATGTATGTATTTATTCACCGTATCTCCAGGCGTTTTTTTATTTTTTCAAATTTTGATTTTTAAGGGTAGTTCACCCCTAAAAACCCTTAAAAACGTAATAAATCCAACTTTCTCAAAAACAGCTCTAACGATTTTGATTAAAATTTGATAGTTTTTTTTGTACAGAATACTTTATAATTTGAAACCACCCCCATGTCTGTTAAATTATGTTTCAAAAGTCATGGGCTTTTAAATGTCAAAAAAATCAAATTTTTAAATTTTTACCGAAAACAATTAAAGTAAAGTATAACGTAACTGGCACCATTGAAAAGAGCTTAAAAAACTAAACAAATTACTATTCTGAATTATTTGTCTACGACTAACGGTCTCAGAGAAAAGTTAAATTTACTGTCCATGATAAACGCAGTACGTTGTCTGAAAGTGCCCAAAGTTATTCTTATGGAGAATATTTAAAAACAGCTTCTTCCTTATTTTCCAACCGTTTTCCATAAAACTTGGTATGAAGTGTGGTCAAATCACCCAACAAAACCAATTCAAAAACCCTTGGTATTACATGGGGGAGGGGCGCGGGGGGGGGGGGGTGGGGGGGGGGGGAGGGGGGGGGGGGTGGGGGTGGGGGTGGGGGGGGGGGGGGGTGGGGGGACAGGGGGACGGGGGGGGGGTGGGGGGGCGGGGGGTGGGGGGCGGGTGGGGGGGGGGTGGGCGGGGGGGGCGGGGGGGGGGGGGGGGGGGGGGGGGGGGGGTGGAGGGGGGGTGGGGGGGGGGGGGGGGGGGGGGGGTGGCGGGGGGGGGGGGGGGCGCCGGGGGGGGGGGGGGGGGGTGGGGGGGGGGCGGGGGGGGGGGGTTCCCTCCCCCAGGTAATACCCAGGTAATATTTAGATAAACTTTAAATAACGTGATAGTTTTATTACAGATTGTCTTTTTTAAATTTACTTAAGGGAGAAAGTATGTGTCAGTTCATTGATACCGTTTGTTTTAAAGATTTATCATATGAGATAAAATTAGGTGTCTCTAAGGGTCCCAGTGAAAAGAAGTGAGTGGAAAAGCACCGCATATGTGTCCGGCAACATCGATCCCCTCAACCCTTCACGGTCCACGTTCGCCGCAGCCCTCTATCGATACTTTCACTTTATTTTCCAGACTTTTTCGTCCTTAGGAATTTTCACGCAGTACCGTAAATTTTAACAATTCAATGATTTTTTTCATAATTATAAACTAGCTATTTAACCTAATAACAGTTTTTAAAGGAAACTAGTGTTAGAGTTGGATTTAAGACATTATTGTGCTTCTATTTTCATAAGGAAAAGATTTTTATTGGTATTTTCTGTATTGAAATAAAAGTTGTCATACGGATTAAAACAATTATTTTATTTACATTTATATTTAGGTTGTGTATGTTGATTGATGAAAACTAAGCGTTTGTCTTTGTTACAGTACCTTATTTTTTTAATAAAACTTCGTGCCATAGTTTGTAAAGTAATCAGGAAAAAAGTATGATGATTTTGAACGAGAGTTAGAGCTAGAGCACTTAAAATTATTGGAACGAGGTTCAATATAAAAGTTAGTGTTTTAGTTTAGGTATGCAATGTAAGGAAAAGGGAGGTGGTTAGACGAAAACTTGACGAGTCTAGGCATCGCCTAGTTGAGCTCGATTCAGAACACTCCTGTCAAGTAATTTTTAAACCTGATGTCACGTGCAGTGCTTAATTTCTAAAAGTTTTAGGTGTGGGAACTTTCATTTATTCTTAAAAAACTACCTGCTCTATTTTCTAATAAGGCCTAATTTGACATCACCCACCGCGTTCACTACTCGATACCTCCTCTTAATTTTTTATAAACTTGTTTCGATTTGTACCAACCGTTTTGTATGAATCTAACTGTAACCAATATTCCCTTTTTTCGAATGAGTGGTATAATAAAAACAAATAAAGTTTTGTTATATATTTTTTCATATACAGTACTGTAAAATGTAGTAATAACACATACGCATAAACAGATTTGATTGAATAGTTTACGAAAAAATATTAAAAGTACTTATACAACGTTTATATATTCTCTGTTAGGTAGATTGTGAGTCAATTGAAGCGGAAGCACAGCAATACTTTGTCGCTCTGAGGTGGGTTTTGTATTTCTATTCTACACTAAGACTAATAGGGAAGACTAATGATCACAGCTCACAATCGCCTGTTTGAGCGCTTAATAACTACTTGCGAACCACAGTTTTAAAGTTACGTGCGTTCCCTTGTGTTCCGGTAATGGAACGGCGTTCCCTTACCTCCAAAGGGTGCCGTAACGAAGGATACCGCACTCTTTGGAGGTAAAGGAACGCAGTTCCCTTGCGTTCCGACACTCTTTGGAGGTAAAGGAACGCAGTTCCCTTGCGTTCCGACACTCTTTGGAGGTAAGGGAACACATTTTCCTTGCGTTCCGACACTCTTTGGAGGTAAAGGAACGCAGTTCCCTTGCGTTCCGACACTCTTTGGAGGTAAGGGAACACATTTTCCTTGCGTTCCGACACTCTTTGAAGGTAACGGAACACCGTTCCCTCGCGTTCCGGCACTCTTTGGAGGTAAGGCAACGCCGTTTCCTTGCGTTCCGACACTCTTTGGAGGTAAGGGAACACATTTTCCTTACGTTCTGGCATTCTTTGGAGGTAAGGGAACGCCGTTTCCCTGCGTTCCGGCACTCTTTCAAGGTAAGGAATGCCGTTCCCATTGGAATTAATTACTGATTACATGAATGTACGTATACATGAAACGTGCATTTGTAGTTTTAACTCATATTCTTTGAAGAAGGATTCCAGTTACACCCTAATTTAAAGTGACTATTATTTTCCGAACTTAAAACTACTAAAACACAACTAAGCTACTAGAATCAGATATGTGCTCCATGTCTACGCTGTTAAAATGTTTAATGTTAAAAATGATCCATAGTTGCAGTGAAGCGTTTTTTATACACAATTTAAATAATACCTATATTTTTATGATCTTTACATTTACTTTAGATAATATCTTAAAACCAATATGAACTTGGGGGTATTTGCCTTTGCCCGGACAATGCATTAGTTTGAATGTCGCTGACCGCTGGCCAATCTCGTACTAAAGGTTAATTGGGTGCCCTACCATCTCCACCCCTTTGTATTCACACAGTCCTGATTGTCGTGGACACAAAATACGCTTAAAACTAAACCTTAATCAATAATTTTTAATTATAAATGTTACAGGTGTGGTACAAGGTTTTCCACAGGCTCTTTAATTTCAATAAACGCTACATAAGATTGTTTAACTTCACTCCAGACTTAGACAATTATCGTAAACGTAGTTTCTTGGAACTACTTCCATTAATTAGCTAAAAACTCTTCCAATAACCACTTCCTGTATCCGAAAGCCAATTATCGTTTTACAGTGTACTCGTTTATTAGTTTTTTTGTTCCAAATATGTATGTGTCTTTTTTCTGTGTTTTTGTGACTTCCGCATTTCAATCAGATTAATTTTAAACATACTCTAATTAAAAATGTTTGTATTTATTTCCCTGTGGGAAATAGGTTAGATCATGGATATGTCCATAGGGAATATTTTTAGTTCATTTAAACAGCTTTTCTTATTCTTTTATATTAAAAATTCAATACAATAACTCTGGTAGTTTCTATGGGAACCTGTTACATATTTTCCATCTTGCCAACACCCCACCAGAGCTAAGACATTCTTGTCAAAAGTTAATCTTTTTAATGCTGCAATAAAACAGGTATCTTAAGTAATGGTTCTAAGGTAAATATATAATATAAACAATGTTTTATGGCTCGTATGGTTATGCGGTATAATGAAATAATGTTCTTCGAAATTTATTATAACTTAAGTATTTAAATGCAATAATATCTCTAACAAATACTTCGCATCAGTAAGTATTATATAATTTTTTATAAATTTAAAACTTATTTATTTAAAAAAAATAAATACTTTATATACATTTTGGGAAAAACTAAATAAACTTAAATATACTGAAATATGTTTTCGATTGATTCTTTATTAACTGTAATGGGAAACTGCAATAGATTTTTATTTATGTATAGTATTATTTTAAACATCCTAGTTGACCTTCAGTGGAAAAATATACTATAAATGTATTTATTTTCCTTTGGAGAATAGCTTGGATCATAAATAAGTTCTCTAAGCGAATTTTTTCAGTTCCTCTATCAGCTGTTCTTAAAACGCTACTTCCGCTTGGACATAATAATCTATGTTAATAACCGATACAGTATATATTTAATAATGAAAATACAATATATAATCTGTAAATATAAGGAAAAATCGTAAAAAATCGGAATTAACCGTATTAAGGTTCCTTTAAAATTGATTTTTCTACTTAAAATATTAAACTTTCTTTCCTGGATCAGAATTCAAGTTTTACGTTGAACTCCAAATTAAATTCTATAGCATATACAAGTCATAACTATCAAAATATATCTCCAAAATGTCTCATATGATGAGGAAAATTTCAACAAATACCAACACAACTCTACGTTGGAAACTGTGCTCTAAGCTCGGCAACTTTTAACAGCTTTACTTGGAGTGACAAGTTGGTGTGATTAAGAATGCAATGCCTCTTACACATTTCATTAAGTTATTATGTCACGAAGTTAGCGTAGAATTTCCTCACAGACGCGGAGTGTTCAACATTCGAGTTGATGCTCTCGTTCCTATGCATTAAATAAATGACTTCAGACATGGCAATGGATACGAATAAATTTCACTAGATTTGTTTCATTGAAACTGTATATTAAATAGTTTTGTTACTCTCTAGTTCTTGAGGGGGGTCGGACACTTTGAAAAAAATTATCGATTTTCTGTTTTTGTATAATTTCATATAAATACATATTTAGCTTTAATTTTAGACCTTGTTTAATAGATTCTGATCACTAGAAAAATTTCAAAGCCTTTTTAAAGCTCTGTATTGCTTGATCCGTACCTAGACTTTGTACACTTCTCCTGAAAAATGATTGTATTTACTTCCCTGTGGGAAATAGGTTACATCATGGATAAGTCTTAATGGAATGTTTTCAATTCATATAAACAGCTGTTCTTATTCTTTTATACTAAAAAAATCAATAGCTCTGGTAGTTTCTGTGGTAACCTGTTACTTATTTTCCATCTTACAAATTACCAACACCCCCCCACCAGAGCTGAGACATATCCGTGTAAAAATGAGTTTTTTTACTAACGTACCTCGGTGGATATAGTGTTCTCTTGTGTGGATTAACGTCCACACTTGGATACTACGTTAATACATAAAGACCATCCTCATAATTAGACCAATTCGTAATTCAGAGTGCGTGGTTCGGATTCCACGTTAAACTGTAGGTCCATTAGTTGCCATCGGCTTTTGGGCTATTAATTAAAAGTCCTGTGTAAGGAACACCTTAGTCAGTAACAAGACTACAAGATCGCGCCACAATCATCTTACACTCAATCGTCATTCATACTTGGCTTAAAATACCTACATTGTAGTATGTTTGCCATTTCAATGATCTAATCTAATCTAATAGTAATTGTTAGTAACTTCTACGCGAGGTTTGACCGTTATTTCTTGTAGTAGTGATCTGCACCAGGCACTATTACTGTAATGGCGATTTCCCCGAGTCGCTCAGGTACAAGATTGCCAACTGCAATAACCGTTTCCTTCAGGCGGTGGCGTCTGGCTGCAAAATAATTACTTAATAATCTCAGGTTATACTTAAATATGGAATTATATTCAATTTAATTCAATATCCGTTATGGTAATGAACCTGCTCAAACTGCCGGTACACGAGGTTGGCTCTAGTGAGAGCGCTTCTCCCAGCATTTGAACGTTTGCAGTTTGCAGCTGTCTTAATTATATTTACATATAACAGCTGTATACTAAAAATGTTTACTGATAGGAACTCTTCGCAGTTTTTATGGTTAGTGATTTTATGAATTGTCAACAATAAATTTAAAGTATAAGGTGCTCAATATTAAAAATTTAGGACAACAACTTAATACGAATTTAAAATTCACGGAAGTGTGGAGACTGATTATTTCCGGCATGAAACTTATCAAACGAGTGAAAGCATTTTACCGTCATAAACCGAAATTTCTTAATATGACTTAGTTAAATTTTTGCAAATAGGATTATCAATTAGTCCCATTTTTACAAAATGTATACATATTTATGAGAAATTATTCAATAATAAATCACTGTTAGTATAGCTCAACACATCGACCGTGTTTAATTTGTTATTTCAGAGCAATGTGTGAGTCAAAACAGATGTTATGTCATCCTTTGCTACACTGATACTATGTTCAATATGCAAATAGCATAACCCGTTACCGGAAAATAACTACAAAGAAATATCCATATATCAATCCTTTTTTTAGTTTTAAAAAAGCACGAGCGAGTTCCAAACATTTCGAACTTGTTGCAAAATCTTTAATAAAAAGAGATAATATCAGATAACAAAATGTTTTAATTAATAATCGTTGTTCTATTACCATCGTGCAAAATAATTTACTTCGATGTTAAGCTCTCTATGGATTAAAGTTTGGATAGGTATTAATATTTTCAATATTATTACACAATCGATAAATGACCTAATGTATTTTTAGAGCAATGTGTTGGATACAAAGCCAATTCTGTCATTACTTTGACCATATCGCTCATCCTTATAACTGCTTTCCAGCTGTTTATTGCCCTGTTTCAGTGGCCAAGACAGCAATTCAGTACAACATTAGTATGAGGAAAAATAGATCGGTCTACATATTGCTCAGAATTGACCTCAATATTGATATCAATTCCATATATGATTAAAAATGAGGAATCTTTTAACTCGTCAACATTCTAAACTTTTGCAACACTTAAGTGTTCCACACCTTACAATATTTCAAACTTGGAAATTACTTTGAACTTTGGTAGTTTGAAAGAATATCTTACTAGTTCATAGAAACGTACACGGAAAGTTTTCGAGTTTCTTTCTTGATGTATTCTATTTTATAATTTCAACGTTTTAAAGTTCTAAATACTTAACATTACTGTGGTGTTATTACAGAATCTTCCTTTAAAATTTTTCATATTTAAATACAAATCATAGTTATCATCATACATCGGTTGTATATCTTTATTAGTTGTTTGATTTCCTCCCTATACGTTTCAAGCCTTATACGTCAAATACCCATAAGTGGATGTTATAGATGAAAATTATACCAACCAGATTTTCAAAACATTTCACCAATTATAATGTAAAGAACTCCTTTAAATTTGTTTTAAAGTCATATGAAGTCATAACCAATAGCAAGTAAGTGATATAACATGCCAGTAATGATATAAAGATGTTTTTATAGATGTGAAACAATTTGATTATTTGTCATTGTATATAACAGAATAGAACAGCTGTATTTGGTTCTATCAGTGGAGCGTAAAGATTAAATTCTCCAAAAATTAAGATATTAGTACTGGAGAAAAATATATGTTATTTTTTATAACCTAAAAGCTATTTCAACTCGTAAAGATAATTCGAAAAATCGATTAAAATTACTAATATCGTTTCAAAACATATACATTTAATGATTCTAAACACATTTTTCTATGTTTACTTTTGTAAGATTAATAACATTTTATGTTTTAACTCACTCGATTAAAATTATTTTTAGTATTGTTTTCAATTTGAAAAAAAAACTGTTCATCATCACTCAGAGGAAAGTGTTTTTCAATGTTTAATCGCTTTGTCCATCCGAGCAAGACCATCCTATCTTCTCGTGGTCAAAATACTGTTACGTGATACTAATTTGGAGTATTCCTAAAATTTTAATTTTACATAAAAAAATACGTTAAAATTTACATTTTAACAATTTAGTGCACTATTTACACACGTATAAAAGTATTTATTATTCTTTCAAGTCAGTTTAACAGTTACAAAATTGTACTAATATTCAAAATAAAAATATTTCTTTGTTTGATAAATCTACCTAAATAGAGTATAGTAAAATATATTGAGATTTTATCAATTTAATTTAACTGGCTTAGTATACAATCCCATCTTTATCTATGGATAAAAATCGTTAATTTTTTCATATTGCTACATAGAGTTCGCTCATCATTTAAAGAAGGCTCAATTATAAAATTCTATTATTTTATTTTATGTAAATTCGTTTTTTTATTCCAGATAAGCAATATGACTATTTTTGTAAAGACAATATCCTCAAACTATTTTGAGGAAATTATAGTAATTATAAGAATTAGACTAGCTAAATATTTTATACTAAAGACACAAATAAAAAAAGTGGAGAAAAGCTTTCCCATGGGAGCAGGTGGTTTCCGGAAACTTGAACTTAATTGACTCAGCGATCTATTGTTATTGTTATACACCATTACAAGCTTGGCTTTTACTGCCCTCCAAACCCTTTCCCTTCCCAAATATCAAACACTATTTTGTTACAGTAGAAATATCCAGGAAACCATTATATGAATTATGTTTTCTAAAATAATACTAAAGCTAAAAATGTATCAGGTTACATAAAATTATTATTTTGTATTTAATTAAAAAATACTTTAAAATAAAATTTATGTATGCTAGTTTTCTTTACGTATAACCTGTTTATACATTCACTGTATTAATACTAAAATCAATTACAATAGAAAACATAATAAATTCAACATTTATCTAACCTAACCTGATATTTGAATTTGCTATTTCAAGTTGATATTTCAAATGGAGTAACTTAATAAAATTCATATGAGATTTTCACGAATGAATATAGGTAGATATTAATGGAACTAATGTTGTAAAGATGATGCTCTATTTCTGATATTTTTAAACAAAAACTGAACTAAAAAGTTTTAATGTATAATTTTATTGCCTTTAACTTTACTTATAGCCTTATAATCAATCTAAAATCATAAAATTCTGAAGTTATTACAGTAATAGTTTATATTAACTATCCTTAAGAGTCTGCATCAGTGTTAGCCATCTTGGATTTTAGTCCTGTAAGAGCAATGTTAAATTCTGGCGCCTATATCTCCTTGACCTATTGTCATAAATTAACAGAAGAGGTGTCAAATTAAAGGTATTAAAGTCCTCCAGGGCACCACCTTACAGAACTTCTTATTTTCGCTCGCTATAAAAAAATAATAATGATTTATTTTGTAAAATATTCCTGGATTTTTTTATTTATATCAAGTTAAATTTTTGAACATATTAGAAGTTCATGCCCTTAAGCCACATCTCATCAATGTACTTCCAAAGTTTTACATTGATACTTTGATAATTAATGCCACTACAGACGCCAAAGTGAAGGTATGTTCCGTCAGAATTTTACATTGCTCTTACGGGACTAAAATTCAAGATGGCTACCACTGATGCAGACTCTTAACTAGAGTTAACCATCACTTAATTTTACTTACTGATATTTAATGAAAACACATGTTAAAGGCCTAGTTATTTATCTTATTTATTAAATATCACATTTTATTAATTAATAGCATTAACTGATACAATTTTTTTTCTGTAGGATGAAATTTGAAAATGTAAATGCAAGAAAAATTTGCCATTTTAATGTTTAGAAATCTGTTAAACCTTCTAAAATAAGCTATTAAGCTATACAAAATTAACTTTAGGTGTTAAAAATTGTGCTCGTTTTGGAAGGAGATGAACACTCCAGGCTATAAATCGTCTCTCACGATACATGCTTAATTGCGAGCCATTTAGCCTGTTTGTACATGTTGCCTCCGGGCTTATGCGCCATTTATCAACGATTCGCAAACTCCTCTGTTCGGATCGAGTATCTGACAGAAAATTTATCAAGTTTTTTTTTAATTTTGAACAAAATGCAATGATGAATAGTTTTGTGTTTTGTAAACTACACCATCAAAACATTAGCAAAAAAATTACTACACTAAAAATGTAGCACTTTTTTAAACAATACTATGAAAAGCTAAAATACACCAAATTCGACAAGTATAAATTTATCTAATTGATTTATCTAATTTATCTAATTGATCTAATTGATCAAAATAAAAACATAATCTCATGTAATCTTGATTTGTTGCTACGTCAAACTTTGATCACCTAAAAGCAGGCGTTTAAAGTATCATAATGTAGTCTAGAAGTATGTACTAGAAGCGAAAGTATTTTCTTCCTTGTGGAAAATAGGTTAGATCATGGATATGTCTAAAGGGAATGTTTTCAGTTCATCTAAAAAGCTGTTCTTATTATTTTATATTAAAAACTGAATACAATAGCTCTGGTAGTTTCTATGGAAACCTGTTACATGTTTCCATCTTAAAATCACCAACATCCCCCCCAGAGCTAAGACATATTCATATCAAAACAACGTGAACCAATACATAAAATTAAGTAAAATTTTAAACTAATTTGTAATTATTATCAAAACTGGGTTATGATTATAAATTTTAGCCATCAGTGTTTTTAAATTCCATTTAATTCCATTAAATTTAATTTCCTTTTCATTTCAACTATTCGATCATAAGTTGTATAGTTCACAAAGCTCATGAGGTAAAGATTGAATATACTGTATGAGAATGTCAATATCTATCGACTTGGATAAGTGCAAAGCTATAAAAACCATCCGTACTCGTTCGTCATTTGTATTTATTTTACAACTACATTTCTGAAAAATCATCTTTCAATGTATCATGGCGTTGAAATGTAGCTTACATCTAATACAGTATCAATATTTTAACATAATTCATAGCAATGAAGTTCAATAAAACACTAATAGTTGTATTCATTGATTTGAAGTTAATTATTTAAATATAATATTCCACTAACGATAATGTTATTAAAAATTCAAGTAGTATTTATTTTGAGGGCTTAAGTATTTTACAGTAACACTAAAACTCTTTGTAAGACTATACAACTTATATAAATAAAAAAGTACATGATTCAATGCAATTTTACTGTAGAATATTTCCTTACCTAATGCCTGAGCATGATTTGTGAGGTGATAATAAGTTTAAGATGTTTTTAGTTCTCTTTAAAACTCAGATTGTCAACTGACAGGCCACTTAATTTCCAGACTTCTTTCCTAAACTTTCTATATAGAAGCAATCTCCCAAACTGGCTAAGTTTAAACTGAGTTCAGGCTGGGAAAATTACTTTAATGTACAGTACAAAGGAGAAGTTGCGCTGTTAGTTTGGGGATTCAATTTTGCAAGAAGAATTTTATCTAGTTACTTGGTGTCTTTGACACATTTTCAGTATACACATTCATAATCATTGAATAACATATAGAGTGTCCATGAAAAACGTTTCAGGACTTCAGTGATTAAAGTACATTAAAAGGAAGAAAAAAAATTTAATGTTATTAAAAATCAGATATCATTTTATTTTTCAAAATATTTTTTATTTCAAAACATTCTAAAAAATTTTCAATTTTGTATGTTTTACACGAAAAAACCACTATTATTAAAAAATTACTACATGTATGAAATTAAAAGATGATTTTTAGAAAATTATTTTAGTTTTAAAATTTTAAATGACCGCCATTTTGAATTTTTAGCAATTACCGTGAGATTATTGTTGCAACTGATAGTGTTGTACTCGTACACAAATAATACTGGTAAAAGTACTAAGTATTCGTTGTAGTTTTGCTAATTTTCATAATTTTAATATAATTAGATTGTAAAAAAATTTTTCCTAACTTTTATTCGTAATAATTTTTTAAATCGTCAACCCTTTTTCAGTACCACTAATATTAATTTTTAAATGACAGGCATTTTAAAATTTAACATTTAATGCATTGATAGTTTTGTGTAAATTGGGCGTTTACTATTTAAAGACACATGTCGAGTTTCAAAATAATTGATTTAAAAATGATTGAGATGTAAAATAGTTTATAAAAAATGCAAAATATCTGGCTAAGTATGCATTTTAGGACCTTTTTGCTTATTTTGAAACAATAAACTATACATGAAGCTTAACAAATTTTATGTGTGGGCTCAAAGTAATTTTTAGAGTTTATTATTTATTTTAAATGGCCGCCATTTTTAAAAACATTCCCTCAATACGTATAGAATAACAAAAATAGGTTTTATAACTGTGGGTGCTCTGAACTGAATATAACTAAAAGCAAATGCCTCCTTGTTTATCGTACCAGAAAGTCACCCAGATAGAACGATAGACAATAGTTAATTAAGATAAGACCCGTTTTGGTTTTTTGGGGGATATAAAATATAAAATAATATTATAATTCTAAGCAATCTACAGACAAACCTTTAGTTTCGTTGATGGATTTGAATGTGTACGGTTAAATAATTGAATTATAATTGTTAATAAAGAGAATGTAAAGCCTATTAATTTATCAAACAAATTTTAAGTTCTTTAAATTTTTACCACAACTATGACTTCAAAGTTTGAAGTAAATTGACAGGTGTTAAAGTAAGATTTAAATAAGTCAGTAATTATAATCAGTCATTATGCAGTGAAAACTGATATTTAAATCAACATAAATTATAAGTTGGACCTAATTCAAATTGTAAGTTTATTTAGAATTATCTAAACTAGCCAAATATTTAAAATTTTTGTTTCTTCCTTACATAACATTATAACACAGGGTACTATATTGAATAAATGAACATAAATTCTTTTTTTACACGAGAAAATGTTTTAGTTTTTTTACAATCAAGTACAAAGTCTAAAAATAGCTTTTGATCACTATTAGAGTTTTGAAAGGGAACAAGAGAGATTTTCGAATTATAATTTTGTTCTTGAAACTTTTAATGATATTCTAGAAATCGAACTTGTGCCAAACAATATTTGTATTTTGCTATTATGACTGTGTGAATTAGAATAAAAATTTAGCAAAAGCACTATATTGTCATCTATAATACTGATCCGCAATATTGCTCTTGCATTCACATTCTCAACACATATTTTACTTTCTCCCCTTATACATAGTATATGGAGAAAGTATTGTTTTCGTCAAACTTTTCGAATTTGAGTTGAGGGTGAAAATACATGTGTGTGTGTGTGTGTGTGTGTGTGTGTGTGTGTGTGTGTGTGTGTGTGTGTGTGTGTGTGTGTGTGTGTGTGTGTGTGTGTGTGTCTGGATATGTACAGTGCCACAGCCTACCCCGTTAGTCCGATTTAGATGAAATTTGGCATGTGGTATGTATTCACAATATCTCCAGGCGTGTTTTTTTATTTTTTTTATTTTTTATTTTTAAGGGTAGTGTCCCTTAAAAACCCTTAAAAAACATGAAAAATCCAAATTTCTCAAAAACGACTCTAACGATATGTATAAAAAATCAATTTCTTCCTTATTTTCCAACCATTGTCATGAAACTTGGTATGAAGCGTAAGGTCAAATCACCGAACAAAACCAACACATTGGTATTACAGGGGGGGTTCCCCCATACAATTTGAACAATTAATTTTAACTGAGTCCCTATTGGTTTTATCTTCAGAAATAGGATGATTATTTTTGAAACAATAAATTATTAAATGATATTTAGATAAAAAAGATTGTCGTTTTAAATTTACTTAAGGGAGAAAGTATGTGTCAGTCCACTGATACCATTTATTTAGTTATTTTGTTTGTTATAAAATTAACGGTTAGCTGTAACGGTAGAATGGTTCAGACATTTATTGGATCTCTAGTAAAGAAGCGGTGTCAGTGAGACAGCAGATGCGACGTGTCTGTTGTGTCACCTACGCTAGGGCAGGAACGGAGGGTTGAGGGTTGTTTAAGCCAGATTATTGGGTTACTTGTAATCTTCGGTCCTTAATTAACAGAATTAGACCCCAAGTTGAGACTTGCTGCCTGCAGCCGTTTATGGCTCAAACTTCCGTAAACCTATGTCCACGTCGATCGTACATTAAACATGTTAATTTAACTTGCAAATGACAATATTCTTATTTGCCCTCTTTCCAAACATTACTTCTTTGCTGTATTAACAACATATGCAACATATGGTACGATTCCTTAATTTAATAAAGGGTATAAAAAATAAATAAATAAAAATATTGTACGTCAGAGAAAAAATTAAGCATACAATTTTTTAACTGCTAAATAGCAGTAACTGTAGTAGTTTTTTTAAATATTCAAAACTTTTCTTTCACAGAAAGTTTAACTTTAAAGCATTATTCAGGGAGCAGATAATAGTTTGTATTATTAGATTGTCTGGTTCTGATAATATTACACATTTTTAAAAGAATAGTTTTATATGAAATTAAGGATCTAGTAACACGAAATTGTTATCAGGAAATATAAAATTGTATACAGGGTGGTTATAAAGTGCCTTCCCCCTATTATTTTTTCATATGTTAGAGTAAATAAATAACCGTTCGGAAACCATACAAACTTAACCCAAAGTATCTTTTAAAGTTATCGAAAATTTTGAGTCCCCCCCAAAAGTGTGGGATTTTGGGTGCAACTCAAAATCTTCAAATGTAAAGTTCCATCGAGATGTATATCATTTTAGAGTTCTTGAAATGAAAAAACAATTGTCGAAAATTGGGGGTCTTTGCCTCAATCCAGTACAAAATGGCGGCAGTTTGAAAATTATGACCCTCGGTCTTTTAATTCACTCCCCCCCTTGATTTTTGCTACAATTTACATTAAAGGTCATTTTCAATGATGGCATTCATTTTAATAGGTACATTTTCTAACTTTCGTAGTAATTAAAAATGTTGGGAGGTACCTAAGGTCTAAGATGTAGGAATCAACTTCCGAATTCCTTGACATTTCGCATGAGTAGCTTCTCATAAAAAATTCAAAAGTTGACTCCTACATCTTAAACCTTAGGTACCAACAAAACTTTTTCATTACTACAAAACTTAGAATATGCACATATTAAAATGAATCCAGGGTCATCATTTTCGAAATGCCACCATTTTGTAATGGGTTGAGGTAGAGATCCCAATATTCACAAATCGTCTTTAGATTTCAAGACCTTTAAAATGATGTACATCTTGTAGGGACTTTACATTTGAAAATTTTGAGTTGCACCCAAAACCCCCCATTTTTGAAGGGCACTTATTATTTCTGATAACTTTAAAAGATTCTTTGGGTCGAGTTTGTATAGTTTCCAAATGGTTATTTATTTCTTCTGACAAATAAAACATAATAGTGGGGTAAGGGACTTTATAATCACCATAGAACTCTTTTAAAGCTTTCATGACACTAGTTGCTGTAAATTTATATCAACGTAATTTAAATATATTCTTATTAAAATACTTTACTATATAAATAACTAATTTTTACGCTCTTAATGCAAACATAGTCGCACTATACCTAACTAATTCAAATAAAAAATAATACCTTAACTGTTTGACACTTTTAGAATCCCGGATCTATTACTTTTTGTCAAAGCGGAAGCAATGAAGCTAGAAAGAACTGCTGCTGGACCGGAAGTGACAGAGGTCGTGTGTGAAATGGAAAAATAAACAAAACAGAAAAATAAAAGAGCAGCTACGCCTCAGGCTTTTTATTTTCAACATGTCGAGAATCATGTGAAAGAATTTCAGTGGGATATATTGCACTGTACGGGAATAGAATACAATGTTTGCACTACACACAAGCTAAAATGGTTTGTACACAGAGATATGTAAACCGTTTAGTCTTAGCTTTAGTATTTTTCATGTTATAATATTTTTATTTATCTAATCATGTATTTTTCAATCCATTAATATAAATAAATTATTTTGTTTTTCCATTTCACTCATCACACTTACTATTTTACTATTATTCATTTGAAGTCCACTCACACATTATTTGAATATGAATTCAATGGATTATATATACTTACTCAAATTAAATTTTAAAACATCAAAAACCTCCAACATTTTATAACAATGGATTAATCAAAACTTACACCATTAAAATAAGAATGTCAAAAACAATTTTTATTCTAGGTCATATTTATTCTATACTTAAATAGAATTACAAAAACAACTCGATTATAAACTAAGAACTTACTAAGTTCTCATCTTGGTTCTGATTAGGTTTTCTGTTCAAAATAAGGAAAAACTTGTTTTCTGCAGTGTGGCAGATTTTAAAATCATATGACGCTAATTAAATAAATTGTTTTTAATGAAGTTCAATTTAGTTCACTTTAATTTTCCCTAGGCTAATTTTACCTAATTATACTGTAGAGCTTGTGGAAGCACATAAACTGTAAAATATTGCCATTGTAATAATTTTATCTAATTGAGTTGTTACGGAGTTCGCTTTATAATCTGAAGGTAGCATGTTTAATCCCTTTTTTAATGATTGTGATGGTAATTAATGATCCTATTATATGAAATGCTGGTCCCCGTCATAAACATAGAAATACATCACATTTATCCCTTATTCAGGCTTAAATCATATTGAAACATCCAGGAACATTTGGTTCCTGTATGAACAATTATATTGGTAACGTTAAAAGATAGAACCATGACTGATTCGATTAGATTATTGAAATGGCAACCATACCACACTTAGGTATTTTAAGCCAAGTATGAATGAGGATTGAGTGTAAGATGTGGCACGATCTTGTAGTTTTGTTACTGACTAAGGCTGACATGTTCCTTAGACTGTAAATTAATAGCCCAACAGCCAAGGCAACAACTAAGGGACCTGCAGTTTAACGTGGAATCCGAACCACGGCCTCTAAATTACGAACTGTTCTAATTATGAGGATTTCATAGTATTCAATAGTGCGGACGTTAATCCATACAAGAGAACACTACACGCACCGTCCATCGCTTACAACTATACAAAACTTAACTGGTTAGACAACAGTAAAATTATCTTCTCCAAAGTTATTCACTTTTCAAGTTTGTTTTGAGTTTAATATTCAACGTAAACAGAAATCTCGGACCTATCTCAACACAAAGGTTATCACTCATATCCCCGGTAGGCCCGACGAGGGCTACAATTACCCGGCGCCGCGCAGGCCCTGGTAAGGTGATCTTGTACGATAACCCGCACCGATGTCTTCATCACGTCGCGCGTTGTTAATGTCAGTATTTTATCAGCTGAGTAAACTACAAGCTCGTCGCTTCGTCGGAGATGACGTCAGCTGATAGGACGGTATGTTAATGTAATCACCTGGCCTTTACGGCTCTGTTTGTCTTGTATATTAATGGAATATTTATCCAGGTAAAACATAAAAAAGCGCTACAGACTTCCTCAATACTTGATGCACTCTGGTGGCTGCCCTTGAGGAGAATAATGATCAGAGGAATGGGTGTGATGAAATTTTGAGTACGTTTTCAAATAATAACTTGCTCGGGGAGTTAAAAACTGACCCATCACACATTTTAGCGAATTTCCCGTAGGGAAGAAGCTATTACTGTAGGTCTCATGGCAAGACTTAAGCCCGAGACCATGTTATTTTTTGTATTTAGGTGCCTAGAGGCCAAAATCAATAGTCGTTAAATTTATATACGTCACAATCATCTTACACTCAATCCTCATTCATACTTGGCTTAAAATACCTAGCTAGGTAGGTTGTCATTTCAGTAATCCAATCCAATCTCCAATCCGCTTGTAAATGGACTACTATGACAACTGTAGACTATTAACATAACACTCGCAAAAAATCCCAATATTATTACCAAACATATTTGTAATACTTTTAACATCCTTCTTTTTCCTTCAAAGTTCCCTTCAGTGTTTCCTTCAAAGGAAAACAATTGCCTTGCAAAGAAAAATAACGTAAAACTGAAAAATTAAATAAAATAGAAAATTCAGACGAAAATGGTGTCGCTTGGGCCAAAGTTTGATGGCATAATCTACATAAACCAAAGCATCTTCGCCAACCGATTGAGCAGGAAGGGAATATGCCTCTCCCTCCACCAATAATGTAGACTTTATGCACCCTCTATCGGATTTCCCAGAATCATCTGCTTTTCACATCAAATTTTCATGAAACTGAGTTTGAAAGATGGTTTTGAAAGGTTCTTTTTTACTAGATATAGGTAATGTATTTTTTCTTATTAAATATGTGTCGATAGTATGTGTTATATTTTTATAATTTTTAAGACTTAAATAAAAAAGAAAAAAAATTAAATTATACTTTTGCTTTAAATATATAAGTTAACTATAAAATTAAAAGGATGCATGTGGTAAAAAAATTAAAATGATAGCTTAAACTTGTAAACATCCTTTCTTATTTATATAAAATATCTGAAATATAAAAATAATTTCTTTAAAAACCCAACAGGAAGCATGCCATTTTCATGGGTTGTATGGCTATTTATTCAGAAGTAAGATACAAAATTTTAACCTAAACTCATAAAAATAGATTTTAAAATCAATTATTTAGTGTAAATTTAAAATTTAACTACACTAGAAAATGTTCATAGTTTTTAGTAAGATACAAATAAATGTAGTATAATTTACACATCGGTTTAAATTTATGATGAATATATAGATAAACATACTAATAAACAATGATTATCTCTGTTGAATCACTTTATTAGATCACATGTTTTGTATAACATTTAATGAAAAACGTTAATCCACACAAGAGAACACTACACCCACCAACCATCGCTTACAACTATCCACAATTCGTGACCTCCGAGTAGCTGGATTACAGAACGTCGCTACCGTCCCAGTCAGGTTTTTAATGTAGGTATTTAAAGCTCATTACTATACTTCAAATGTGTCCTATAGGGGGGGGTAGGGAATTATTTTGTCCCCGCACTTTACCTTGGAGTCGTAGTAGATGTTCATTCCATTCATTTATTGGACTTAATACTAACTTAAGTTAGTAACTAATAAGTCACAAAAAAACTACTTTTACTTGAAAATATTCCCTTTCACTAACAACCAAATACACATCCTCAATTGTCATTATAATTCCATCACGAAAACTGCCAGTTTTTACTTTCCTGGACCTCCAAAATGATGACTATGCCTATTTACACCCCGGCAGAAATTTAATTGGACCCAGTTCATGCTTTTTGATAACATGAAACTAGAAAAAATCATACTGTTAGGCAATGTATGGACAAAACACTAATTTTACCTAAATTGATTAAAATAGAAATATGGCATTCAAGTTTAGTAAGTCAACTACTAGTTTAAACCTATGATCGAATCTTGTAAAATTGGTAAACCAATTATGACAATTATAATCCTCTTAATATGTTCTCCCAAGATGTCAGTTCTCTAACTTTAAAGACCGAGCAAACTTGTGTCCGCCGAGTGTAATTAAGTTATAAAAGTCTCCGCGGTGACCTCGGGGTGTCAACTTACCCGGGAATTAACTCTGCCGGCAATTTGCAAATTTGCAACTAACTTTAGAGCCAACTATTTACTCACTATTCTCTTTTTCAATATACAGGGTGTTTCAGAATTCCCTACCAATACTCTAGGGCATTGTTCCTAGGTAAGAAACATATCTAAATATCATATTTAAATTTTCCGGAAGTCCTTAGTTACTCACACAGCCTCCATTTTGTTTTTTTCACTTATAATCTTTTTACTGAATAATGGTTAAACGTACGGAATTGAAACTTTGCACCATTCAGAAAAAAAATCATAATGAAAAAAATGGAGGCTGTGTGGGTAAATAAGGACTTCCGGACAATTTAAATATAATATTTAGATATATTTCTTACCCAGGAACAATGTCCTAGAGTATTGGTAGGGAATTCTGAAACACCCTGTATATATTTTTTTACAAAACATGAATAACGGAAATACACTACAATAATTTGACAATATTGATTGTTAATAAACACATTTTGCTTATAGAAATAATTTAATTTAACATTTTCCACACTTATTATTTATCAATTATACCAATGAAGTGTTTCATTTTCTGTGACTTTTTATGAAATTAAATAATCTATGACATTTTAAAGTTTCGACGTCTTTTTCGTTTTGTCCTTTCTAACCTCAAAACCATAAAGTGGAATAAAAACATTTTAGTAATTGAAATATATTGAATTATAATTAATATAAATATGTGACAAGGGTGTGTTTTAAATATGAAAAACTTTAAAGAACAAATTCAGTAGATGTGTTAGGTGTTTTGAATATTAAGTAACCCAGTGAATTATTCCAATATCAGCTTTTAACTTAGTTAATTCAAATCAGTTTATTCCAATGGGAAGATTGAATGAGCCTTTCGGGTTCACAAATTCGCTTGCGGAACTTTGACTTAACCCTTTTAACATTATGCAAATGCGCCATGAATTGGTAAACGATGTCTTTGCGAACTTACAACTCTTTGGCAATAAGGGTCCCCTCCCTGTTCATCCGCCAGCCCAAAAATGGCTGAGCCGGGGCAGTAATTGGCTTTGAAACAGGCTTTTAAATATTCAAAGGAAGACACGACAAGAGGGTGAAGACGCTTAACAACCTTTCAAAGAAATACGGAGACGTCTCAAATATTTAGTATTAAAATTGCCTCATTATATGGCTTTTTACAGATGGAGTTGTATTTAAAGGAGCTCTTTTGGATTGTATCAAAGTATATTTAACGTTAAAATATCTATTGAAATAGGAAATTTAATTTAACATCCATCAACAAGGAATATTAGTAAAGATTTTAAAAGTATTTTATATAATAAGAATTTTCCCCCGGTGAGAAATGATTTTACATTAGTTTTAGTTTTTCAGTTATGTGTTACAGTAACAGGAACCACCAGGAAATTTTTCTTAACGTTAACCGGCTTAAAAAAATTAATAAAATTTTAAAGTAAAAGTATGCTTGTATTGATGCTCTCAAATTGCTTCCAATTCGGTTGTCACGTTAGATCAGGTCTAGGCCTGGTGGTTACAACATCATAGTGCAGAATACTAGTGTTGTATAGTGCAACCAACCTTACGGTTGGGGGAACTCCTTAAATGTTTGTGTACACAACGCTACAGAGTGTAGAACACCCTGTATCATTAGGACGACTCATTGAATCTAACTATATACACCCTAAAATTGCTAGAGTCAACCAAAAAATTACCGAACCCTAGGGAATGTGACTAGCTCAAGATTTATACACATACAAAAAAAAGTAATAATACTATTTTATGTTGATTTAAACATAATAATAATAAACCTTATGTGTATTTTTCTTAGAAGATAAATCACACAAACATTTTTGTATACCACAATATCTATTTCATTTATCCATCTATTATGGTTGAAATTTGTGGAATCATGTGTACAGAATACATTAGGGTTAAAAGCTATAAAAGACCACAAGTAGTTTAACGAATAATTTTGAAGTCAGCAATCAGTCAATTTAAATGGATGAATTTTGATAGCGTTGATATCCATTGTAAAGGCCGAGAAAAGTGCCCTTTGAGCTATTCATTTTGTAACAAATAATTGACATTCACCCTTTTAAAGACCAGCAGAAGCTTAACCCTCTGAGTAATATATTGGGTATTCAGCTTAAGTTTTCCAATGTCAAACGTAGTTTACTTTACGTGTTACAGTATATTTCTTAAGGAGTATCGCATTTAACTTTTCATGCTGCTTTAATGTAGGTACATATTTATTTTTTTTAATTTCCCTCCAATATAGTGGACAACTTTCTTATTTCTTATGATTTTGGATAGAGCATATTTTTTATAAAGGTTTTTAGTCTTGGTATTTTTCTCAAACCTAACCAATCAGGCTTTACAATATTTTAAGCTTAAATTTCATTGTTAAAAATAGGCAGTGTCTAATTACTTTTGTTGCACAGTAATGACTTCGATCCATTAATGCTATAAGTTACAGTGAAATTAAATTTTTAAAATGCTCTAAACTGTGATTGGTTGAGTTTGATAAAAAAACTTCTGGGAATAAAACATTTTATAGCGTCTACTATCCAAAATCATAATCAAATACAGAGTGTTCAGTGTTTTTCAAAAACCAAATATTTACACCATATTGTAAAAATGGTGGAAATTTTTGAAATTAAAACACTTTCCTAAAAGGTGCACGAACTAATAAATGTGCTCCCTTTAGAAGTTTACTGTGAGACATAAAACTAAAAAGTTAGCTATGGATGTTCGTAAAAAAGGTTCCCCACATCAACACTGACAAGGATGTACTTCTCAGAAACAGACACTTCTTCAGTGATGTGATCGGGGGTTTCCTGAAAAAGGTTTTAATATGGAAAAAACGACTTTCAGTAAAATCTCAATCACACGTCACCAACATTTCACATCAGGAGTTAAATTCAAGCCAAGATAACTGTATTCAACCGAATTTTATCAAAGACTCCTGGTATGTGTATAATATATTTTGACATTTCTGAAATTTTATGTATAATAGAATTCGTTATCGTTTTGATGGGTTATCAGAAAACATAAAGAACATAATTTTCGAAGTTATAACTTGGTGTGATTATCTTTCTTTGCGAGTCAAAGTAAAATAAATATTTTTAATTCATACCAATCGTATTTGGAGTAAACGAAAACTGCATGATTTTCATTTGGATACAGAAAAAATAATCACATTATTTAGCTGATCCCTTAAATAATTTTAGCTGTACATATTTTGTAGCCTGTCTTACAAGAATCTAGAGTTGGTTAGAACTTAATGAGTTTATTTGTTTGTTTGCTAAACTTTAAACTATACAATTAAACTAATCTACAAACTGTCTACGTGAATGTAATCAAACAGTGGTATAGCAACTGTTCTGGGCTGAAATCAGTGCTAGGAATAATATGCCGAGTTAGGAGCAAGTCGGTGGAGCTAAGGAGCGAGTGGTGAATTAAACATGTGCTGCGCTCTGGTGTCTACATCAGGTGCTCTGGAGACTTAATGGAACCATATTCCTCACTCTTGGATCATATGTCTCTCAACTTATCATGAGTCAAAGTTGAAATTTCACACATAAAATTGGATAAAGATATAAGATTTGATCATGTTAAGGAAAGTCGTAGCACGATTTACTTTATTTTAATATTAACTGTTCTTACATGTGTAAAAACAGTCTTCAATAAAATTAATCAAATAACTTATACTTCCTGTCTTTTACTATTAAAACAAATTTTAGTAAGGGTGAGGGGTAAAATTATTGTAAATGTTTGTATTTACTTCCCTGTGGGAAATAGGTTAGATCATGGATATGTCTAAAAGGAATGTTTTCAGTTCATCTCATCAGCTGTTCTTATTCTTTTATATTACAAATTCAATACAAATAACTCTGTTAATTTCTTTGGAAACCTGTTACATATCTCCCATCTTAAAAAATCACCCACACCCACCAGAGCTAAGACATATCCATGTTAAAATTTTAACTTAGATCTTAAAAAATATCAAATTTCATCAAGCAAGGAGACTTACTACATATTTTCCCAACATATTAAATGTTTTATTATTTTTTAAGTGATCCTGTGAGTAGAAAATAGCTCTTAAATTAGTTTTCGAGGAATTCAACGTCCCCCATCACTCGCTTGATCCTCCCCCCCACAAAACAGGTCTGTCTGAGGGGTGAATACGATTATGATGTCTTCACACAAAAGCTCAATGCTCTGACGTGACTTTTCAATATTTCGTTCCGAAGGAGATATCCAAATTTTATTGATTTCTTATGACGTATTTAGATTTTTATGTTTTTTCACAACAAATTTAAATTATATCTATTGCTAACAGAGCTTAGGAAATTTCTATTCATAGTGTTATACGAGTATATATCTATTTAAATAAAATTAGAGTTTTGCCTGTACATTGCTCAGAATTATTCATTTTTTAGTTATTTTTACTTTACGTGCGTTAGAGAAGCCGAAACTGGTCTTATCTCAATTTTTGTCTGTGACGCTCCAGGAGGCATTTAAATTATATCTATTGCTAACAGAGCTTAGGAAATTTCTATTCATAGTGTTATACGAGTATATATCTCTATAAATAAATTTAGAGTTTTGTCTGTACATTGCTCAGAATTATTCATTTTTTAGTTATTTTTACTTTACGTGCGTTAGAGAAGCCGAAACTGGTCTTATCTCAATTTTTGTCTGTGACGCTCCAGGAGGCATTTTACGCCGTCTTCTCCGAAAAAACGGGAGAACTGATAACAATGAAACTTATTTCATACATTATCTACATTTCAGAGAAGGTTTTTAAAGGCTTAAAATTGTCCGCCGACCCTTGAAAAGTAAATAACGAGCTTTTAAAAACCCAACTTTTACGCGATATTTGTCGCATTTTGCTTTCAACTATAAATGAACAACCTACTGATAATAATCAGCTGTCTTTGTAGTTTAAAGATTAAATAGAAAGAAAAACATATATTTAGCATATGCGTACTCAGCGAATTTCCAAATCAATAACATACTAATAATAATATATGAGTAGTTTGATTATTATCTGTCAATAAAAATGAGTTTTATTTGTTTAATGAGTTGGGAGTATACTTCTGCTGTGAGGACGCTGAAACTGATTTCTAGCGTAAACAATTAATTTTTTGAGCATTTATATCATCTTTCATCAACATCTGTCCATAATAAAACAGTTTGCCTACTATATGATTAATGAAAAGATTACAGGTTTGCTGCCATGATAAACACCATAAAATGATTTTTTAAGCATAAATGTCCTCAACCACATGAAGCTAAATATCAAGTTTTATAAAAATATTATTAATATGGGAAATATTTATTTTTCCCTATCTCCATAAGATTAACATGGACACCCACAAATACTACTGTGTTTAGATTTTTTAATATCTTAACCGTTTGATAGAGAAAAAACTTGAGAACTATTGTGTAGTTTTTTTTAAGTGATTCATGTGAAATATAAAATTATAAATTTTTAAAATTACATGTGAAAAACGCAAAAAACCCATTTTGGTCAATCCAAACTACCCGTTCCATTGACCGATATGTCTGGTTTACGAACTCGTCTGAGCATTTTATACACGTCTCTACAAATTTGGTCTCGATCGGACCATTTTTACGAGAGTTTTCGTGTTCACAGTACACTAAATATAATATATATATATATATATTTATAGATATAATATATAAATTTTTCGACTATTGTTTTTGGACTCTGGGCACCTAAAGAGAAAAAATAACATGGTCAGGCTTAATTCACATAGATAGGTAATAGCTACTTCCCTATGGGAAATTCGCTAAAAGCTGTCGAATCAATATTAGTTAGTTTATATTGGCCATTGATTTAAACCCATTTCAAAATCATACTATATTAAAAGGTATTTTATCGTATAACTAATAAAAATAAAGCTGGGTATTGATTTATTTCTTTGTATCGATTTGTTTAGGATTTTGGTATGATGATCTTCCTTCTTTAAACTGATTCCTACAACCCGTACAAAGGACGGAATTACTGCTAGTTTTAAATATAACTATCCCAAAAATAATTTAACACATCGAATTGTTCAGTGATATTCTAGTGATGATCGGAAAACGATGAAACGCATGCCAGGTTATTACAGCATGATTAAAATGTTTTGTTTTAGCCACTCAACTATAACAATATTGCAAAGAAAGTTCATGGTGTGCTCTAATATTTAAAGTCTGGGTCTTTATTGACTATTAATTTAAGTGGAATTTTTATAGTAATGAAGATATCCTTCCACATAGTAGGACTTTTACATCGCAACAGAGTTCATATCTGAAAAAAAGGAAATTCCTCATTTGCTTATGTAGTTTATGAACGTTGAGAACTAAAATTTTATCTTCCAACAAAAACGAACCCATTCACTACACAATGGTGAGATAGGTCAAGATTTCTAGATATAAATCTTCCAAAAATATGGATTTAAATGTGATTGATCGAAGGCTTGACTTTCCTACTCTCCGAATTTAAATTACTTGTAGATTAGATTAGATTATTGAAATGGCGACCATACTACAAGGTAGGTATTTTAAGCCAAGTATTAATGAGGATTGAGTGTAAGATGATTGTGGCGCGATCTTGTGGTCTTGTTACAGACTTAAGGCTGACATGTTCCTTAGACAGGACTGTTAATTAATAGCCCAACAGCCGATGGCAACTAAGGGACCATCAGTTTAACGTGGAATCCGAACCACGGCCTCTGAATTACGAATTGGTCTAGTTATGTGGATGGTCTTTGCGGATTAACGTAGTATTCAATAGTGCGGACGTTAATCTACACAAGAGAACAATACACCCACCGACCATCGCTCACAAATATCCACAATTCGTGACCTCCAAGTAGCTGGATTACAGGATGTCGCCACCATCCCAGTCATGCTAATACAAGGATATGCAATAATAAAATGTGTGGCAAGAATTAAACAAAGCAAAAGACTAGAGCTCCAATTGATAAAGTTGCATCACATATTTTTCACTTATCAAACACGAGTATGGTTTTATAAGAAGAGCTGATTTCAAGTGATATTACTTTTAAGGTACACAATAAAACTTAAATAACTTATTACTTTTTATACTATGTGACAAAAGAGAAAGGTTGCAATCGCTTTCCGACAGTCTCTTCCCACAATCCCTCGCCGATCGTTTGTAAAGAAGGTTTCGATAGGGCAATAAAATTTTATATGTGGAGTGGTTTTTTGTGTTTTATGACTCTCAAAATGTCGAGTTGATACTCGTCCTACAACGTTATCGCTTGTCGCGCTATCCCTCCGGCCATTCCGGCAAAAATAAATCTTTTATTGCTACAACTGACCTTTTTACTTTTATTTATTATTTTATTAGTGGTAATCAACAGATAAAAGCACGCTTTAAGGTTGATTGTTTGCTATGTAATGATGTGCTTTGAAAGTTTGCACAACTATCTAAACATAAATAATTATAATGCAGCTGAGAAAAATTTTACTAAATACAAAAGTAATTTCTAGTAAAAGAATATGTATATCATGATTACCATCGTAACAGCTGAGGGGTAGCTCTTGTCTAGTAAATCTAATGTTGGTCAATCGAAACCTGCGACCGGCGATTCCAGTCAGATCATGAGCGGACACCTCTGCCTAGTCTACATATCATGTCGCTACGGTACATTGTTGCTTTTGATTCATCAATCAATTGATGGAGAGTTTAAGGTTAAAAAAGGAATGCAATCATAGATAAAATATAACAAACTAACTTCAACATAACATAAACTGATATTTATTTACAAATTTGTATCAGGATATTTAACCCATCGGTACAGCAGTATTTTACGCATTGGTTCTCTTTACATTTCTCTCGTACATTCGTTAGATAATTTCTTGGTGTATTATAATAAAACCTATCACTGGAAGAAAAGGCTGTCACATTTTTATACAAGTTTCCTTACTAATGCGTTAGCTGATTATAAAAACGCTAAATGTAAAATAATGTATTTTTACGCGTTAAATTACACCTTGCTTACGTTTTTGAACATCTCTGATGAAATTATTTACATGGATGGTTATTAAATCAAATTGATTCTATGGGTTATTTCAAAATAACATATAGTAAATAAAATAACGCAGTATTTCAATAGTCCGCACTATTTAATACTACGTTAATCCGCAAAGACTATCCTCATAACTAGACCAATTCGTAATTTAGAGGCCGTGGTTCGGATTCCACGTTAAACTGTAGGTCCATTAGTTGCCATCGGCTGTTGGACTATTAATTAACAGTCCTGTCTAAGGAACATGTCAGCCTTAGTCAGTAACAAGACTACAAGATCGCGCCACAATCATCCTACACTCAATCCTATTTCATACTTGGCTTAAAATACCTTCATTGTAGTATGGTTACCATTTCAATGATATAATCTAATATAATCTAAAATCTAATCTTAACTAAGTATTTTCAATAGAATATATAAAAGTGTAGTAAGCTAATGTATAATAGATGTTCGAAGTCCTTATAACGTTTGACAAAAAAAATTATAATTGTATGCGTGTGTATGTATGTGTGTGTGTGTGTGTGTGTGTGTGTGTGCTGTGCAGTGGGTTAAGTAAGCAGATCTGCCTTAGAAAAGATGTCCAACATTCATTTAAATTCGTAAAATTATTTAAAGCCTTAAAATTGACTAGTTATGGGTTTTGAATGTGTTAATGTTTTTTTTCAAGTACAAAAAAATTTACACTTGAGAGTTCCCGTGGCTTCTTATCAATGACTGAAGAATACGACTGACAGTGATTCTAGCGCGAGCACGTTCGCTTCATGAATTAAACATGCCGCGCTGCTCAATATGAAGAACCAGCTTGAACTTCCAACTTATACAGGGTTGGGGTAGTTACCTGAAAATGCAATTCTTGAAAGAAAAAAAATACAGCATTAGAATCCATCTAAATTTCGAAAAAGTTTATGACTTCACCTTTTTAATTATTTAATATTGAAATCCCATTATTGTTTTCTCAAACAATGATGTGACATGCTTATTACATTATTAGCTTTCATATGAAATGTAATATCATTTATGTTAAATATATAAGAGAAATGAGTTTAATATTCTGTTTATGTCACAAAAAAGCACTTTTTGAGTTTATACAATTCTTCGATAAGTCGTTTCAATGAAAAAAAGTTCATACTATATTACGTTGAGTGTTAAATAATGCTTCTTACGCTTGTATCATTTATGTAAACATGTTTAAAGAGATATTTTAAAATATCTGGGTAATCATTCCATAGTCTTAAATATATAAAACAAAGTCGTGTTAGTTACACTATTTATAACTCAAGAACGGCTGGACCGATTTTAATGATTTTTTTATTTTTTTGGTTCGTCTTTGCTTCGTGTAGGCTATAGGCATATTCAGTTTTGTATTTAACCTTTTGTATTTTAAGATTATGTGGAAAAACAATGCATTTTGATAATATGCATACATCAATAATTTAATTATTTTATTAGCAGCTGATTTTTTGTTACTTTATTTTCACCATTTGACAGTTAACGTAATTGTGCGTCATTTCCGGTAAATGATTTTGATTGTTTTAAAAATAAGCATTTACTGGTTGTTTCGTTTGTTCCAGTGTACTTATGAGATTTTTTCCGAATCGCTCGTACAGCGCCGTAGTGACATGACCCGATTTCGTTCTCAAATACGAGAAGATAGAGAAGCAGCCAAAGAAACAGCTTGGTTGGCAATGAGAAATTATTGAGCTAATCACACAGTTCATCAGCGCGATAATATTCGATGTGTAAGAAGAAATGCTTCAAGTTTTGGTTTGAATTGAGCATCGTTTTATTATGACTGCACAGTTGATTATAGCTCGAATTCTTCAGTTGTTATTGGTCCATGAACTAACAAAATTAAATAAATATAATTGAAATAAGTAAATTTAAAAATTAACAAGACATGCATTTCTGTTGGTGGTATGAAATTCGCCGGGTCAGCTAGTGTATAATAACAAAGGTATCGGAATAAACTATTTAAAGCGACATTTTCAAACAATACACCGTGAAACACCCTGCACAAGTATGGACGCATGCCTCAATAACTCAGTTGTGATCTCAGATCCACATATTTTGCCCTGCTGTTATCACGGGTCATGAGACCCTCGAGACCTCTTATCGTGAACAAGCTATGTTTAACGCACACCACCACAGATCCCTGAGGCGAATACTTTCTGTGGTCTAGCTTATCGGTTTAAGCGCCATTATTAGTTTTGAAATTCAATAGTAATTTCATAATTTTCTCTTGATCTGTTTAAATAATGTGATTTTTAGCCATTCAACTCAGCTTCAGGAAAATATTTTGTTTCGGCGTCTATATAGCAGTTCTATTATGTCTTCATTCAACCTAAAGGTCATTTCCACTAATCATGACGTCACAGTCTAATCCACTGAAGATTCACTTATTGCAGCTATATCATTCCCGTACATAAGTCTGGCTCCACCTCTGATATCCGAAACTACAGGCCTATTGTTATTCAATGAACTATATCCAAACCCACCAAAATTGCTGGATAATTTCCATCAACTATAATAAAGTTGACTTTTTGTCGTAGTTTGTTAATTAATTGTTTCTACAGTTGCAGTACATTCACCAAGCACCGGTAGCTTGTTATTTGTGTATGAAATCAAATGCTAGAACCATTAATTTCTAAATTACTATTTAATGTAACAGTTTTACCTATTACATTACATTGAGCTCCTGTATCTAATTTAAAAAACACTTCTTTGTTCTTAGGAAGTATTCTTAGGAGTTCAGTATAATCTTCTGCTTCTTGTTTTCTTTCGTTAGAAAAAATTGTATTTTTGAATACATGCATTTTCATGTGACTTTGAATACCTTGTATCTTTTATTTGCTTGCAAAACGTTAACTTTCATCTGGGAAGTAGGTTTGATCTTGGATATGTGTAAAGAAAATGGTCTCAGTTCATCAGCTGTTTCATTTTTTCATATTAAAAATTTAATACAATAGCTCTGGAGTTTCTATAGAAACCTATTACAAGTTTTTAATCTTGAAAATTTCCAATACCCCCCCGCAGAGCTAAGACATATCCATGTCAATAATAAATTGTATTTAAAGTAAAAAGTTACTAGGAATTAATTAAAGCCTCCCACGTGAACAGAACGAAACATATTTCCCATTTTCGTGGTTTGATTCTAAGACGCAATCAGAATTCTAGACGAGGATGCGGGGAAATGATAGGACGGGTTGACCTGGGGCAATCACTAAGGGCCGACCCCTGGCCGGGCTGGGCTGGTCTTACAGTTTAATAACACTGATAGCGGTCACTCACGCTGTCTGGACCACACACGACGCGGGCTGCACAGACTCCAGTTTCCGAGCTCACACAACCATGTGACGAACAATCATCTAAAAATAAACTTTTTCCTATGCGTCTTACATATTGAAACTTTACCACGTTTCTGTTGAGGTGAAACTCCTCCCGTTTTCAAGTGACTAATTTTTAAATGAACATTATTACTAGTTTAAACTAATAATTTGATCATATTGCTTTCCTGTGGGGAAAAAAGTTAACATGGATTTGTCTAAAGGGAATGTTTCCAGTTCATCTAAACAGCTGTTCTTATAACCGAACCATGACGTCACTGTTTCGAATTTTGGTCGCTCAAATTGCAACAAACAACCCCCTAGATCTCATACATATCCATGTCAATTTATAGTTATTTAACACTAATTTAAACGAATACAGACAAATCATAACAATGAATTAAAACTATATTAAACAATAATATATCTTGACGAAATTTCTAATTTAGACGTGATTAAGTAAAATTTTATGTTACAAACTAAACGTTTTATAAACATTTTGTTGATTTCATTAGTTACATTACAGTTAACATCGTTGGAAATAATACAACACACCACGATACAGCTATTTGTTGAATACATTTTTTATATGGACATGTCTTAGCTCTGGGGGGGGTTGGCGATTTTTAAGATTGTAACAGGTTTCCATAGAAACCACCAGAGCTTTTGTATTGAATTAAAGGAATAAGAACAGCTGTTTAGATGAAGTGAAAATATTCCCTTTAGACATATCTATGATCTAACCTATTTCCCTCAGGGAAGTAAATACAAACATTTTTCACAGGTAATATACAACCTGGTTCAATAACGTTTCAGACTAAATTGTTTTCCGCTGTCAACCTGCGTTGATGCCATCGAATTGAAAAGGGACAAAACGAGTTAGTCATTCGCGCTGCGTCGCAACGAGAAGAGCAAATGAACAATCAGACCGTGTGATGAGAGCGTGACAAAAGAGTCGATAAACAAAACACCGGGGATGTGCCGGATATTACCTGCACCGGGCATAAATGACTCTCAATGACCAATGTTGTCCTTGCATTCAACTTTTACTTTACTTTACTTTTACCTGAAATGGCGACCTACCCAGGTAGGTATTTTAAGCCAAGTATGAATGAGGAATGAATGTAGGATGACTGTGGTGCGATCTTGTAGTCTTGTTACTGACTAAGGCTGACATGTTCCTTAGAGAGGACTGTTAATTAATAGCCCAACAGCCGATGGCAACTAAGGGACCTACAGTTTAACGTGAAATCCGAACCACGGCCTCTGAATTACGAATTGGTCTAATTATGAGGATGGTCTTTGTGGATTAACGTAGTATTCAATAGTGTGGACGTTAATCCACACAAGAGAATACTATATCCACCGACCATCTCTCAAAGCCATCCACAATTCGTGACCTTCAAGTAGCCGGATTACAGGACGTCGCCACCGTCCCAGTGGACATCACGTAAGAGTAAATTTAGTGGTTACATAAAAGGTAATAGTTCATGTTTTTCAAGGTAAAGCTTTATTTTTCGCAATAAGTGCTATGGAAAGTACCCGTAGTTTTCCATTTTCGAATAGTTAAGAAAATACTTAGTATTTATACCATCGCAAGGGAAGGCCTAAAACACAGGTTAGGTTTGGACATAAGCATACATGCTAACCCTGACCTATTGGAAGGGATTCAGCTTTACTAAAATAGGTCAATTAATTTAATAAAACCAATACTATTATAAAATGTAATGACGTAAAAACGTAGCTTTTGACATTATCTGCTCATTTTTATTTAATGAACACCCTTAATATTAAATGTATTTGTAATTGACAAAAAATTAAAATGATTAAATAACTCATACATGTTATTTACTCGTAGATTTTTACTGTGGACATTTTCCATAACGATTTTATGTAAAACAAAGATTTTTCGGGATCTGGAATCTGATCCTCAGGTGAACTAATATCTAAAACATAACACATAATCCGGACTAAGCCGGGATAAAGGTGAAAACATAAAAGTTTAAAGCAGTCAAAAAACAACAAACCATTCACTAACCATTACACACATCAGAAACAAAACACGTCCACTCTTCACCATCACTAGTAATGAATTTCAAACAAAGAAATCATACATGTTTCATTTTTGATGCACTGAAATGTATATCAGTAATTGAAGTCCTTTGAAGTGCTAAAACATTATTTTGAGAAAAAAATGGATCTGTTTGTTTCACCTATTTCGTTTATTTTCCTAAAAATTTGTTTTTAATACTCTTAAATACCAAAATATATTAAACATTTTCAGTGTGGTTGTAACCTTTTAATAAATAAACCCTAAAACAATTCCGTTAAAAAAATTAAAATTCTTCAGTTTTACTATTACTGACTAACTATTAAGACTTTTACTTTACTACAGTATTCTCTTCCTACTGTGATCATACTATTTCTTCATTTCATTATTACTACTGGTCTGAGGTATTATGTTTAACTTTTTTTTCAAACATGTAAATTGTTCATAATGTTTCTTGGAACCAAAATTAGCATTAAGTAGTACGCTATAAATTCCTTTGTCATTAAGAGAAGCAATAATAGTTTGAACATGACGTCATCAACATTATTATGTGGGATAGTGTGAATGATACTTAAAGGGCTACTATATTCATAATCAGGTGATGTGCTCACAGAAATAATAATGATAAAATAATAATAATAGGCCTAATCTATATAAATAAAATTAGAGTTTTGTCTGTACATTGCTCAGAATTATTAATTTTTTAGTTATTTTTACTTTTTGTGTGTTAGAGAAGCCGAAACCGGTCTTATCTCAATTTTTGTCTGTTTGTCTGTGACGCTCCAGGAGGTATTTTACGCCGTCTTCTCCGAAAAAACGGGAGAACTGATTACAATGAAACTTATTTCATGTATTCTCTACATTCCAGAGAAGGTTTCGCCCCTTGAAAAGTAAATAACGAGCATTTAAAAACCCACTTTTACGCGATATTACTGGCATTTTGATCCAGTTTTCAATGAATAACCTACTGGTAATAATCAGCTGTCTTTGTAGTTTAAAGATTTAATAGAAATAAAAACAAACAGCTGTCAAGTCAATATTAGTTAGTTTATATTGGTCATTGATTTTAAACTCATTTCGAAATCATACTATATTAAAAAGTTATTTTAACATATAACTAATTATAATAGTGGTATAACTGTTCTAATCTAATCTGTTCTAATTGTAAAGTAATGCTAAATAATAAAGCTGGGTATTGATTTATTTTCTTTGTATTGATTTTTTTAGGATTTCAGGTTTACATTTTGGTATGATAATCTTTCTTCTCTAAACTGAATCCTACAACCCGTACAGAGGACGGGCTTACTGCTAGTAAATAATAATAAGTTAACATAATAATGTAAATATGAGGTTAATAATATTGCAATTATACGAAGCACAGAATTTACCTCCCTTTCTTACCATGCCCACCGCGTCCCTAATCGGGCATGTTTAATGCATCAAACAGACGTGCCCAAACTCAATATTTTCAGTGTTTTTTCTACCTTACCAAAACTACTAATTACCCCTCTATTGTTATTATAACAATAGGAACAATTTTGTTTTATTCTAGTTTAAGCTAGACATATAATTACGCTCTATGGAGGCAAAAAAATTACAGAAATATACGGTATCACTGGACTGGAACATTCTTCCTCTTAAACAGTTAGAAAAACTAATATTAAATATAAGAATCATATTTAACGATTATTTAAATATCACGTAAAAATGTATTATTACAAATTATTATCCAATTTAACTAACAATAAAAGAAGACGAAAAAGGTATTTGGTAGACATTTTAGGAGACATTACCACTCCCTCTCCCCGGGAAATGACACTAATTTTTTGTGGGGTTTTTAGGCAATGTGACCTACACTGCATACCAAGTTTCAAAGAAAGAGTTATGAAATAAGGAAAAAAGAGATTTTTTAAATATTCTCTATAAGAATAAAATTTTGCGCTTTCAGACAACGTACTGCGTTCCCCACAGACATATAATTCAACTTTTTCCGGTTTTTCTGGAACTAATCTATGACTAACGAAGAATAAAAATTTTAAGTGCTAATTTGTTTCAAGCTGATTTTAATGGTGGTAGTTATGTTATTTTTAATTATTGTTTTGAAAACAAATTTAATTTTTTAAATTTCAAAGCGTATGACTTTTAAAACATTATTTTTACAATCATAAGGGTTGTGTAATATTTTTTGGGGTTTTAAAACTATTAAATATGATAGTTAATCAAAGTCATTAGAGCATATTTTGAGAAATTCATGTTTTTAAAACTTTTTGGGTTTTTAGGTGTTTACTAACCTGACCTGGAGATATGGCTAAAGTGCACCTGTGTACCAAATTTCATAAAAATCGGACGGTCAGTTTGGTTTCGGGGTTTGTACACAGACAGATAGAAAAAAACTTTTTTCGGATTTAGGGAACCTCAAAATGGATATATCCACTCTTAAATCAAATTCAAACATTTTGGCAATGATTCGGATGATTCATATTGTAGTTTATGTTATATTTCATGCGGTCATTATCACTGTGTTTATATTTTTAACATATTCTATAGAATTTACCGTACAAGTAAATAATATATACATTGTATCACGTTTGACTGATACTATACAGGTTTTATAATATAATATTCTATTGAATACTATTATAAAAATGGCTACTGAGTAAAATATCGTTTCTTGAGTACGTGTATTACCTTAAAAAATCCAAGTCTACATTATAGTAGTCACAACCTTATAGTAAAGTGGCACACAACGACTTAATATAAACAATATACACGAAGTTAGCACTTCTCTCTAATCAATTAAACACATTAAACATTTACGATAAATTAGAATGATAATGTCATGTAAATTATGTAACATAATTGTTATTCAGATAAATTTAATACAAACAATATGTACAACCGAGTTTAAATTGAGAATTTTTGTTTGCAAATTCAAAACATCACTAATCTATAAAAATCTGGTCAACACAGTTCTTTAATCAATGATTGATTATTGATATCAGATTATCCATCTAAAAATTAAAACTCATTCTTTCAGTCACCATCCTTTCTTATTAAAACGACGTATCACAAATGCGGACATTTAGAAGTTTCAGCGAAAACCCGGAATTTCTAGGAGGTTCTGATGAGAATTCTTGCTTGTAAAATACGGAGGTAATCAAAAGTTTTTAACAAGGGCCATGAGCCGAAATTATCACACCTAAAATACAGCTTCCCGCTTAAATGATTTATACGTGAAAGTCTTAGACTTGTTGCAGCGCTGCCTATTTCTGCTCCACAATGTTCCATACGGACCCAACAATTAATTACGTCATATTACATACTACGGACGAATAGAGAATATTTTTAGAGAATATCATCAGAATTGCTTACCTTTTCAGCTGGAGTATTTATTATTATAAACCTAAAACATGTTAGCTTCATAAGACAAAACGCATGCCTTGAAATAGAGTGTCATAAAAATATCTTTCTATCCAACATTATTCTAAAAGTATCATAAATCAAATATTTCAGTTAAACCTTTTTTTGGTTTCGGTATAGTTTAAAATAATATCCTCCATTTGGTTTTTAGCATATAGACTTTTATTCCGTAACAAATTAGCTCAGGAAAAAAAATTGCAATTATAAATTTTTAAACTGCGGCCAGTTAAATCTTTCAATTTAAAATTACACATATGTAATTAAAATAGATTTTTAGAGAACAAATTTTAAGGCACATAATTTATAGGAAATATTAATACAAATCTAAAAATACTTAATATTTAAAATTAGTCCATTATTAACAAATGTATTATAGCTTTGAGGTTTGTTAATAGTATCTAAATTACATTTAATAGAAGATAACAGAAGTAAGCAAAATGAATAGATATAAAATTAAAACTCAATTAAAATGTGAGATTAATTAAAATACACAATACAATATGATCAATGAAGTTATATATTTTTATTATTTTAAGACCTGGCTTATTAAAAATTACAAAACGATTTTATTTCATAGCAATTTTTGTCCATCCCGATAAACTCCTTTCCTTCTCCAAACAGCTGTTATTTCGTTGCATTGTTGTTTTTAGATCTGTAACTAGACCTATTCCTAATATATTACCTACTAATTACTATTGTTTCTTCACGGATAAAGGATAGTGTTATTAAACGTCCTATTAGATCAATTAAACAAAATAATAAAATATATATTACATATACATAAATAAATAAAAATATATTTATGATCCAAAAACGTAGAAATACATATTGACAAAAAAGTGATGAATTAAAAAATTCAGTTTAAACACGTAAATAACATTTCCATAAACAATTATTATGCATAATGTATAGCAAGTTCTGTCTAGAGAGGGTATAGAGATTCAAAAGCGCAGTTTGTAAATAGCGCTGTATATGTATCTGCAAAATTTATTTATTAAAGAAAATCTCACTGTCTAAAGAAAATGATTTCAGTTCCCCAAACAGTTGCCCTTATAAACTTATATACTATCACTTCCATTTCAAATTTTGGTATGACGGATTGTAAATACCCTCCTGTTTAATTTAATGAAAAAAGCTGTTGGTATTGGCCATTATTTATGTTACAAGTATTCAATCTCTTTATGTAAGTGAAAGTAAATATCACATAACAATGTTACAGAGTGATTTAATATTAAGAGTTTTAAGATTGAGTGAAACTTATCTTCTGGACACTGATACATATATTTATGAATATTGTTCTTAAAATAATTGTATCAAAATTTCACTTTTCTTTTACTTCTGTTTCAGGTTAGTATCTCTCAACTCCTGATCTTTGGTCGGTGAGAAAATACTATTATTATTTTATCTAGTTTTTGGATTTGGCTTATAATTATTATTCTTTTATTTGACTCACTTAAGTATTAGTTTGAAATCACTAACTATACTAGATTATCAGTAATTAATTAATCAAGTTTTTATTTATTTGCAAATTAGCTTAATCATACCATAAACACAATAGCATGTTATAACATCACAATAGTGTACAGTGTATAAAGGATATTAAATTTGTTTTCTTATTATAGTATTTTCAAATGCATAAATATTTTTAATTTATTAACATTAGTAATTGTTTGAGTAATTTAATCACAATTAACTATCATTCCCATTAACCTTTACTAAGAAAATGTATAAACTGGTATTTTTGTTGCTAATAATTTATCATGTATACTTCCACCTTTCCACGTGTTATTATCACAGAATAGGATTAATTTAGCCCGACCGGTGTATCTAAAATAATACAGAGAGGTAGGGGTCACAAGCAAACACCCTCAAAACCTATGGTAGTTTGACTCCAGTTACGTGTTAGTTTAATTACATTAATAACTTGGTACTATAATAGTTGACGTCAACACTTTTGTTTAAGACTTACCTCTCTTGATTCTAGTGACCTTGAGCCCAACTACACTAGCCTATACCCTGTTATGGTGCAGTATCAGGTATAAAAATATGCAAACACTATTACTCAACAATGACAGTTTATAAGGGTAGAGACTATTCCAACCATCAGAACTCGCGTAATGTCAGTAGGAATGAGTAATGTTTCCCAAACTACTCGCTAGGTGCCGTTACTGTTCGGGATATGGCAGATTGTTTGCGAATAGCAGGAAGTCGTTCACAACTGGGTTAAAGCTCTTGCCCGGAAGTAATTGGGTAACTTTGTCATAAAGTGTACCTTTTAAATACTTATTTTATATGGTAATATAAGTCTTACACTCGAAGCAAGAGTTTGCCAACCAACTTAAGGTTTGGTACATGGTTGTTAAATTGTATATACCAAAACATTAGGTGACCAAACCGGTATAAAGCTGAAATTATAAAAATTTAAAACAGTAAAAAAGATTAAAAACAAACCATTCGCTAAACATTACACACCTAAGAAACCAAACACGTCCACTCGCCACGGAAACTTGAAGACAACCCAGTCAAAGACAATCAGTTGTCTTTGAGTCTCCGTGACGAGTGAACGTGTTTGATTTCTTATATGTGTCATGTTTAATGAATGGTTTGTTTGTAAGTTTTTTGACAGCTTTAAACTTTTATGTTTTCAGCTGTATACCGGTTTGGTCACCTAATGGTTTGGTATATACAATTTCATTTAAATCGGACCAACGAGGTTGGCTGTGGCTCTGTACTCGTCCAGACACACACACTCACACACATACACACACACACAGACGAACACACACACAGACACACACAAAACACACACATACACAGACATCACGTCGAAACCCACTTTTTTGGATTCAGGGATCCCCAAAACGTATATATCCACTCTCAACTCAACTGTAAAAATGTTGGTTGAGATATACGTAATTTTTGCTAACTTTAAATAAATAAATTATTGTATGTACAACCTTACATAAAGTAATAAACTATGTAAATGACTATGACCACGACAATAACATTGCTGAATGAAAGTGCTTGGTTTACATTATTTGGTATTTTTTTACATTGCAATAAAATATTTTGCAAAATAATTCAGAATTATAAACATGAATTATGTTAATTATAACCCTTTCAACAAAAAAACTTACTTTGACCCCGTTTTAATACGTAACTTGTTAAATCACAATATGTTTATAACGCCTTTGTTCTTGAGAAAATAGCTTCATTTGCTCACGAATATTAATCATGTTAACAATACACTCTACCCCAGTGCATCGTGGATTTCGCAAGAGGCCTGTGATACACCCTTGGATAGGCACCACTTCAGCAGGAAAAGAGCGTATGCCTCCACCCACCACGATGGCCGCTAGCGACAAAACCCACTAGATCGTGTCTAGTACTGACCCATGGTGT